>OX421974.1:44310083-44857319 GCA_949128135.1 Parasteatoda lunata
CAAATGTATGTTGTAACAATAAAATAAAAATAAATATATTTCGTCATCTTCTCTCTGAATTTATTACGTTGTTATTGTTTTTTAATTAATTTGTTGTTAGTTATACGTTAATCTTTTGTTCATATTTGCATCGTTGCTAAGTTATTTCATCGTGTGTTTATATTGTTATTATGCACGCTATCAGTTCGAAGTGGAGAAAGCCGAAAGGCCGACCATCAAAGAAACGTGCTGCTGGACTAGCAAACTATAGAAAATCATTAAATAATTCTTCAGAAGTTGGCATTTCTTCGGAAATTTTTATCGGAAATTGCCAGTAATTGTAGTTTGATTAATTCTAATCAACCTGCATATACCGTTATGGATAATTCTATGTGGACTTCTCTCTTATCTGAAATGCCATGCAGACAGTGTGAGAATAAAACTCTAGATGTTTTTACACGCAAATCCTATGGTTTATCGTCACAAATCGAGCTATTTTGCAAAACATGCCATTTTAAATATGGACCATCATTTTCCAGTGCTCGAGAATTAACCAGCAGAAGTTTCAGTATCAACAACAAAGTAGTACAATCAATTCACAGTAAAATTAAATTATTTGAAATGTTTTGTTCATGTAACGTTAAATGTTTATGAATAAACATTGAAAATACTTTAACATATTGCTGTGAATAAGCATTGCTATCAACTTATAGAGCAGGAAAGATGTCAAGTAAAATTTTTAAAAAATATAATGTGACAATATTACTATTAATTCAATTTTTTCCACGCTCAATAAGAAAAATTATTTTTTGATAAGTATCAAGGAACATTAATTAAAAGTATTATTAATTTTTAAAAATATAAATATTTGTAAAAGTGCTAAAGTATGATTAATAACAAAAGATGCTGATCCTTAAAAATACGAAATTATAATTTTATCTCTAACCAGCTATATAGTATCACCATCCCTGGCCATGTTTTATTATTAAAAAAAGTAACCTCTCTCAATTTTAATACTTGTTTTTATTCTTAGGGTGATGAGCGAACAAATAAGAAAACACAATTTTAAAATTCTTAACATAATTTTTCTTTTCTCTGTACCCTAACTATATATTATATACTAACTCTGATGTCTATGTTTTTAAGACTATATACTTTGCTTAAACACAAGTTTTCTATTTATTTATTATTATCATTATTATTGTTGTTTCCAAAATTTCCTATCTATTTATTATCAGAAATACTTATCAAGCACAACCTTTTAAGGCAAACATAAAATTTCTAACTAAAATGTTTTAATTCCATTTGTATTCGGTTTTGATAATTAGTCATATACCGTGATACATAAAAAAACTAATTAATATCTATTGTGATACTTTCTATTTTTAACTATAAATGAATTCTGATATTAATTGATGGTTATATTTCTCTTTTCAGACTTGTAACGGCAACAATTAAAGAACTGTAACTGGTCACATATTTTTGTTTGTATTTTAATTTACTTTTTCAATAAAATAAATAAACTTTGAAGGATATATTATTCATTCCACCAAACAGAAAAGGGGGAAAATCGAAAATTAAATCAAACAGACATCATCACAAGGACAATTCTGGTCAATAAACAAAACTCAAATTTTTTTTTCGTTTAATATCTGCACCACTTAGACTATTAACCTGTGATCTTAGGATCCGAAGTATGTCGGTCTAACCAACTTTCCAACATTTATTTGACTGAACAGGAATCAGGATTCTTTGTCATTATTGCAGATTTGTGGCATTTGGAATTCCCTCAGATATCTGCTGGACATCCAGCAGAAACTTTAAATTTTTTTCATAATTATTTGCACCGTAAGAATCATTTGAAACTATTTTCAAGTGAAAACAGAGGGAGTCATAATTTCGAAAAGTGTAAATATTAATATGTAAATATTACTCTTAATAAAATATTTTCCCCTCTCAGTAAAAAAATTTATACTTTGATAAGTATCAAAGAGCATTAATTAAAAGTATCATTAATTTTTTAAAATAAAAATATTTGTAAGAGAGCTTAAGTATAGTTGTTAACAAATAAAAATACGAAATTATATTTTTATCTCTAACCAGCTATATAGTATCACCATCCCTGGAAATGCTTTGCTATTAAAAAAAGTAACCTCTCTCAATTTTAATGCTTGTTTTTATTCTTAGGGTGATGAGCGAACAAATAAGAAAACTCAATTTTTAAATTTTTAACATCATTTTTCTTTTTTCTGTACCCTATATATATATTCAAAGAGAAGATAAAACAAAGGTAATTATAGACAAATGAAAAAAGGGGGGGAAAGAAAAAGAATTAATAAAAAAATAATTTTAAAAAAATAATAGATAAATAAATAAAAAGTTTTTTTAAAAAAACCGGAAAATAAAAGATATAATCTTTTCATCAGCCCACACGATGATATCCGTAAGAAAGAGTGCTTTCTAATATTGTATCATTATAGCCAAAGCAAAATATATCAATACTATAGTGTGGGGAGCACACAAAAATTTTTTTTTACAAAAATAACGACAAATAAAATTAAACACAATAAGAAAAATAGCACGTAAAAAAAGAAAATAAAATATAAAGAAAGAGCAGAATAAAACAAAATCTATAAAGCGAGTAACAAAATAAAATGAACTTATATGAACGGGAAATCTTTCAAGAATGATTTAAAATATTTTCGTAACAAGATTGCCAGATTGCAAAATATGAAAACAAAAGAGAAAATTGAGCATAACTAGAGGAGTTTAAAGTGCGTTCTTGCTGCATTACTGAAGTGCGTTTGATTTGTTAGTTACCAAGGAAAGGCCAGAAAACGGAATTTTATTTGTCGTTATTTTTGTAAAAAAACTTATTTGAGTGCTCCTCACACTATTGTATTGATATATTTTGCTTTGGCTATATTGATACAATATTAGAAAGCACTCTTTATTACGGATATAATCGTGTGGGCTGATGAAAAGATTATATCTTTTATTTTCCGGTTTTTTAAAAAAAAACTTTATCCTTTTTTTTTAAAATTAATTTTTTATTAATTCTTTTTCTTTCCCCAGTTGTTTGTCATTTTCATTATTTTTCTTTTCCCCCTTTTTTTCATTTGTCTGTAATTTAACTTTGTTTTATCTTCATTTTGAACTTATCTTATGAGTTCTATTTACTTGCAGCTTATGCGCAATAAATGAAACTTTTTGTCTTTCTTAATTTTTTTCGTGTTTTTTTGTATTTATTTATTTTGCTGCATATATATATATATATATATATATATATATATATATATATATATATATGGGTGATTCTCACGAAATATGACAATATTCAATGTCAAATTTTTTTTATCTCAACCGTTGTAAGCATTTCTAGAATATACGCAGAGGGTATTATTTACAAAAACTTCGTTTAAAATAATTTTTCCTGTCAATGATTTGTTTGTCCCAAGAAAATCTGTCATTTTCCTGGCTACTTTTATTTAGTGGTAATAACCAAAATAGTTAGAGCCTACAATCAATATCTTATGTTAATAGATTGATTAGATACCCTCCTATCTGAACATGTCTTGTTACATATGAATAAAGAACCAATTTTCTGGTTCAAAATCTATTTCAAAAAATTTTTCAAGGTGAGTAGGTTTTCATGTTGTCATTTTTCTGGCTTCTTGAAAACATAAATAACATAAACTACATAGATTTATCTGAGTTATTTTAAGAAATCCTGTTTTTTTCTACAGAATATAACCGTCTTAGGCCAAAATATTAAATTAAAGTAAAGTTATATGCTATAAAATGGCGAATTTGTCATCATCCTGGCTGTCATTTTCCTGGTTTATGAATGACATGAAATTGAAACAGTTACCAGAAAATTTTTTAAACTGTTGAATGTAAAGCAAATATTAACCTAATATCAAGTTTATGTAAGATTGTTATATGACTGAATGTAATCAAAGTTTATTTTTTATTTAATGAGTGATTACTACGAACAATTTTATTCTGTACATATCAGCAACAAAAACATTTTTGATTCTTTCTACAGTGGATAAAATAATTAGTTTAGGCAATTCATGGTCCACCTAACATAAAGGCCTAGGTTTTGTTACGTACTAATAGCTTAAAATGACTATTTTTTCAAATTTATAAGCTAATATATCATTTTCCTGGCATTCAAGAATTGGTGAATTTCTATTTTATTTTTTTTCTCGAGCAAATGCCAATAAACTACACTGCTGTCTCTAAGGTATTAATGAGTGTAACTAAAGAAGTATACAAAAAAAAAATTAGATTATTTTGAAGACTTTAAATTTTAAGAAATTTTTTGGTCCGAATTGTCATGTTTCGTGAGAATCACCCATATATATATACTATCAATAATTTCTATGTTTTTAAGTCTATATACCTTGCTTAAACACAAGTTTTCTATTTATTTATTATTATCATTATTATTGTTGTTTCCAAAATTTCCTATCTATTTATTATCATAAATACTTATCAAGCAAAAACTTTCAAGGCAAACATAAAATTACTAACTAAAATGCTTTACTTCCATTTGAATTCGGTTTTGATAATTAGTCATATACCGAGATACACAAATTCGTTATCGCTGGATAAAACTAAAATAAACCGAAATTAATTTCATTGCGGAACAAAATTTATGTTGCATTTATGCAAATACTTGGTATTGTCGAATTCGAATGTGGGTATATCAAACCAATAATTAGTTCCATTCTTAAATCTACAGATTTTTTTTAAACTGACATTTAAGTCTATTTTTTTTGTCGACATGTACAACTTTAAACGCGTTATGTATGACAGGGGTTCACGTGAATGTTGCGACAAACTTCTCGAGGAAGTAGAGCACATCATCAATATTAAAATTGCATAGAAAACTGTGTCCTGAAATGTCATACGAGGCTAGGGGCGTTTCCTTTTTATAAGCTGCTTTTTCGTGTGATTCTGAATAAGTCATAGTAGGGAAGCGCCCCTAGTTGCGTATGACGACATTTCCTGCCACGGGTATCTATGCAGTTTTAGTCCTGATGATGTGTCCTAACTCCCCAAGAAGACTAAAAATGTCATTTAACAAAAACTGGAACTTGGAGAGAGAAACCAATTTCAAATTTAAAATCAGCGGTACTAAAGTATCTAAAATGCTAAAAGCATACTTAAATTACTATTACTTTCGACAGTGAAATCACTTCCAGGATGTGAGTGCTAATGTTTCCGCCTATGAATAATGATGAAAAAGTCATAAAACTGTTGCTTTATATTCTGTGGTCCTTGTTGCAATCATCTGCTTTGATGCGTCTATTTGTTCATAAAAATTTTCCCTGCGTGTAAGTGTGTTACGATGGCTTGCAACCAAGGACGATATTTATTGTTATTATTATAAAAAAGCGCATTGAAAAACATATGATGCACGATGTGTTGAAAAAAGTGATGCTTCGGATCAAATAATTGATAAGTGAGGAAACCTTGGGAAAATGACTATTAATTTTTTGTCGATAAAGTAACAAAATTTTACTTTTCGTAGTTTTTAATGAAGGATATATTGCAGTCATTCTTTTTAATGCAGTCAATTGTCTAAAATATAAATCTTTGTCTATTTATTATCTTAATTCCTTTTTTGACTTTTGATGCGAAAAACGATTTAAAAAGTTTGTTAGAACAATCTTCTATTGAAAAAATATTAAAATTTTTTAAAATAGCCGTAACTGCGCTCGCTTTGCTCACCAATCTCCGTAATTGCTCTTCAGTCATTATTTTTTTCTTCATAAAATTTTATATTTTCCACAAAGAAACAAAGAACATTTTGTTAAATCACATAGTTGTTATAATTTTTTCTTAGGACATATTCTTACCGAAACAAAGTGTACCATTACCTAGATTTGATTTATGGTATAATAGACTGTATTTGAACAATAAGTAAAATTAAAAATACAGAATATGTGAGTAAAAATTAGAATAGGACACGATTCGACTTTAAATTGTTTTCTTTATAATTGTTAAAAAAGTATCAGACCTCTCTCTCTCTCTGAAAAAAAATCGCAAAACTAAAATGCTAAACTTAAACAAAGATATATTCTAACGTATATCACAATTTTAATTTAATTTTTTTTCTTCTCAAATCTAAACAGGTAGACAAACCGTTTGTTATAAGTATTCCCAACTTTTCTAAAAATAAACTACAAGTAATATTTTGAAAACAGCAGCAATATTTTTAACTCTACATAATAATATCTACTGTGTTCTCGATAAAGACTTACTTTTTAGTTCTGTACTGCAATTCTTGATAAGAGAATTTCACCTCTTTTCCACTATCAGAAACCTACCAAAAAGCAGGATTTGTACTCGGCCGCAAGCCATCCTATGTTGGTTTATAAACGAAAAAAACTGTCACAATATTTTCAATGCCCAACATATAGGGAACTTTTAGTAATTCGAGCTAAAGTGTAAAATTAAAAGTTCGAACTGACCAAAGTTAACATCATTTGTACTGATTTGACCGTATTATCAACATTTGTACTGATCAAAAAATATCAATAAATATATAATTAACAGTGATTAGTATTTAACTAAAAAAAATTAGTATTAAACTAATTAAACTAATTAAGAAATAAAGTTTTCTTAATTGATTAAAAAAATTGAGAATTAAACTTAGTTCATTTTATTTATCAATAACTTGAATAATATTATATTAAATAGATATTCACAAACACATTAAGAGTATGAAAATCTTGAGGCATTGTAATGATAAGCCACATTTTCAAACGTTTAGGATATCCATATAAGTATTAAGATAGTTCTATGTAATGTACTCATATTAAATTGAAATCTCAGACACATATAAAATGCTTACCTGAAAACAATGGTAAAGATAGATTTGATATAAAGGCGTCACCTTAGAAAAAAGTGAGGCTTAATTTTAGCAGCATATTGCCTCCATATCCACCTTACGTAAGATTACTTTGCTCACACGTTGTTTGGAACCATTTAAAAATTCTGTGATTCAGTTTGCTTAAATCGGCTTATTTAACATCATTTATTAAAAAAAAAATCTTCAATTTTGAAATTAAATTACACGTGAAAAAATCAGAATGAGTTGTATAATTTTTTTGATTTTATCTAGATCAGATTTCAATTTTAACAAAATTGTGGGGAAAGTGCTAATTAGAGATCAGATTTAATAAGAATGGGAAATTCTAAGAAATTTTACTGATATTTCCATATTTTAAGTTCAAAATTTAGTTAAATAAGTGCACAAAGTAAACATACTTATATTATTTAATGTTATTACAATACAATTTTAAATTTTTGAGCACATCATTCACAACGTAAGGTTACACATTATGTTATGAAAAATAATAAAAACTAACTAACCCGTTCCTTTTGTGCCCTTTCATCTATGACATATGATGCAAAATTGACATTTTCAGGAACAGCAGCTTTTCGAAGCAATTGATCTTTTACCCTTTATACAGTAGACAAATTTCGTTTCCCTGGGACATTCAATTAACACTTTACAAACTTGATTACAAAATAAAATTCTCTTTGTCATACAACGATACTGAGAAAGCTTTTTCGAAAAATAATTAATTGAATAAAATCTCCTTTTTAATTCTTTCAGATTTTCAGTATTTACTTGTTTTCTCCATAAATAGGAATGCTGAGATTCACAAATTTAAACAAATGAAGAAATATATTTATGAAAAATAATTAAAAGAAACAATTTTTTTTTAATTTTATGTATTATTATTTTTTTATTATTTCTAGAAAGATTATTTGTATCACTGAGTTTTTTGTTTGATAACGTGTAAATAATGATTATGCATTTTTTTTGGAAAATTAAGCACGTCATCAAAAATCGATGAATTAGTATGAGTTGTAATTTTTTTCTTACCTTCTGTCGCCAAACAAGTATTTTGATTTTATTCGTTTGCTTGTTTTTTTTTTTTCCTGTTCAGAGTTAGTAAACGTTCGCACTTTAGTAAAACTATAATTGTATTCTTAGCCAAATAAGGAAAGAGCATAAATGGAGTTTTAATTCTTTTTCTCCCCTGTAAACAAATCTAATTTCACCCACCTTAAAAACCCTATTACTGGATGTATTTATCAAATTCTATTTAGAATTTTCTTTCTGCTCTACATATATCATCTCAGAATTCAGCGAGGATACTAAAAAGATTTTAACAATTCTCAATTCATCTTGAAGTTCAAATAAGAAAATAGAGAGAGAACTGTTTGAAAATTATGCATGGAAGCTCGAATTTCTGATCAATCCTTAAAAATGCACTGAAAGCGTTAGAAATATTGAGACAGAACGTCTAGGTTTCTATTGGCAACCACAGTTTTGTTTATTTATTGGCACACATACATGCAGGCTTGTGTGCTCAACTACGTAAGTATAGCTTATAAGCCTTTGTCAAGTATACCGGCAGGCCTGAGAGGACCCGCACCCACAGTTCCGTACTGATCGTTCCTATAATATGGTACAATACGGAGGAAAGTAGGATTACGTAATCGTTTCTCACGAGTTTTAAGTTTGAAACCAGTGAACCAATAAAGAAAAGCTCCCATAATTATGCAGGCGTATCTACTTATTACAAAGACGGCTTATAACCCCTTGTCAAAACGAAGAACAGATAGCATAATTTAGAGTGGGACATCACTAATATACATCCAAGGTTATAGCAGGATTCGAACCCTCGTCTTCTATGCTCATAGCGTTTGGCGGATCAACGGAGCTGTTCTTGCGGAAAAATTCCCTAATAGTGTTGTAATGACAGCAAGAAAAAAGAAAGAGTACAAACTTATTGCAAACTTATTTCACGTGTGCGTTACGCGTCTTCTGGGTGACGGCTGCCTGGTTTCCGTGTTCGTGGGGCCTGGTTCCTTCGGACCTCCGGATGATGTGGAAGGGGTGTTTTTCTACGCAGTGGCAATGAAAAACCTTAAACCCGCTTCTCGGCTGGCCGCCTACGGTGCCCAAATCTATCTATAGGCTTTCAAGTTAATAATTTCCGTTCTGTTCGGCATAGAAGAGTACAACTTTGTTCTCAACTTTGATTTGTGATGATTATCCGTAAGAAATGAAAGAAAAACAGAAGAAGAACGTAATTACGATGGTTTGCTGCATTCTGCTTTGGAAACCAAAACCATTTATTATTATTACCACAAAACAGATATATCATATGTAGTTTTCTAATATTATTAAGTGATTTAAAGATTATATAATTATTTAAATACAATTTATCTGAAATGACAACATATTTCAAGCCGAGAGAGAGAAAAGATCTGAAAGGATTTTATTTCACTTTATTTCACAAAATTGAGAGAGGTTTTAAGAGGGGAGAGAGGGACTTAATTGCTTAAAAAAATTATCCCCCCTCCCCGTTATGATTTCATAGATTAATTACAAAACAAAATTTGGGGCTTTATCTTTTCAACCTAAATATTCTCAGGAAATTTTGTTTTAGAAGAACAAATAGTTTAAAAACAATTTTATTGAAATAAAAGTTTTATTTCACAAGCTAAAGAGCTGAGTTTTTCAATGAGCAATTTTTATTTGTTTAGTTCTTTAATCAGTTTCTCATTCTATACTTTTAATTTTATAGGCGATGTCTGAAATGTTCAATTACTGAAAACTTAGGATTTGTATCTCATTCATAAATAAAGATTTTAAGCGGAAACATAAAAGTTCATGTTTCAAGAACAATGAATGAATGAATTGAGAATAATTATTTTTAGCGAAATATATAAGTTTTAGTTTATGTTTCACTAAAGAGATGGCAGCACCAAAGTAAAAAGTAAAAGATATAAAAAGTTTATTTATATGAAATTTGAAATCAAAGTCATTATTTATGCACGATATACAATAATAATTGTAAAATATATTATTATTCTGTTTTGATAAATCCAATATAAAATCCCACAAAGAAACTGTTCTGAAACTATACAATTTATATGGGTAAAATTTTGTTAAATATATGTTGGGTGCTGCCATCTGTTAATATTTTAGTTAAAATATATTCATTTTTAAAACAAAATATTAAAAAAATTTATTAATTAAAAAACTTAGTAAATTAGAGACGATGCAATTTAGGCATAAAAACTCTGAAATAATAAAGTAAAATTGAAGGAAGTGAGCTTTTCCAGTAATCAAAATCATTTTAAAAAAAAAAAAATTTGTTTTTAATAATTTGTATAAATCAAAAAGAGGTGGACAATCTGGACCAACGTTAAGCAGAGAGAGACGCAGAATTATTTAACAAATCAATAATTAAATTACATTTAATAAAGAAAGGAAAGGAATTATGCGTAAAAGAATAGAAATAAGAATTAAGTTGTAGATTGACCATTTAAACAATGAAAAAACATGAGCTATAATAAAAAAAAATTAAAAAAATCGAAAACTACTTTCACATTTTAACAAACTTTTGACAGCGTTTAAATTTTTTTATGCAATTGGCTTAGTCCGGTCTTTTTAAAACATATCTTCTCCAAATCCAATTGAAAAATTTTCAGAAACTGTAAGATAAGCTAATAAAATGATTTAAATTACAATCCAGGCAAGTAATTGAAAAAAAAAATCGCTTTTTAATTAATTAGCATCACAATTACAATTAATCAGTTTTACGAAAAAGAATATTTTGCTACAAATGAAATCTATAAGCAACTACTAGTTAAAAGTTAAAAGAATATTAAAAGCAGCTGGTCTTTCAAACTTTTCCTAGACACCTATAACTTCCTATAACAATAACCTAGAAACCATATTACCTAGAAACGTATAACTTCCTATAACAATAACCTAGAAACCATATTACCTAGAAACGTATAACTTCCTATAACAATAACCTAGAAACCATATTACCTAGACACGTATAACGTATTTTATGTTCAAGGCATGTTGTACCGTGCACAACCCTGAACAAAAATATATACCATAGCTATAAAAAATTGAAAAAGGGTAAAAAGTATATCTATTACATTTTCTAATTAAATTAAAAACTCCCCCGTTTAGCCTAATGTCAAGAGGATTCCTATTCATAATTTGCCTACAGCTGAGGATATTTTACGTCAACACTGAAGTCGGTGCAAGACGGTAGCAAAATTCGTATCAAGGAGTCTTCGCTGGGATTGGAACCCGGGTTACCTTTTGATAGTGAACGTTCTATCCCCTGAGCCACCGCGACTCTGAGTAACCAATGAAACAAACTAGCATTCTGACTAATAGATTTCTGACTCTCGGATAAATAGTAAAAATATATTTGGTATTTTCTGGCATAATTTAAAAAAAGGCCGCTCAAGTATTATGTAGACATGTTTTCGGCTATTTTGAACCCCTTTCGCAGCATAATAAGAAAAATTACAAACACCTTCTTATATCTACTATATAAGAAATTCCTAATACACTCTCCTTGTTTCTTGCTTTCACTTTGACTTTTACTGTGAAAATATAATTTCAGAAATAAATTTAAATAAATAATGTAACTTTGTATGAAACTAAAATTTTATTTTAATTTATTTTATAAAATTTTTAGTAGAATATTCATATTTATTTTTATTTATTAATTTATTTATTTAATTTTTTTTTTTTTTTGTACTGTCTTTCGGAAGTCAAAAGTCTTGACCTTTAAAACTTTTTTAAAAAAAGAAGAACAAAAATCCAACTTTTTTCCACTCATATTACCAACATTTAAATTTAATTACAAATATGCATCTTTCCAAGTTAATATCTGGACCCACGCTAAGCATTCGCCCGCTCGCCAAATGCGATAAAATCCTAAATTTAGCAAATAAAATTGTGTTTTGGCGAAAGTATTGGCGAATGATTTTTTCCACTGCTTGAAAGAAATTAAAATTACGTCAAAATGAATTTTTTTAAACAAATCAGCATTTTTATTCGATTCCAGTAATTTTCGGCCGATGCGCCGCAGAACCAGTTAGAATTGGGTCCAAATAGTATAAGCCTGAAACAAAATACCGTAAAATAGTTCTCTCTGGGGAAAAAATTAATCATAAAAAATTGTAATGATTTGCATTAGGCGAAAACTTTCGAAAATTGGCGAATACTTTTAATATTTGAATAAATTTCCGGCTAATAATTTGAAATCCTTAGTGCGAGACCTGAATATTATTCCAAATTTGTTTGTTACACTTTTTGCGTTTAAAGAAAATTGAAAATAATGGGATTTTATTGTCTTATGAAAGCATTTTATTTTATAACTTTATTTATAACCTCCATCAAGCATCGATACCAGCTAGTCTTCGTGGAGGACTTTACGATGGAACAAATCTGCATTTGCGTTACACAGAAAAGAAAAGTACGAAATCCTCCCACTGTTGGCCCGACGGCAAAGGGATTCTAAACCATGATCCGACGAATTGTCGCTACGACATATTATGCATGACGAATTGACGCAGAACCCTTATTTTTGAAGTATACAAATACCAGTGGATTCCTTTTGAAGAAAGAAAAAAAAAGACAAGGAAGAAAATCTCTTAGAAGTTGTATATTTGGTGTGGTATGTTTCAAAATATTTATTAATTTTCTTTGTGAGCGTCAGTCAGTTGACAGGGAAATCGACTTGTGGTTGTATTTTTACTTAATGAAATTATTTTACCTAATAAACATAAAAGATAATAACAATATTGATGTTTAGAGGAGCCTAGTTGGCTAGGGGGATAGAGTGTTTGCTTTCCAATGATGTAAGCCGGACTCAAATCCCAACGATGGCTAAAATATAGAAATTCTGCACCCGACTCGCACCCTCCCCAGTGCTGACTTAAAATATCCTCAGTGTTTGAAGGATCATAGGTTAGAGTCCCCTTACCGCCAAGCTAACCGTGTGAGGTTTTCGTGGTTTTCCCCTCCATGTAACGCAATTGCGGGTTAGTTCCATCAAAAATTCCTCAAATTTCTCACAATACTTGATGGAGGAGTTTTCTTGTCTTCTAGATTTAGTTTAAAATTATAAGACTATGGAATCGTACATTGATAGTCGTAAACTCATAATTGGATCGGCTGTTCAACGACGGTTATAAAATAAAATGATGTTTAGAGATAGAGCACATGTTGATGTGACGTCGTGATAAAATACTGAAAAGAAGAGTATTTTAGCTAAAACAGTAAAACTTAAAAAATCATAGGTGATACTGCTGAAATCCAAATTAAATACTAATTTAAGTCTTAAAATGGTAATAATAAATTAAATCGTCATGTTATACTATACTAAAAATCAAAACTTCATCTTCGTAAGATGATATTTAGGAGGTAAGTTATGTCACAAAACAGTGACCAGACTCATCAAATATCGAAAATTATGTTTATGCCGAGTAAAAATGATGGCATAGATATCCGTAGATAAATAAATCGACATAGATATCCATAGATAAATAGACATAGATATCCATAGATAAATAGACATAGATAATAACAATATTGATGTTTAGAGGAACCTGGGTGGTTGGGGGGATAGAGGGTTCGAATATTGAAAATTTTGTATACGCCGAGTAAAAATGATGGCAAATTCATAGATGGAAGAATTTGTTCAGTAGATATCAATATCAAGTTCGATGGGAAATTGAAAGTATTTTCTTATTGATCTTCTGGCCACCTCCTTATTTTACAAATCATTTAATTGTTACTCACATATCATGATAAATTCTGCTCAGTTTGTTTTTATTTTAAAGGCCTCATGTATGCCAACATATTAATAAAATTGAAAAAAAGAAGAAAAAAACATGCAAGAGCACGTGTGAAAATAAAAAATCGCTTCGGTCGGTTTTGTTTAGCTATTGTATTCGGATGAATGAGATTCAGATAACCGAGGTTTCACCGTAACTTACAATTTTTTTTCTTTCTTAACCGTTTTCGTACATAAGCCAACGCTACTAAACCAGGGGTTTCAAAATGGTGTTTCGTGGTGTCCTTAGGTTCCGTGAAGAGGTCACAAGGGCTCCTCAATTTTCCATTAGTTATTAAATATCCATCTGATAACTATTCTCTACGTTTATTTTCGTCTTTTTTTTCAATTTTATTTAAACTAAAACCTCATTTCTGCTTACAATAAAATCAGTTTCTGCGTAAAATCAAATCAAATTATGAACTAGACCAGATGCCATTTTAGGTCTGTACATTTAACTGTCCCAATTTTAAGACTAGCATTGCTGAAACTATACGACAAAAAAATTTCTTTTTCATTCATTTATTAAATATTTTCAAAATAATTAGTAAAATTTTAATTTATTAAATATTTTCGAAATAAATAATTGTCTAAGTTGACTAATATTTTTGACAATTTCTAAATTTTGATAATTAACAATTGTTCGGGGCTCCACTAAAAGAAGGTCTATGGGTTCCATAACCACAAAAAATTAAGAACCGCTGTTCTATACATTCCTTTGATTACGCAATACTTAAATAGCTGCTCATAAAATTGTTAACATCATAAATGGGAAAACCCCTTATTTCTATGACCTGAATCAATTCATGAATCAATTTCGTAAACATAAGTTTATGTTCTGTATTTCTTTTCTTTTTTACTATTTTGATAATTTTGTCGTCCAACGTTTTATTTTAAATTTTAACCTAAATATTATTATTACAATTATTTTCAAAAGTTGAACATTGATTAGAAGAAAAACACGTGTGGAATTTAAATCATTCTCCCTCGTATGTCTGATAGGAGGGTGCATAAACTTCTTAAGTTCACACGCATTTATTAGCATTTATACATTTGAAGGTGACACTAATTCACAATCAACACTTGCTGATTGGAATCAGCAGGAGCAAACATCAGAATCCGGTTTGTCCAGCAACGTTTAATCAGATCAAAGCAACGTTAAGATCTTTCACTAACAGATAAACGCACTGATTATGAATTGTTCAGAAAAAAGTTATGGTAGAATATTATTACGTCATAGTCAGATGATAATTTAAAATAGGCAGTTATGTTTGGTATTTTCCTATTAGGTCAAAACAAGCAAATACTCTTTAAGCAAAATAAGGTTCAGATATTTTTTTAACCAAACTGCATTTTAAACTTATTGTATTTGACTTATAACCTTATAAACGTATTAATACAGTCATATATAATAATATTTTAAGCTTATTATATATGACTTATAAACTTATATACGACTTATAAACTTATTATGCATATTCCACATTAATGTAGCGTCAAGTTTAATTAATTAGAAAAAAATAATTATTCAACTGAATATGGTATAGTCACTGTAAAAAGCCTGTAAAGCCTTGTTATCACAGCAAAAAAAAAAAAAAAAGAAAAAAAAAGAACACAGTTCAATATTGAACCACAATATTGGTATCTTGAGCCGTGGTAGGGAGCAAATTTACTCCAAACTAGAATAGTTTTAAACTTAATCATGTTCATGTTAAACCCTAATATCGTGCATTGAAATAGCAGCAAATTAGAACTATAATATACACTACTGGCCATTAAAATTGCTACACCAGGAAGGAATGAAAATAACAGAATGATATTTATTGGGCACATACATTATAGTTGGAAGAACAAGTGATTAAATTTTCATGATATTTGTATGTATAGATCCTGAAGAATCAGTACTCAGAGCAGCCTCCCCTGACAACAATAATAGGAGTTATTCTCCTGGGCATCGATTCGAACAGAGATGGGATATCATGGACGGGTACAGCATTCCATGCAGCTTCATAATAACCTCTAATATTGACCTATAACATTATGCGGATTCATCGGCTCATCGGATTCATTGACTCGACCGTAGTGACTGACGAGTGGTGGCGTGCCGGTTGTTCGGCAAACATTGACCAGACGTTTTCAATTGGTGAGAGATCATCAGGAGAACGTGCTGGTCAGGATAACAGGCGAACATGTTCTGTGTCAAGGAAGGTCGGGACAGTGCGGGTAACATGCGGTCGAGCATTGTCCTGCTGAAACGTAGCTATACGGAGGATTCGAAGATAAGGTAAAGCGACTGGCCCTAACACATCAGATATGTACCGGTTGCTGCTCAAAGTGCCGGAAATGCGAACATGAAGTGATCGAGACGTGTATCCAATGGCACCCCATACCATTACTCCAGGTGACACAGTATGACGATGTCAAATGCAAGTTGCAAATGGGCGTTCTCCACGATGTCGCCAAACACGGATGCTGCCTTCATGATGCTGTATACAGAACCTGGATTCGTATGAAAACACGACGCCATGCCATTCCTGCGTTCAGGTTCGTCGTTGACCACACCATTGGAGACGCTTTTGCCTGTGATGCAGCTTCAAGGGTAGCCATGCTCATAGTGCTGACAGTCCATGCTGCTGCAAACGTCGTCCAACTCTTCGTGCAGACACTTGTTGACTGGCAAATGATCTTATTTGTTGACTCAGGGTTCGTGACGCAGCTGTACGATCCCTTAAGACCATGTGGATAACATGACTGTCTTCTCGACTGTTAGTGATGGGGAGCCACTGAGATCCTGCACGGCGTTCCATATGACCGTCATGAACCCATAGATTCCATATTCTGTTAACAGTCATGGGTTCTCGACCAACGCGAATAGCAATACTTCGGTATGATAAACCGCAATCCCGGTAGGCCACAATTCAACTTCGATCAAATCCAGACACGTGCTGGTAGGCGTTTCTCCTTCGTACACGAGGCATAGCAAAATCTTTTTTACCCAAAAACAACGCTCAAATTCAATTTCTGTATGAGAAACGTACTGCCAAATCTCTTCTTTTATACACATTGTAAGGGTCGCTACCGCCGCCTGCTTTGCATGAATGCGCTGATAAGCTAATCATTTGTATACTACAATATGTTTTATCCATTCTGAAAATTTTACGTTCGTGGTGTGTCGCCTTCCTGGTGTAGCAATTTTAATGGTCAGTAGTGTAGTTTGATGTTCAACGGAATTTCTAATAATGATGGGAACAAATTTTCCAGTTAATGCTTTTTCCAAGGATAATTTATGCGTTAAACTTAACTGTACCAGGGGTGCAGACAGGCCTTCTGGGTATTGTTCAAAATTACGAGACTTTGTAAATGAGTATTAGTAACCGTCAGGTGTTTTAAAAACTAACAGTCTAAACTAACCGAGATGCATAAGAGACCGTAGCTTTTGCCCAATGTTTAGTAAAATTTAGCGAAGGAGGGAAAACTTTTTACGTTTTATTTTCTTTTCCATAAGATCTTAGCTACTAAAAATTGGTTCTGGGTCAAAGAATTTTTTTGTAATTTTGTAGAGCTTTGGAAGTCTTAAATCCAATATGGATCCGATATTTGTATGACGGTGAAGCAAAGTATCTTATTATTTCATTTACTTATTACTTGGGGTTTACCTATATTACTCAACACCAAGAACAGCTTTTGGAGTATATGTCGGAATGTTTCGTGAATTAGCATTGTTTCTTCCGCTAAACTTAGTAGTCTAATATTGTTGTTTAAGAGATATTCTAGTGCATAGTCCAAAACTGTTGTATCTGACGTGTTTGCAGATACAATACTCGATTTGCAAACTCATACGTCCTAAGTTAATCAACAGACGAATGCATACGATAGTTAAAACAATACAATACATGCAACATTTCTATCCTCGATTCAGTTATAAGACCCACCGAATACATGCGATTTACGTGCTCGAAAAATCTGGAGAATCGAAAGTCCCGCGGTCGATCGCTGAGCAGTACTAAGGGTCCAGGAATCTGGAGAAAATTTCCTTCCTCTTCATATATTTGTCAAAACTGTAGAAGTAGCCTCACGAATGTTGCAATCTAACAGAGTGGTTCTGAGCTAAGTCGCAATTTCACCCTTGCGGTGTTCTTGTATAAAACGAAAGGCGCGCCTACCTGACTTTAATCACCAAGGACAATGACTAGCGTGCTTGGCCAGCCCAAGTGTAATAAAAAACAACAACATTTAGTTCATACAACATAAGCATCAGTAGAATTCAAAATTAGCTGTAGTTATAGCATTATTGTTTCCTCCTCTTAAAGTGTCCCCAAAAATGAAAAAAAAACATTTCTCTTTCCGTTACAAAGAATCGCGTAGTCAAATTATGCATTAGTCATACTCCTTTTATACGCTTCTTTTCATTCATTATAAAAGGAAACCATTAATCCGCTTATAAATATGGCTTTCCAAACATTTTAATACAAAAGCTCTTCCTTATTAATTGTTTTTGATCACTTTTGTTTTTTCTTTTGCACCTGGCTTTACCCAGTGTATTCCAGCTCAATATCAGTAAATAAATGTTACTTCGCCTATGTCTAGTGCAATGGTGTAAATTTATTCAAAATTAAAAAAAGAGGAAAATAATATACAAATTTTTTTTTTAAACGAGAGAAAGCGAGAGATTTTATGGTAGATAATAGGGGTGAAGGCTTTACAGAGAGTTAAGAGCGGATTTCAAAAAAGAAAAATAAACGGATAAATTATTATGTTATCATAAGCTGAGAAAAATAAACAAATAGTTAATAGACTGACCTTTTTTTAAAGATATGACTGAGATTAGGATATAAAGCGTTCGGTCAGTTGAAAAAAGTTTTTAATTCTTTAGTAATTTTGTCTCAGTTGGATAAAAAAATTTTTAGGTTTTTAAAAAATTTTTGTGAGGATGTTTACTAAGCTGCTTGTTTTTGTTGCGTATATTGGAGGTGAGAATTCTTTGAAATTTTATCTCATTATAATATCATGTTATTGTATTATTATTTTTTTTATAGAACCATTAAAGTATTGTATTAATTTCTTTTTTTTTTTTAAGCTATTGACTTTATTGCATTATCAATTCCTTTAAAATTACCACCATTTGATTTTTATATGAAAAAAAAAACTACATAAAAAGTTATAATATATTAATGTAGTTCTAGAAAAAAAATAAATAAAATAACAATAAATAAATAGTTATCGAGTAGACTTAAACAAATTAACATTATTAATTTATTAAAACTTACGTTTTAAATACAGTCTAAATACGTTTAGTTTTACAAAATAAAAATAACAACACAAAGTATTCATATAATTAAAAAAAATTAATCAATTAATGCTTGAATTTCAAATATTTTAAAGGCATTTCATCGTATTAATAATTCTTTTAAAAAATGATGAATTTAAGAATTTATTGCATTATTAATTGTTTGAAACTACTATAATTTAATTATTATATCAAAAACAACATCTAAATTTTTGAACTATTTGTATTGTTTTTAACGATAAATTTCCTTTTATTTATGACAACATTTCATATTATATTAAAATATCTAAAAAAAACTTATGTTAATTTAAAAAAAAAAAAAATTTAAAAAATTATGAATTGGAAAACAAAAAGTATAAAATATGTTTTTAGAATTTGTAACTTTTTCTTACTTTATTTTAGTTTTCTTCTTAAAAAGACATTTTAAAGATTATTTATTTCCAAGTGATAAATGATATCCGTCCCTAAAAGAAATTAATGTTTCGAATTTAATTGTGTCATTATAGGTTTTGCTTCTGAAAACTAGGTCGCACTATTTAAAAGCTTCAAAACTCTCGCTTTAACCTCTTAAATGGACGCATACTTTTTGAAAAAACAGTCATAAAAGTGCCAATTTTTTTTTAAAAAAAGTTATTTAAAACTAGGTTTATGTATACATGTCTTCATCTCTAATTGTTGGGTTAATCACAAACCTACTTTGATGACATCTAGCTAAAAATAAACAACTAAACACATTACAAATAGTCAAGTACTGTCATCTGGTGTATAGATTGAGAAATAAACATAGTGCCGAGCATATATAAAATAGATTGTTTTAACTTTAATAGATTGTTTACTTTAGTGTTAATGGATAGATTGTTTTAGTAGATTTCTTTTGAACAATCCAAAACGAAAACATCCCGGGAACAAGAAATAGAGGGCGAAACTTTTCTCCGTCA
The DNA here is from genome assembly GCA_949128135.1 of Parasteatoda lunata. Classification (NCBI taxonomy): domain Eukaryota; kingdom Metazoa; phylum Arthropoda; class Arachnida; order Araneae; family Theridiidae; genus Parasteatoda; species Parasteatoda lunata. Next base: position 44,329,982 of record OX421974.1, read on the forward strand.
TTTTTACACGAACGAGAAGATAGCTATGTTAAATTCTAATATTATATTATATATATATAATATATATACATATATATATATATATATATATATCATATATATATACATATATATATATATATATATATATCATATATATATACATATATATATATATATATATATATATATATATATATATATATATGATATATATATATATAATGAAGTAATCAGTTAACTCTAATCATGGTGAAACATTATTATTGTGAAATAAAAACCTCATTTATGATAGTTTTTTTTAAAGTCAATTTTGACCTAGTTGCACCAAAACTTATGCCATTTTATATTTTTTTAATTTCTATTTTTCTTTGCTTCGTTTGGAGGCTTTAATAGACTAAAGAAACTGTTCTGTAGAAGGCTATTAGCTTTTAGCCAAAAGACAAATCTGTAATTGTAAAAAGAATCTGGAGTAGATAAACATTTGTATTACTTAATTTGCTAAAGATCAAAAAATGTTCTATGTAATATACAGAGTATTCCTTAATCGCTGCCCTTACAATCTTATAATTTATGAAAGCATAATAAAATTCAAAAGGTATTCTGGGGAAGGGGCGAAAAAAAAACATCAAAACAGGTTTGAATGCTAAAAACGAGTCGAAGGATTACTATTCAAAACACTTTCAAGTTTTATCAGGCAATCAAACTAGTTTTTATGTATTTCATCGCATCTCTGCAACTCGAGTGATTCGACTGATTTCTCGATTTGTTATTCATCCTCTCTACGGTCACTAATGTGAACTCTTTGTTTGCTTCATTTTTGATTTTACATATTTTGTGATTGTATATTATATAAAACCCCTTAAATATATTGAAAAAACTGTGATTAGATTTTTTTTTAATTTTCCTAGATCTAAGATTCATTTTTAGCTTGATTAAATCACTAAACTTTAAACATTAAGATTAACATAAAATTTCAATCAATAACTGATTTATTTTGTCTATTATCCAACGATTCATTTATTCATTCAATTTTATATACTTTGCAGTTATACTGGCAGTTGATAAGAGCGCTGTTATGGATTGTATAAAGGGAAAGTATGATTCTGATGTAAGTATTTTTCAAAAGGACAGCAATCTAACTGTGAATACCTACTATTTTAATAATAATCCATATCCATTTCTTCAAAACTGTTGCCTAATTTAAACTAAATTCACTAAGAAAATATCTTCCCTTTTTTTGTGTGTGTTTTAAATGTTTATTATACCATACTGAATTTCAAATACATTTTCGAATTTCTTTTTAATACATGCATTGTTTAATTTCTTTTTTTTTTTTTTTACTTGTTCCGCTGTATTATACATCAAGCAGGAGTCCATAAACCCTCGACGCCAAGTCGTCACGACGTCTTACAAATCGTAACTAGTTCTCAAAATTTCATTAAAATTTTATTGTTTTTTTTTTTTTTTTTTAAAGTTTCGTGTAACTTTTGAGGAAAATTTAACCTGGCACCGAGAAATTTTAAATTTTTTATAGACCCCTAATAATAAGTATACAAAAAATCTTTCCTATCTTCTTTGAAGTATTTAAAAATAATTTTTATTTTAAAAATTAAATTACAAAATAAATTCAAATAATTTTCTTCGAAAAGGTGAAATATTATGTTTGTTTTTTTTTTAAACTCATTCGTAACATGAGGTTAGACTTTATTTCGGTTTTCTCCTTCCAAAATTGAATTTCAAGTGATAAAGCTTACATTAGGATTTTTTACTTTAATTTTTTTTAAAAAACTTGTAAAATACATACGTATTTTGTTTCTTAGTTTTCTCAAATTTTTCTAATTTTTAACAAAAATTTAAATATTAAATAATAACGTAATAATTAACACTAATAATAACATAGTTAATATTAACAAATAAAAATATAACTGAAATCAAATTATAACATGCATAGTTTTTATTAAAAAAATAAAGCAAAAAATTTTAAATTTGAAACCTGATGTTTTCAAATTTAATAATATAAAAATTAGAAATATTAATTTCTAATTATTTTAGTTTGTTTTCTTTAATATTAGCTAATGTAGAATTTGAGTTAAAAACCGTAATATTTAATCTTTTGGAAGAAAATTATTTGTGTTATTATTTAAATTATAAAAAATTAAAAAAATTAAGAATTTTTTGTACTGAACAGCTTTAAAATTCTAACTTTTATTTATTTTTATCATTATAAATCCAGAAATTTACGAAATTGTTAAGACTTTTACGGGCAGTTTTACTAAGTTATTTTTCTAATTTTTTTTTTAAATTATATCGTTCTTAGAAATTCAGAAAGCCACTTTAAATTTTAATTAGTGTCAATATATTAATCCGTTGTATGAAAAGTTTATTTGGTTTTCTTTAGCTGGGCAATTCTTTTACCAGTTGCTACGAATCATCTCAAGCCTTGTGGGTATCCAGAGTGAAGGGTGTAAGTTAAACAAAATTAAAATTTATGCGTTGTGTTCGGAATTATTTCAGTATAATTTATGATGATTGATTTTTTTATCTTTGTCTTTTTTATAGTGTTACCAGGATGTGATGAAAAATAATGGAGTCGTTGTGAGTAACAAATATTTTTCTCTTCTACATACCTGCCAACTTTTAATCTATTCGAGGATGATTTTCTCCAGTGGTAGTAAATTTGAATTTCAATTATAATTTTAGGCAGAAACATATGCTGCGTTTTGAAAGAGATTACGCGGACAAACAAGTCAGTATTACATATTAATACATATTCATAGTATTACATATTGCTTCATTTTTTAAAAAATAGTGGTGGTCAAAAAGATTTTAAATTATGTTTATAAATACAAGGAATACATAGCATGCATTTTACTACCACTTTAAATATAGAAATAAAATTTTACGCCAAATGCGTAAAAGTTGGCAGGTATGCTTCTATATTATTCGTATCAAAATGGTCTAAGTATGTTATAAATCCTTATTTTTATTATGACAATTTATATTGATTAACATAAAAATTTTTTTCAGTCAGAGTAATTACAAAAGAATCTAATGCATAATTACTCTCTCTCTCTCTCTCTTCTCTCTCTCTCTCTCTCTCTCTCTCTCTCTCTCTCTCTCTCTATATATATATATATATATATATATATATATATATATATATATATATATACTATATATATATATATATATATATATATAGTATATAAATATATATATATATATATACTATATATATATATATAGTATATAAATATATATATATATATATACTATATATATATATATATATAGTATATAAATATATATATATATATATATATATATATATATATGTTACGGCCAAAGCCCGAAGTCCGGCCAGATCGCGAAGTGGCCGAGGATGGCTGGAATAAAAATCCGAAATAATTGAAACGATCAGTGAATATTTTACTTTGGCGGCCTTAATTATATAAATAATTCTTATAACCATCCAATTTAAAAATATAAAAAATAGAAGTTTTTAAATTGTCTATTAAATAATCATTAATAAATTATTTATTTAATTGACTAGTCATACTAGTCATACATACACCAAAGGTCTAGTTAAGTGCCACCGCCCGGTATACATTTGCCCGGTATACCCAACACTGATGTTTTTTTAAGGTTCAGTGCCACTGCCCGGTATACATTTGCCCGGTATATCCTACACTGATGTTTTTTTAAGGTTCAGTGCCACTGCTCGGTATACATTTGCCCGGTATATCCTACACTGATGTTTTCTTAAGGTTAAGTGCCCCTGCCCGGTATACATATGCCCAGTTTTTTCCCGGTATAATGATTTTTCCTTCCTACTTTGGCTGATCTTCCCATGCCAATTCGCGATTTGGGCTGCCAATTCCCGAAATCGAGAACAATTTTGGACATATATATATATATATATATATATATATATATATATATATATATATATATATATATATATATATATATATATATATATATATATATATATATATATATATATATATATATATAATATATATATATATATATATATATATATATGTGTGGCAAAAAATAGCAAAAAGAATTGATAAAAGTACCTAGTGTACCTAGATTTTAAAATCGAATTATTTTGAAAAATTATAATTATTAAAAACTAATTTTTTATCCTTTAAATAGTTTATATTAACTTTAAAAACAAAAAAAAGAGTCTTTAATTAAGATTCCAGCAGATGAGAAACACTTCGTCAATGATTTCTCGTTAAGTCAACGAGTAAAACGTTCAGTAATTTTAGTTCTCATTCCATCACAGCTTGTTAACCATAATTTGTAACTCTCTAAGCAAGATACAGGTTCTCATTACAGGAAACTATAATTAAATCCCTTTATACTATATTTCTTTGCTCTTTTTTCTCGATGTAAGTTTTGGTTTAGTTAGCACTATATTTCTGGTAAGTTAACACTATATTTTTGATGTCAATTCAAACATTTCCGGGAATGTTGAGTAATGAAAACTATCTTTAGTCTAGTATGAGTAATTCCAAATTCACGAGCATCATTTTTATGCAGGAGATTTAAATATATAAAGTTTTTGTAACACAGTCATTTGTTTTTATTATTAAAATATTTATTTTAACGTCAAATTAATTATTTTGATACTCAGTAAATTTACTTATAGTGACAGATCTCAAAATTTGTGTTAAGTACGAGATGACAAGAAATAACTTAAATTTAAAAACCAAATATTTCTATTGCAAACAAATTTTGTAAGATGTTATGCTTTCGTTAGACTAAAATTTTTTTAGTATTTATAAATGAATCTTCTAACAAGACTGTTTCCAGCTCATGGATCGAATGATACACAAAAGGGATCCATAGACTTTATGCACAAGAAAAGTCGCGATGCTCACCAGATCTGAATCGAATGAATTTTCTTTTCCATTTTGGAAATGCGGGCTTACTACGAGTCCCTTAAAGCTTTGTCATTTTAAAATATTATACGTAAGTAATGGGGAAAATATCAGCAGATGAATTGTGGTTCACAGCTGAAAAAGTTTTGGTACGTTAACAGCTCTGCAATAAAGCCAAATATTTATGGTTATAATGAAAGTTTGTAAATACGTTTCAGGAATTTTCATGTTTGTTTGTTTGCGTTATTCTGGTTGAGATATTTTCACAAGCAATTAAATTAGATCACTATATTTTTCCCTATTATTTCCTATTCCCTTACATTATTATTATTGACAAAATGATTTCAATTCAAGATAAAGAGCAAATTATTGCAACGTCCTTGTGTTTAAGTATAAGCTGAACATAAATAAGCTCAATTGCAGGTTACTGCCAGCAACGGTCAAATGACAGTAGACAGAACGAAGTTCGGAGAATATGGAAACGCTAACAGTCAGAAACCGATTGGAAAAGCCATGAAGGAATGTTTCAGTACTGCTCCAGCTGGTGACGACCTGTACAAAGAAGTAAGATTTTTTTAAAATTAAATATATATATATATATATATATATATATATATATATATATATATATATGTAATTGTTGACACTGGAGAATCCAGATGCTGATTGAGCTCTGCGGTCACTTTGGCTGCAGTTGTTTTCTTTTTAGACATTACAATCCGCTTCAATACCCGTCGGTCTCTTTCACTCAGCTTCTCCTTCTGTCCACTATTTTGCTTTGCTGAGCTTGTCTTTCTGCGCTGTGTGTATGCTCTCATGACTTTAGTCACCGTACCTCTAGAAACCCCTAAAAGCTGGGATGTTTCGGTCACTGTTGCTCCAACTAGTCGGGCTCCTACAATTTGGCCTCTCTGAAAATCTGTGAGGTCTGACATTTTACGCTTCTGACAGTATCATAACGTACACAACTCTGCTAAAGCTCTCTCATACCACCTAATATATGAACTTTTTATCTTAAAAAAAAACTGGTAGCTAAGATTATATTTTAGTGCTTATGAAGCGTATATATATATATATATAGATAGATAGATAGATAGATAGATATGTTACTGTGAATAACCGAATTTGGTGGGTGTGATTTCCACCGGTTAAAATTGACAATCACATAGCAGCTTTGGTAAATGTCCGAAATATATATTAGGTCTCGTTATGTGCCACTCCCTGGAATGCATTTGCCCGGTATACCCTTCACTGATGCTTTTTTAAGGTTCAGTGCCACTGCCCGGTATGCCCTACATCGATGTTTTTTGAAGATCAAGTGCCACTGCCCAGTAAGCATTTAACCGGTACTCCGAAAACTGATCTTTCCTTAGCAGATATTAAAATATCGAATGAATATAATAATATCAACGAATAAATTAATATTAATATAAAATTATTAAACAATTAAATCGGATATAAGAAATATTCCGGACATTCACGGTAATAATTCACGTATTTTCGGATACCACACACACGTGGTAGTCGTGAAGTAAAAATGGAGTCGAAAGTTCAACACCGGCTATAATATAAAACCAAAAGAAAATTAGTTTGTAATCATTGTTTATCAATGATAACATTTACCGGTATAATAAACTGACAGGAATGTGTGGACTGAATGGTATATACCCATCACTGATTTTTTCTTTTTATTATTATTTTAACTTTAAAAGCCGGTTCCCGGTATTCTCTATTCTGGTTATTTATAACTAATTAAACGGGTTAAGGTAATTTTTTAAAAAAAATATAAGTATAAATGGGATTTATCATCGGTTGTCAACTCAGGGATATTTTTTTAACGAAAAAAAAAAGAAATCGAAAAAAAAGTAATGCATTGTTTCCTTCACCGTGATTATTCTGTTTCATGCTTTGCCTAAATAATATTTGTCATTGTATTCAGCATTTAGGTAAGGTATATCATAATTCTCATATTTCATATTTAGTTTAAGAATTCCAGGCATTGTATACGATGCTGGCGTTTCCTGTATTGCCGGTAACGTTTATATGCTGTAATAACAAGGAACAAAAAATATAGTGCGTGGAGTCCCTCCGCGCGGAAGAAGTGAAACTTCGTAATTGTTGCGGTACGCATAAGCGAACTGCTGAATAACTGAATTTTGAACAACGTTTATTTTGTTTATAAAAATAAAAATACCCTTGTTTTTTTGGAATACTGTACCTTACGTTATCTTAGAATAAATATATTGTTTTCATTGATATTTCCAATTATTATTAGTTGATAATCTTCAACATATGGTGCCGAATACTCGATTAAGCATTTTATTTCAAAGTTTACGTTTTGATTGAGAAATAAATTAAAGTAAAAATCGTTTTGTTTCTTGACTGAAAAGTTCTGTTTCCAATGGCGACGAGCAAAAGTAATACGGCAGATGATAATGCGGTGACCTTGATAAAACGGAAAAGAAAGACTGTTAGAGGTAATATTACTCGTTTTATTTCTAATTTAGATGAAGAAAATTATGTTTCTTTTAGAGAAAATATTAACTATTTATGTGATCGTCTTTCAAATTATTTAACGAAAATGAAAAGTTTGGATAATGAAATTCATAATTTATTGTCTAATGAGGATTATGATTTAGATGTTATACAATGTGAAAAATATACGGACAATGCTGAATTAGCAATTTATAAAGCACGAAAAATAATAAAAAATACAGAGGCTGTAAGTACTAGTAATGTGTTTATGCCAAGTACAACTACTACGAATACAGTGCCAATGTCTCAAACATATACGGTTAAACTACCTACGATTAAATTGGAGCCTTTTAGAGGGGAAGTGGAGCAGTGGCACAGTTTTTGGGAACAGTTCAAATCCTCTATAGATTATAATCCAAATCTTTCGACGATTGATAAACATGTATTTTTAAGAGGTTACTTAGAAGAAGAGCCAAAGCGCTTGGTTGACGGAATAAGCATAATTGCTGACACATACGAAACTACAAAAAAGCTCTTAATGAATAGGTATGATGAGAAAAATAGAATCAATCAGGCTCATTTGCACTATTTAGAAAATATTAAGCCAATAAGAAATGCTACTCGTACAGCTCTGAATGAAACTTTTATAGAATGCAATAGAAGATTATAAGCTTTAACTGCATTGGGGGAAGATATTAATGCATACGGCCGAGTTTTATCGTCAAAAATTTTACGCGCTTTTCCTGATGATACATGTCGTCGATGCATTATACATGTCAAACGCGAAAACCTTTCTGAGAGAGATATTAAAAAATTACTGGAATTTCTTACAGATGAAGTAGAAGGTGCACTTACAACTTTAAAAATTAAAGGTGAGCAATCCATTGACTATAATTTTAAATCTACTACATATGCATTAAATATTTCTAAATCTAAAAGTAGTGGAACAAAAAAAAAACAATACTTTCATTAATTTTATGATAGTGAGAACCAAAACAATATGGAAATGAATGAGGGAAAACTGAATCCTACCACGTGATTTTCCGGCCAATAAAAATGTAGCATTAAACGTTTAACGCAACCTTGTTGCAAATCGCATAAGAAGTTTCACTTCAATAATAACATCTTTATTTTACTTTTTCTTTTTTAGGCTGCCAGAGCCAGTCAATGCGTGTATAGAAAAGTGAAAAAGGTAAACCAGTGTTTTCAAATTTTGTTTTAAATAACTTTTTTTTTAATTTATTATTATTTTTTAAACATTTTTAGATTTGCAAGTATGCATTCTTTATTTAAGTTTTTATAAATTTAATAATAAGATTATTAATTTAAACTATAATAACAAGATTTATAAACTAAATGATTATACTAGGATACAAATTTTTTGTTGCATTTATAAAAATACTTGATCTTGCCTAATTCGGAATAAGGATTGCAAATCCGAAATTAATTTCTCTCCTAAAACTACGGATTTTTTTAAATTACATTTTTAAAACGCTTAAACGTTATATATAACAGAATGTTTCGTAAATGTTGCGACAAACTTCAAGGGTAGTTAGGTCACATCATCAGGATAAAAATTGAAAAGGAACCCATGCACGAAAATGCCGTGGTACGTGGCTATGAGAAATTTCCTATTTTGACCCCTTCAGAAGCACACAAATAAAAATTTCATAATGAGGAGAACGCACTTAGCGGCTTATGACGACATTTCCGGGCATGACTTCTAATGCACTTTTATTCCTGATGATGTGCCCTAACTCCCCTTGATGTTTGCCGCAACATTTACGGGAATCACTGTTATATATAACATCTTTAATCTTGTACATATATAACATCTTTAAATTTGGACAAAATATAGAGTAAAAATTTAATTTTAAAGATAAAGCTTGCTTGGAGAGAGGAACAGATTGCAGATTTGAAATCAGCAATGCGATAGTATCTAAGATCTGCTAGAAAAAAAAATGTTTCCTCATGTAATTCTTTATTAATTTTTTTAATAGTTTTATTTATTTAAATATTATTTTTTATTGATTTGAACTTTAGAATCAATTTATAGTAAAATTAAATAATTTGAAATTTGTTGTTCATGTAAATTTAAATGTTTGTGAATAAACATTGAAAATACATTAACATACTGCTTTGAATAAACACTGCTATCAACTTATAGAGCAGGAAAGAAGTCAAGTAAGATTTAAAGAAAAGAAAGAAAAAAAAAAGGGGGGGGGGCAATATTACTATTAATTCAATTTTTTCCACGCTAAATAAAAAAAATTTTACTTTGATAAGTATCAAAGAACATTAATTAAGAGTATTATTAATATTTGTAAAAGTGCTAAAGTATGATTGATAACAAAAGATGCTGATCCTTAAAAAAACGAAATTATAATTTTATCTCTAACCAGCTATATAGTATCGCCATGTTTTGTAACCATCATCATTCTTAACATCATTTTTCTTTTCTCTGTACCTTATATATATATATATATATATATGGTGTTTATAAAGTCCCGGACCCATTTTGATGTTTAATAACTCATAAAATAATAAAGATAAATAAAAATTAATAACATAAATGGTTAGATAGACTCAAAAAGCTTCATGACCCTTGTCAATGAACTTCCACGTGTGCCCCCTTCGTCGCACAGAGAATATCAAGTCGATAGTCAATTTCACACCAGGTAGGGGCAAGCATGTCGGCATCCACTGAAGCTATTGCGGTTGTAATTCTGGCTTTTAGGTCATCAATGTTCGACACGATCCTCCTGTAAACATTGTACTTTATAAATCCCCAAAGAAAAAAGTCCAGCGGCGTTATATCAGGTGATCTGGATGGCCAAGGAATTGGACCTCCTCGCACAATCCATCTTCCTGGAAAATGGTCATTCTACGAACGATGGAACTACAAACGATGATACCCCAATGAGGTGGTGCACCATCTTGTTGCAAAAAGACATGTGGCTGAAGCTCTTCTAGTTGTGGAAATACGAAGTTTTCCAACATGTCTAAGTATACGACTGATGAGACCGTCTTTTCTGTAAAAAAGAAAGGCCCAATGACTCGGCCGTGCATTAGTCCACACCACACATTAATCTTTGGGGAATCCCTTTGTGCCTCACGGTATTCATGGGGTTTTTTGATCAATGTTTACTGGAGGATCGTGTCGAACATTGATGACCTAAAAGTCAGAATTACAACCGCAATAGCCTCTGTGGATGCCGACATGCTTGCCGCTACCTGGCGTGAAATTGACTATCGACTTGATTTTCTCCTCGCGACGAAGGTGGCACACGTGGAACGTTATTGACAAGGGTCATGAAACTTTTTGAGTCTATATAACCATTTATGTTATTAATTTTAATCTATCTTTATTATTTTATGAGTTATTAAACATCAAAATGGGTCCGGGACTTTATAAACACCCCACCCTGTATATATATATATATATATATATATATATATATATATATATATATATATAATATGTAATATATATATATATATATATATATATATATATATTTGTATATATATATATATATATATATATATATATATATATATATATATATATATATATATATATATACTACCACTAATGTCTATGTTTTTAAGGCAAACATAAAATTTCTAATTAAAATGTTTTACTTCTATTTGTATTCGGTTTTGATAATTAGTCATATACCAAGAAATTAATTAATTTAGATCTATTGGGATAATTTCTATGTTTAACTATAAATGAATTCTGATATTAATTGATGTTTATACCTTTTTTCTTTTCAGTCTTGTAAGGGCAACAATTAAACAACTGTAACTGGTCACATATTTTTGTTTGTATTTTAATTTACTTTTTCAATAAAATAAATAAACTTTGAAGGATGTAGTATTCATTCCACCTAAGAGAATAACATTTAAAGTGTTGTAACAGAGAAGGGGGAGAAATCGAAAATTAAACCAAAGAGACGTCATCACAAGGAAAATTCTGGTCAATAAACAAAACTCAAAAAAAAATTTTCTCGTTTAATATCTTCACCACTTGGACTTTAACCGTGATCTTAGGATCCGAAGTATGTCTGTCTGACCAACTTTCCAATATCTATTTGACTGAACAGAAATCAAGATTCCTTGTCGTTATTGCAGATTTGTAGTATTTGGAATTTCCTCAAACATCTGCTGGACATCCAGCAGACACTTTGAATTTTTTTCATCATTATTTGCACCGTAAGAATCAATTGAAACTATTTTCAGGTGAAAAGAGAGGGAGTCATAATTCCGAAAAGTGCCTGGAAATACTTAGAGAACTTTATTTAAAAATTCAAACTTCGTCAAAAACACCAGAAATCTGCAGTAAATGTCATGTGTTGGCATTAAGAATCTTTTAATATCTTTAGTTTAATTTATAAATATGTGTAGTTATTCATTCTTTTGGTGAGTGGAATTTGTAACTTCTTATCTAATAGTAAGAAACCGTTCCGAAAATATAACAAATTACAAAAAAATAATGGTTATTTATGTATGTCTGGAATGGTGATATTGAGGTACTCAGGAGTTAGGTGAAAATGCTACTAACTACACTATACCTAGATTAAGAACTATATTGGTATAATTGGTTCTTAATACGACAGCAACTTATAATGGCAATACCAGTAGTATTTCATACCGCATTTATTTAAGCATTACCGGCGTGAATAATAAATAGGCGATTTCTATGGCCTTCGAAGTAAGTACTGATAATAGTAAATTGAACTAATTATACTAATATTGGTACAAGATTACCTATTATAGGAACTGTGAAAAAATGTATCAGAGGAAATTGTTAATCATGGTAGTTTTTTACTATCTATGAGTGACATCGAATAATAGGATGAACTTCTAAAAGCATGTTTTGCTTAATAGCATAAATACTCCAAGAAATGCGATAAAAAATAAATAATATAAAAAAATAAATTAAATAAATAATTAAAAATCATAATATAGATAAATTGGACAGATGTTTCAGCTTAACTAATTGTGTTGATACAAGTCTCAGAGCTTTCTGCATGTATTAGTTGTGTTGATCAACTTTTGATTACGTAATTTTTTTAAAACCTGTATGAAGAGCGGGTATTCAGCTGGTTGATAAATAAAGCAAAACAAAAAGAAAGAAGAAGAAAAACGACAATATAGCACAAATGAAAATTAAAAAATGGACATACTAAAGTTTCGGTTCTATAAAAAGGAACCTTCCTCGGTGTCTAAACGCCAAGATAGACACTGAGGACACTAAGGAAGGTTTTTGTTTATAAAGCCGAAACTATATTATGGACATTTCTGTACTTTTACTTATTGTGCTCTATTCAGGTCATTATTTGTTTTGCTTTAGTGTACATAGTTTAAAGTTTACCCTATCCTTTTTAACTGTAGGTAATATTTGTTGAAATTAGGTGATATTTATATAGGTAATATTTGTTGTTGTTCTTATAGTAAATACCTCGAAGCCTTTATTAGTATATTCTTTGATATCTATAAAATTATGCAGCACCAACTACCATGAGGCCTATATACAAGTATTACTATTTACCAAAATTAATTTAGCACCATAGACATCAAATATATCCTGGCGATTTATTACGGTTTCCCTAAACGAACAAGTTTCATTTTCCATTTAATTCCTTACGCTACGAAACGTAATGGCTCAATCAACTTTCCACGCCATCCAGCTAAACTGAATTCAGGATATTGAGACAGTTTCGCAGATATGTGGTATTTAATATTCCCACCGAGTACATCTAACAAACAATCTATAAATTTGAGCACACCAAGAATCACTTAAACAATATTTTCAGATGAAAAAGGAGGGAATAAAAATTTCGAAAAATACCGATATGTACCTGGAAACACTTAATGTACAAAGGTTTTTTAATTTTATTTTCATATCCGTCGTTGAACAGCCGACTCAATTTTGGGTTTACGACTACTAATGTTCGTCGCCGTAGCCTTGAACTTCTGAAACAATCCAGTAGATAAGGAAACTCCTTGATCAGTACCCCCATAACTATTGATTTGCTATGGGATCATAGGGGACTTAGCGACTCGACAGATTTAACAAGAAAAAGATTATGTCCGCAAGAAAAAAGAAAGAGTACAAACTTATTTCACGCGTGCGTTCGTCCTCTGGGTGACGGCTGCCTGGTTTCCGTGTTCGTGGGGCCTGGTGCCTTCGGACCTCCGGATGATGTGGAAGGGGTGTTTTTCTACGCAGTGGCAATGAAAAACCTTAAACCCGCTTCTCGGATAGGCGCCTACGGTGCCCAAATCTATCTATAGGCTTTCACGTTAATAATTTCTGTTCTGTTCTGCATAGAAGAGTACAACTTTGTTCTGAACTTTGATTTATGATGATTTTCCGTAAGAAATGAAAATAAAACAGAAGGAGAATGTAATTGCGATGGTTTTCTGCATTTTTCTTAGGATACCAAAACCATTTATTATTATTATACCACATAACAGATATATCATATGTAGTTTCCTAATATTAGTAAGTGATTTAAAGATTACATAATGATTTAAATACAATTTATCTGAAATGAAAATATATTTCAAGCCGAGAGAGAGAAAAGATCTGAAAGGATTTTATTTCACTTTATTTCACAAAATTGAGAGAGGTTTTGAGAGGGGAGAGAGGGACTTATTTGCTTTTAAAAAAAGTATCCCTCTCCCTGTTATGATGTCACAGATTAATTATAAAACAAAATTTGGGGCTTTATCTTTTTAACCTAAATATTCTCAGGAAATTTTGTTTTAGAAGATCAAATAGTTTAAAAACAATTTTATTAAAATAAAAGTTTTATTTCACAAGCTAAAGAGCTGAGTTATTCAATGAGCATTATTTATTTGTTTAGTTCTTTAATCAGTTTCTCATTCTATAGTTTTCATTTCGTAGGCGATGTTTGAAATGTTCAATTACTGAAAGGTTAGGATTTGTATCTCATTCATAAATAAAGGTTTTAAGCGCAAACATAAAAATTTATGTTTCAAGAATAATGAATGAATGATTTGAGAATAATGATTTTTAACGAAATATATAAAATTAAGTTTATGTTTCATTCAACAGATGGCAGCACCAAAGTAAAAATTAAAACATATTAAAAGGTTTATTTATATGAAATTTAAAACCAATGGCATTATTTATGCACGATATACAATAATAAGTGTAAAATATATAATTATTCTTTTTTAATAAATTTAATATAAAATCCTACAAATAAACTGTTCTGAAAAGCTACAATTTATACGGGTAAAATTTTGTATAAATCATTGTTCGGTGCTGCCATCTGTTAATATTTTCGCTAAAATATATTCATTTTCAAAACAAAATATTAAAAAAAAAAATTTATTAATTAAAAAATTTTGTAAATGAGAGACGATGCATAAAAAACTCTTTTGTTCGTTTCCGCCTTATTGGAAAAAATCCAAATTTGAATAATTCTATTTATGAATACAAACTGAAATAATAAAGTAATAACTGAAGGAAGTGAACTTTTCCAGTAATCAAAATTATTAAAAAAATAGAATTTGTTTTTAATAATTAGTATAAATCAAAAAGAGGTGGACAATCTGGACCAACGGTAAGCAGAGAGAGACGCAGAATTATTTAAATAATTAAATTACATTTAATAAAGAAAGAAAAGGAATTATGCGTAAAAGAATAGAAATAAGAATTGAGTTATAGAGTGACCATTTAAATGAAAAAATATAAGCTATAATAAAGAAAAATAAAAAAAAAACTGAAAATTACTTTCACATTAAAACAAATTTTTGACAGCGTTTCAATTTTTTTATGCAATTGGCTTAGTCCGGTCTTTTTAAAACATATCTTCTCCAAATCCAATTGAAAAATTTTCAGAAACTGTAAGATAAGCTAATAAAATGATTTAAATTACAATCAAGGCAAGTAATTGAAAAATATCATTTTTAAATTAATTAGCATCACAATTTCAATTAATCAGTTTTACGAAAAAGAGTATTTTGTTACTAATGAAATCTATAAGCAACTAATAGTTAAAAATTAAAAGAATATTAAAAGCAGCTTGTCTTTCAAACTTTTACTAGAAACGTATAACTTCCTATAACAATAACCTAGAAACCTTATTACCTAGACACGTATAACGTATTTTATGTTCAAAGCATGTTGTACCGTGTACAACCCTGAACAAAAATATACACCATAGCTATAAAAAAATTGTAAAAGGGTAAAAATTATCTATTACATTTTCTAATTAAATAACAAAAACTCCCCCGTTTAGTTCGATGGCAAGAGGATTCTTATTCTTAATCTGTCTACAGCTGAGGATATTTTACGCCAGCACCGTAGTCGGTACATCAGATTCGTATCGACCAGTCATCGCTGGGATTGGACCCCTCGTTACCTTATTGAGAGAGAACGTTCTGAACACCGGGACTCTGAGTAATCACTGAAACAATGGCAACTAATTGCCCTTTGACGCAGAAGGAACAACGGTGTTCCTTTTATATTTTTTTTACTGACGCTCTAATTAATAGTAAAAATATATTAGGTATTTTCTGGCGTAATTTAAAAAGGGGCCGCTCAAGTATTATGTAAACATGTTTTCTGCTATTTTGAACCCCTTTTGCAGCATAATAAGAAAAATTACAAACACCTTCTTATCTAATATATATCTACTAAATATCTACTATATAAGAAATTCTTAATACACTCTCCTTGTTTTTTGCTTTCACTTTGACTATCACTGTAAAAATATAATTTTAGAAATAAATTTTAATAAATATTTTAACTTTGCGTAAAACAAAAATCTTTTTAAAATTTATTTTATAAAATTTTTAGTGGAATAAAATTTTTTTTTTTTTTTTTTTTTTTTTTTTTTTGTGCTGTATTTTGAAAGTCAAAAGTTTCGGCGTGTGAAACTTAAAATATATAAATAAATAAAATTTTTAAAAAAATTCCAACTTACTTCCTCTTAAATTTCCCACATTTAAATTTAATTACAAATGTGAATCGTTCCAAGTTAATATCAGGACCCGCGCCAAGCTTTCGCTACCTCGATTAAATCGTGAATTTAGCGAATAAAATTGTGTTTTTGCGAAAGTATTGTCGACTGATTTTTTCCACTGAAAAGAAATTAAAATTACGTCAAAATGAATTTTTTTAAACAAATCAGTATTTTTTATTTGATTACAGTAATTTTTGATAAATGCGCCGCATAACCAATTAGAATTGGGCCCAAATGATATAAGCCCGAAACAAAATACCCTAAAATAGTTTTCTAGGGAAAAAAAATTAATCATAAGAAATTGCTACAATTTGTATTTGGCGTAGACTTTTGAAAATTGACGAATACTTTTGATGTTTGGCTAATTTACTGGCTAATAATTTGAAATCCTTTGCGTGGGCCGTAAATATTATTCCAAAATTTTTGTTACACTTTTTTGCGTAACAAAAAAATTTAAAATAAAGGGACTTCAATGTCTTATGCAAGAATTTTATTTTATAACCGGCGCATAACCGCATAACAGCTGACACAATTCTTAGTCTACAACTATTAATGCTGAACTCCGTAGCCTTGTAATTTTTGAACCAGACCCAGAAGATAAGGGAACTCCTGGATCAAGCATTGGTACAAGTTTCGTGCGGGACTTTTTCATGGAACAAATCTGCATTTGCGTTACATAGAAAAGAAAAGTACGAAACCCTCCCACTGTTAGCCTGACAGCAAGGGGATTCTAAACCATGATCCGTCTACCAATGAGGATATTTTATGTCTTGAATACGGTCGATGTGAGCTGGAAGCAGAATTCGAGTTAGCCAGTCACTCTGGGTCACCTCAATTTAAAGCGAACGCTCCATCCTCTGAGCCACCGCGGCTCCATATGCCAGGGTTGCTCATACCTCTCTGAGCTGTTGTGAGTAACAATAAACAAAACACAAAACCATTACCCTTTAGGTGTTTTCGTAATATTTGAGCGAACTCAAAGATTTAGTTAGTTTTTGTAGACAAAGCAAGAGTTTTGTCTTTATAGAGAGTCTAGTAAGATAAGACCTTTTCTTCGAAAAACTTAAATTTCAATTCTTCCCCTCAAATCACTTCCATTTCTCTCACAAAAAAGGGGGGAGCGTACAGAGGAGAGTGGGGGGTTTTCGGGTATCATATATAATGACATAAGAAAGCTTTTATCCAAAAATAATAGTAATATTTTTGGCATTAATTTTGCCAAAAATATTGGCATAATACAAGCACCATTTTTATTGCTATAACTACTCAACTAAGATGTAATCGCAAAGAATTGAGCTCACGATGAATTGTCGCTACGACAAATTGTGCTTGGGTCAAATTGTGCTCGAGATAAATTGTGTCCCCGATGAATTAGCGGTGTGACGAATAGTTAATTGTCGAACGAACTGTCGTTCGACGCGTAGTGCGCACATAAAATTTTGCCACAACTATATTGTGATCACGACGAATTATGTTTGCAAAAAATTGCGCCCACCACGAATTATGCCGGCGACAAATTGTCTGTTCGACAAGTTGTCTTCGTTGCCGAATGAATTGTCGTTGCGATAAATTGTGCTCACGATGAATTGTCCCATGACAAATTGCGCGCGACGAATTGTCGCTACGACGTATTATGCGTGCCGAATTGGCGCAGAACCCTTATTTCTGAAGTATACCAATACCAGTGGATTAATTTTGAAGAAAGAACAAAAAAAAAAAAAAAACATGGAAGGAAATATTTTAGAAGATGTATGCTTGGTGTAGTA
The DNA here is from genome assembly GCA_949128135.1 of Parasteatoda lunata. Classification (NCBI taxonomy): domain Eukaryota; kingdom Metazoa; phylum Arthropoda; class Arachnida; order Araneae; family Theridiidae; genus Parasteatoda; species Parasteatoda lunata. The sequence continues at coordinate 44,348,108 of OX421974.1, forward strand.
TGTTTCAAAATATTTATTAATTTTCTTTGTGAGCGTCAATCAGTTGACGGGGAAATCGACATACTGTACATAAATCGACATAGATATCCATAGATAAATAGACATAGATATCCATAGATAAATAGACATAGATAATAACAATATTGATGTTTAGAGGTACCTGGGTGGTTAGGGGGATAGAGGGTTCGCTTTCCAATGAGGTGAACCGGGTTCGAATCCCAGCGATGGCTGAAAGATAGAAATTGATATTTAGGAGGTAAGTTATGTCACAAAACAGTGACCAGACTCATCAAATATTGAAAATTTTGTATATGCCGAGTAAAAATGATGGCAAATTCATAGATGGAAGAATTTGTTCAGTAGATATCAATATCAAGTTCGATGGGAAATTGAAAGTATTTTCTTATTGATCTTCTGGCCACCTCCTTATTTTACAAATCATTTAATTGTTACTCACATATCATGATAAATTCTGCTCAGTTTGTTTTTATTTTAAAGGCCTCATGTATGCCAACATATTAATAAAATTGAAAAAAAGAAGAAAAAAACATGCAAGAGCACGTGTGAAAATAAAAAATCACTTCGGTCGGTTTTGTTTAGCTATTGCATTCGTATGAATGAGATTCAGATAAGCGAGGTTCCACCGTAACTTACAATTTTTTTTCCTTCTTAACCGTTTTCGGATCTTACATAAGCCAACGCTACTAAACCAGGGGTTTCCAAATGGTGTTCCGCGGAGTCCTTAGGTTCCGTGAAGTGGTCCTAAGGGCTCCTCAATTTTCCATTAGTTATTAAATATCTATCTGATAACTATTCTCTACGTTTATTTTCGTCTTTTTTCAATTTTACTTAAACTAAAACTTCATTTCTGCTTACAATAAAATAAGTTCCTACGTAAAATCAAATCAAATTATGAACTAGACCAGATGCCATTTTTGACCTGTACATTTAACTGTCCCAATTTTAAGACTAACATTGCTGAAACTATGCAACGAAAAAATTTCTTTTTCATTCAATTATTAAATATTCTCAAAATAATTAATAAAATTTTAATTTATTAAATATTTTCGAAATAAATCATTGTCTAAGTTGACTAATATTTTTGATAATTTCTAAATCTTGATAATTAAAAAATTGTTCGGGGTTCCGCTAAAAGAAGGTCTAGGGTTCCATAACCACAAAAATTTATTAACCGCTGTTCTATACATTCCTTTGATTACGCAATACTTAAATAGCTGCTCATAAAATTGTTAACATCATAAATGGGAAAACCCCTTATTTCTATGACCTAATTTCTAATTTCGTAAACATAAGTTTATGTTCTGTATTTATTTTCTCTTTTGCTATTTTGATAATTTTGTTGTCCAACGTTTTATTTTTAATTTTAATCTAAATATTATTATTAAAATTATTTTCAAAAGTTGAACATTGATTAGAAGAAAAACACGTGTGGAATTTAAATCATTCTCCCTCGTATGTCTGATAGGAGGGTGCATAAACTTCTTAAGTTCGCACGCAGTTATTAGTATATACATTTGAAGGTGACACTAATTCTCAATCAACACTTGCTGATTGAAATCAACAAGAGCAAACATCAGAATCCGGTTTGTCCAACAACGTTTAATCAGATCAAAGCGACATTCAGATCTTTCACTAACTGATAAACACACTGCTTATGAATTGTTCGGAAACACTTATGGCAGAATGTTATTACGTCATAGTCAGATGATAATTTGATAGATATAAATAGGCAGTTATGTTTGGTATTTTCCTATTAGGTCAAAAAAAGCAAATAGTCTTTAAGTAAAATAAGGTTCAGATTTTTTTTAACCAAACTGCGTTTTAAACTTATTATATAACGTGAGTACTACACATTAATGTAGTTTAATTAATAAGAAATTAATAATTATCCAACTGAATATGATACAGCCATTGCAAAATGCCTAAAAACATGCTGTTTAATTACCACTGCACTAAAAAAAACGGTTAACCACAATATTGGTACCTTGAACCATAGTATGTGGCAAATTTACTGCAAACTTAATATAGTTTTAAACTTAATCAGGTTCATCTTAAACCCTAATATCGTGCATTGAAATTGTTACGAATTAAAATGATATTATAGTTTAATCTTCAACGGAATTTCTAATAATGTATGGGAACAAATTTTCCAGTTAATGCTTTTTTTCAAGGATGATTTATGCGTTAAATTTGATAGTACCAGAGTCGCAGACAGATCTTCTGGGTATAGTTCAAAATTACGAGACTTTGAAAATGAGCATTAGTAGCCGTCAGGGGTTGTAAAACCCTAACAGCTTGGTATTCGAGACGCATAAAAGACCGTAGCTAGTGCCCAATGTTCAGTAAAATTTAGCAAAAGAGTCAAAAGTTTTTACGTTTTTTTTTTTTTTTTCTCCTTCTGTTTTCCATTCTATAAGATCTTAGCTCCTAAAAATTGATTCTGGGTCAAAGAACTTTTCGGAAGTTCTGTAGAGCTTTGTAAGTTTTAAATCCAATATGGATCTGGTATTTGTATGATGGTCACGAAAAGTTTCTTATTATTTCATTTATTTATTACTTGGGGTTTACCTTTATTGCTCAACATCAACCCCCCAGAAGAGCTTTTGGAGAATCCGTCCGATAGTTTCGCTATTCGTGCTTGTTTCTTTCGCTAACAAGACATTAAAACTTAGAAGTCTGATATTACTGTTTAAGCGATATTCTAGTACATAGTCCAAAACTATTGTATCTGACGTTCTTGCAGATACAATACTCGGTTTGCAAACTCCATAAGTCCTAAGTCAATCAACAAACGAATGCATACGATAGTTTTATCATCGATTCAGTTATATGAGATTTACGCGCTCAAAAACACTGGAGAATCGTAAGTCATGATGTCGATTGCTGAGCAATACCAAGGGTACAGGAATCTGGAAAAATTTCCCTCCCCTTCAGATATTTGTCAAAACTGTAGAAGAAGCCTCACGAATGTTGCAATCTAACCAAGAGGTTCTGAGCTAAGTCGTAATTTTACCCTTGCGGTGTTCTTGTATCAAACGAAAGGCGCGCCTACCTGACTTAAATCACCAAGGCCAATGGCTGGCGTGCTTGGCTAGCCCAAGTGTCATAAAAAAAAAATAAAAAAAACAGCATTCAGTTCATACAATATAAGTACCAGTAGAACTCAAAATTAGCTGTAGTTATAACATTATTGCTTCCTTCTCTTAAAGTGTCCCCAAAAATGAAAATAAATCATTTCTCTTTCCGCTAAAAAGACTCGCGTAGTCAAATTATGTATTAGTCATACTCCTTTCATACGTTTCTCTTTATTCATAATAAAAGGAAACCATTAATCCGCTTATAAATATGGCTTTTCATACATTTGAATACAAAAGCTCTTCCTTATTAATTGTTTTTGATCACTTTTTTCTTTCTTTTTCACCTGTCTTTACCCAGTGTATTCCAGTTAAATATCAGTAAATAAATGTTACTTCACCTCTGTCTAGTGCTATGATGTATATTTATTCAAAATTAAAAAAGGAGGAAAATAATATACAAAATTTTTTTTTAAAAGAGAGAGAGAGATTTTATTGTAGATAATAGGGGTGAAGGCTTTACAGAGAGTAAAGAGCGGATTTCAAAAAATAAAAAAAGAAAAAAAGAAACGTATAAATTATTATGTTATCATAAGTCGAAAGAAAAAATTAACAAATAGTTGATAGACTGACCTTTTTTTAAAGATATGCCTGAGATTAGGATATAAAGCGTTCGGTCAGTTGAAAAAAGTTTTCAGTTCTTTAGTAACTTTGTCTCAGTTGGATAATAAATTTTTTAGGTTTTTAAAAACTTTTTGTGAGGATGTTTACTAAGCTGCTTGTTTCTGTTGCGTGTATTGGAGGTGAGAGTATATTTGAAATTTTATCTCATTATAATATCATGTTATTGTGTTATTATTATTTTATAAAACCATTAAAGTATAATATTAATATTTTTTTTGTAAGCTTTTGACTTTAATACATTATCAATTCCATTAGATTTTTATATGGAAAAAACTGCATATAAAGTTAAAAAATATTAATGTAGTTTTAAAAAAATAATAAATAAAATAACAATAAATAAATAGTTATAATGAAGGTTTAAAAAAAATAACACTACAAATGCATGGCAGATGGATAGATTAAAACTTACGTTTTAAATACGGTGTAAATAAGTTTAATTTTACAAAATAAAAATAACAAGATGAAATATTCAAATATTTAAAAAAATATTAATTAATTAATGCTTAAATTTAATATTTTAAATGCATTTCATCGGTATTAATATTTTTTTAAAGAAAATTATGAATTTAGGAGTTTATTGCATTATTAATTGTTTGAAACTACTATAAATTGATTATGATATCAAAAGCAACATATAAATTTTCGAACTATTTGTATTGTTTTTAAAGATAAATTTCCTTTTATTTATGACAACATTTCATATTATATTAAAATATTTAAAAAAAAAACTGATGTTAATTAAAAAAAAAAAAATTATGAATTGGAAAACAAAAAGTATAAAATATGTTTTTAGAATTTGTAACTCTTTTTCACTTTATTTTAGTTTTCTTATTAAAAAGACATTTTAAAGATTATTTTTTTCCAAGTGATAAATGATATCCGTCTCTAAAAAAATTTAATGTTTCGAATTTAATTGTGAATAAATTTCGAATAAATTTCAATAGGTTTACTTCTGAAAACTAGGTCGCACTATTTAAATGCTTCAAAACTCTCGCTTTAACCTCTTAAATGGTCGCATACTTTTTGACAAAAACAATCATAAAAGTGCCAATTTTTTATTCAAGAAAGTTATATAAAACCAGGTTTATGTATACATGTCTTCATCCCTAATTGTTGGGTTAATCACAAGCCTACTTGTTTGATGACTGTGATGACAACTAAACACATTACAAATAGTTGAGTACTGCCATCTGGTGTATAGAATGAAAAATAAACACGGAGCCGAGCATAATTTTTTTTTAAATTTAATAGATTGCTTACTTTTGTGTTAATAGATTAGACGATGCTAATAGATGTTTACTTTTGAACAATCCAACTTGAAAATATCACGGGCACGAGAAATAGAGGGCTAAACTTCTCCTCGTCAGTTTGACGAGAACGAGAAGGAAGCGGTTAAAGCTATGCCGAATTAAATAAAATCTTTCAACGCCATTTTTTCAAATGTTTATTTAAAAAGAATTAATTTTAATTTAATTTGTTCAATTTTGAATTATCATAAGCCAAAAATTATTCTTGAAATTACATTTTTTTAACTTTTTAAGAAAACATGTCAAGCCATGGTTGGTGGTTGTTTTATGTATTTTTAAAAGTTACAATCAAATTTAGGGCTAATGCCTAATTTTTTGTATAATTTAACTTACTTTTAACTATACTAAATTTTAAATTTTCTTTGTCTTTTTTGAATTACGTAAAACCAAATTGATTAACCTCATTTAATTTTATCAGTTGTATCATCGAATTTTAAAACTATTAATTTACACAACTCTTACTAACAAATTTATCTAAGTTTGAATTACCATAAATCAAAAAGTATTCTAGAAGGATTACTTTACAATAGAAGATTAACTCAACGTTTTACGCAAAATTTTTTTCCAAGTTTAAAATTGCCCTAAATATAATAATTAGTGCATTTTTGGTACTTGTCCTAAACTACTTAGAATGATTTTTTTAAAAAGTAATTAGTTAAAGATATGCCGACCGGCCTGTGTAGGGGCAAAAAAAAATAAAAAAATAAAAAATAAATAAATAAATTTAAAAAAAATGTATAAAAAAATTTAAAGATTTTGAATATGGGGCTGCAAGCTGAAATTGATTTTTGAATATGACGGGTTGAAAACGAAAATCAATTTTCATAATAAAAATTATTATTTTTTTAACATTAAGATTATGTCATACCATTTGGCTAAATGCAAAAGCACGTTTACTTATAACGAAGCCATTATCTTTCATCACTTTAGTATGGCATTTTAAAAGGATGCAAAAAATTTTTTTATCAACTTCAACTTCATTTTTATTTGAGCTTAAAGAAAAGTACTTTTAACTTTCAGCTTTGAGTTGTTTTAATTTTTGTTTGAAATTGATTTTACAATCTCTGTTAAAATTCAATTCATAAAAATATGCACATTTAAGTTTAAAAACAAACATTAAAACAAGAAAAAAAAAACACGTTCATCGACTGAAATCAAATGAATCACTCCTGCAAAAGGACTGAAATAGTGTAATTTGTTTGATTGTCAGAGGAGGCAGGAAGAAGTTGAAACTGACTTTTGATGTTCTCAATCCAGCTTACACCATTCGTAAGATTTCAACAGCACTTTTGTGTCATTTTGTAATCAGCAATGAGTGAACTGTTTTTAATTCATTTTTAACAAGGGGTTCTAAGAATTTGCATAAAGGGTGATAACTTTCAGAAAGATGTAATTCTTCATTATTCTACAAAGATTATAAAGTTGTATGCTTTTAGTTTGTTTGATTATATGGCAGGATATATTTGAATATTCATGGGTAAAACTACAATTAAAATTCACATTAAGATAAAAGTTATATGGATCAGTTTGTGGCTTAGATTGAAATGCTTAAAATGGAAGTTGCGAACTACAAATTTAGGAACTTTTGAAATATGCCATCAAATTTTTTCGAAAAAATTAAATCATTATATTACTTACTAAATCATTGATTAATTGATTTAACAGTGGATAATTTTTCAATCAATATTACCATTGATTCGTTAGCTCTAACAAAATTCTAGTTGAATACTTCGCTAGAAAATGAGCAATTAATTTATCGATTTTATAATTATCATTTCGTTTCTAAACCCTAGTCATTATTTTGTCATTTAGTTTAGTTTATTTTGAGTATAAATCTCATTATTACATTAGGAAGCAATTTTTTTTCCTGTTGCGTGAGATTTTTAACAGATCTTACATACATTCGTTTCACTGATTTCAAATCTGCAATCGGTTTCTTTACTAAGTTGCAATTTTTAAATCACATTTGTACTCCGTTTTTTTGTCGAAATCTACAAGTTTAAAAACATTATAACTGGGGGTCACATAAATATTGCAACAAACTTCTAGGGGTGTTAGGTCACATCATCTGGATTAAAATGACATAGAAATCCATGGCCGCAGTCATCCATGGCCGAAATCCATGGCCGCATCTCTGGCCACCGCTACGGGAGCTTTTCTATTATGAAAATCGTGTGCCTCTGAACAGATCATAATAGGGAAGTTTGATGATATTTCAAGTAATGGATTTATATATGTTCACTTACGTGACTCCCTGTTGTATATAGCATTTTTAAACTAGTACATTTGGACACAAAGTTTATTAAAACTATCATTTTGAAAAAATAAAATCTGTACCTTTAGAAACAAAACTAATTACAGCTTTGAAATCCCCATCTCTGAATTAGGCAAGACCAAGTATTTGTATAAATACAACAAAAAATTTGTTCCCCTATGAAATCATTTATTTTATAAACCTAATTAATATAATTTAAATTATTTATCTTACTATTACAAATTTATGTTTAATAATCTTTTTTTTATTATTCAGTTGATCCTCCTATAATTACCATTTAATTTATCTATCCTATTAGTATCACTTTGTATTATTAACATTTAGTTTATCAATTTCACTTTTTATGAATTTATCACTCTTATTATTATATATTACTTCTGTAGCAATTCATGAGACTTATAATCATCATTCCTAACTATTTGTCCATCTACTGACTTGTTTCATTTTGAAACTACAATAGTTTGTTGCACATTCCCTATTAATTAATATTCAATACATGCTGATGAGATCATTTCCCGAAACTAACCTAATAATTGAGTAGAGAAATAAATTAGGCCATAATTAAGGGACGCGGGGAAGAATTGAATGATAGTCATTCGTTTTCCTGAGGAAGGATTTTAAAAAAATACATATTTTTTAAAATTTTATACCTCCATAAATACGATCTGAGTGTGAAATGATTTGAAAAAATAAAATTCGTGATCTTATCTATTTCCACATGATTAAGCGCATTTGCTTGACCTTATTTTATCATTTGCTTGATCTTATTCTATTATTTTAAAATTTTAGAAGCCTACTCTTGAAATATTTTATTTTTTGCCAATTTAAGGGAAAAGCTACATTGTATATTTTAATTTTTGAGCTTTATTTTGTATAAATGAAACTGTATTACAATTTTGACCTTCAAAATGACTTTAAACTGAGAACGCATACATCACGTAACAGGAAAATGTGTTTTTCGTCACGATTAAAGTAGAGATCATAACTGTATAAAACGAAATCAAATACTTTAGCCAGACAAAGAATTGAATGACTTTTTTTATTCGAGTCATAAAAAGTACTGTAAAAAACATCAAATAGGAAATCACCCACGTTCTCATTGTGAATAAAACATCTGTCGTTTCTTTCTTTTTTGTTTTTGTTTCTTTAATTTGTCAAAAATATATTCCTGAACTTTCTGGTATGTTGAAATCCTTGCTCAACAATTCAAAATCCTTCTGTTTAATTGACAGATTTCTTGAAATAAGATTATGCACAGGTGTATATATTTGAGCTTTTTTAATGAACAGCTCGTATACGTAATAAAAAAGCCTTCTGGTGCATAAGCAGGGGTAAAAAAAAAGCTTTGTTCGTTTATTTCTAAATAATAATTTAAATTAATAATAAAAAAAAAGCTTTGTTCGTTTATTTCCAAATAATTTAAATTAATAATAAAAAAAAAGCTTTGCTCGTTTATTTCCAAATAATAATTTAAATTAATAATAAAAAAAAAGCTTTGTTCGTTTATTTCCAAATAATAATTTAAATTAATAATAAGAAAAATAGCTTTGTTCGTTTATTTCCAAGTAATAATTTAAATTAATAATAAAAAAAAAGCTTTGTTTGTTTATTTCCAAATAATAATTTAGAATTTTCTTTAATTGCGCTACTTGATATTTATAAGACATATTCCCCAAATTTTAATTGAAATTCTATAAACATGTACGTTCTGCATCATAATATAACGTTGTTTTTGCATTGTGTTCTCAAATTCTTGGATATTCTGTACAAAATTTATTTGTTTTTTAGTCAACAAATAACATTCCTTAAATAGACTACCTGGTTTTGCTGGGTTTGTGATTTCGAATTAATATCGAAACACTTAAACATCTTCAAAGGCTTAAAACGTCAATTTTAATCACATATATGAAAATTAATATTAAATCAAAAATATTAATTTAAGAGGACGCTATACTGTGAGAAAAACCTTTCCTCGCTAATTTTGTTTCCCCTCCATAAATAATTTAAAATTTAAAGTATAAAAAAAGGGAGTTTAGGATAACCTATTCTAGGATTTTTTGCTTGAAGTTGAAAGATAAAGTTTCGAATACTGAAAAAAAAACTAAAATATCAGAATGCAAACAAATTATTGGAAGAGAGCTTCTCCATTGCGTAAATCTAAGTTATTCTTTCATAATTTGTTTTGTTTTTGATATTTTAAAAATTTCTTTTTACTCTTTAAAAATTCGTTGCTTCAAGTCTCAAAGAAAGTTATCGTAATGAAGTAATCAGTTAACTCTAATCATGGTGAAACATTATTTTTACGATGCAAAACCCTCGTTTATGATAGATTTTTTTTTAAATTTAATTTTGACGTAGTTTCACCAAAACAAAAATAGTCAATGTCTTGTCATGTCAAGTTCTACAGTTTAAGTCAAAATTTCTGCCATTTTATATTTTTTTTAATTCCAATTTTTCTTTTATTCGTTTGGAGGTTTTCATAAACTGAAGAAATTGCTTTTTAGAAGGCTATTAGCTTTTAGCACAGAGACAAATCTGTAATTGAAAAAAGAATTTGGTGTAGATAAATACTTTTATTACTTAATTTGTTAAAGATCAAAAATTTTCTATGTAATATACAGAGTAATCCTTAATCACTGTCCTTACAATCTTATAATTGCGATCTCAAATGGTAATAATTGGCTTTTCAATTATGAAGTGAGAAACGTAGACGCATCAGAAACCGCAAGTTAATTTTTAAGCAAGGAAAAAATTAAATCATTATAAAATCATAAGATATTCTGGGGAAGGGAGAGGAAAAAAAACCCTATCAAAACAGGTTTGAATGCCGAAGACGAGTTGAAGAATTATTATCAAAAACACTTTCAAGTTTTATCATGCAATCTTTTTTTATCAGGCAATTTCAGGCAATCAAGTTTTATCAGGCAATTTTTATGTCTTTCATCGCACCTCTGCAACACGAGTGACTCGACTGATTTCTCGATTTGTGATTCATCCTCTCTGCGGTCACTAATGTGAATTATTTGTTTGATTCATTTTTGATTTTATATATTTTATGATTACATATTATATAAAACCCATTAAATATATTTAAAAAAAAATTGTGATTAGAATTTTTATATTTTCTTAGATCTAAGTTTCATTTTTAGTTCGATTGAAACACTAAACTCTAAACATCACGATGAACATTAAATTTCAATCAAAAACTGGTTTATTGTGTTCATTATGCAACGATTCATTTATTCCTTCAAATAGTCATAAATTTAATATATTTTGCAGTTATACTGGCAGCTGATAACAATGCTGTTCTGAATTGTATGAAAGGAAAGTATGATGCTGATGTAAGTATTCTTCAAAATGACAGCAATCTAACTGTGAATACCTACTAATAATCCATCATAATAATAATTAATAATAATCCATATCTATTTCCTCAAATCTGTTGCCTAATTTAAACTAAATTCACTAAGAAAATATCTTTCCATTTTTTTTCTCTGCTTGAAATGTTTATTATACCATACTGAATTTCGAATACACTTTCGAATTTTTTTTAATACATGAATTGTTCAATGAATTGTTCATTTTTTTAATTCATGAATTGTTTTTTTTTACTTGTTCTGCTGTATTATACATCAAGCAGGAGTCTATAAACCCTCGACGCCAGGTCGTCACGACGTATTACAAATCGTTATTAGTTCTCATTATTTCATTAAAATTCAATCGTTTTTTTTTAAAGTTTCGGGTTATTTTTGAGGAAAATTTAACCTAGCACCGAGAAATTTTGAATTTTTTTATAGACCCCTAATAACAAGTATGCAAAAAAGTCCTTCCAATCTTCTTTGAAGCATTTAAAAATAATTTTTATTGTAAAACTTAAATTATAAAATAAATTCATATAATTTTCTTTTAAAAGGTGAAATATGTTTTTTGTAACTCATTTTCAAGATGAGGTTAAACTTTATTTCGTTTTTTTTTTCCTTACGAAGTTGAATTTCAAGTGATAATGCTTAAATTTGGATATTTTACTTCAATTTTTCTCAGAAAACTTGTAAAATACATTCGCATTTTGTTTCTTAGTTTTCTCAAAAATTAATGTTTCAAATTTGTAAAAGAAATTTAAATATTAAATAATAACATAATAAGTAACACTGATAATAACACAGTTTATATTAATAAATAACAATATAACTTAAAACAAATTATAAAATGCATAGTTTTTTCAAAAAAATAAAATAAAAAAATAAATTTTGAAGCCGGATGTTTTCAGATATATAACAATTGAAAATATTAAATATTAATTTTATAATTATTTTAATTTTAATTTTTTTAAATTTTTTTTAGTATTTGCTAATATTCAAATTGAGTTAAAACCCATAATATTTCATCTTTTGGAAGAAAATTATTTGTATTATTTTTTAAGTTATTAAAAAATCTAAAAATTAAACATTTTCCATACTGAACAGCCTTAAAATTCTAACTTTTATTTATTTTTATCATTATAAATTCAGAATTTTACGAAATTATTAAGAATTTTACGAACAGTTTTACAAAGTCATTCTTCAAATTTTTTTTTTTAATTTCATGCTAATAGAGAAAGCCAAATACAGGAAGCCACTTTAAATTTCAATTAGTGTCAATATTTTGATCCGTTGTACTAAAAATTCATTTGGTTTTCTTTAGCTGGGCAATTCTTTTACCAGTTGCTACGAGTCATCTAGAGCCATGAGGCCAGAAAGAGTGAAGACAGTAAGTTAAACAAATTAAAAATGTATGCGTTGTGCGCAAAATTATTTCAGTATAATTTATTATGATTAATTCTTTTCCCTTGTCTTTTTTTTAATAGTGCTTCACTAAAGTAATGAAAGATAATGGAGTCGTTGTGAGTAAAATATGCTTTTCTCTTCTATATTTTTTGTATCAAAATAGTCTAAGTATGTTAGAAATATAATTTATTTATAATTTATATTTATTAACAAGCAACTGTTTTTAGCCAGATTGTTCACAGAAGAATCTTATACGTAATTACTTTTTAAGCAAACTAAAAAAAAAAAAAAATATTCTTTCATTCGACGTAGTTTATAAAATGTACCAGAAAAATCATTAAATAGTATAAAAACACGAAAAGGCGAATACCATGCTTAAAGCATGGTATTCAATCATCCTTTGCACAATCTTGGACATGCATTTGAAATAACTTTTTTTGATCATCTATTCACACACTAAAATGCTTCGTATTACGAAAAGCATGATTTAAATCTTTGGATTAGTTTAAAAGCAGCCACTACCGATGTATAGCGAAATGTAATGCAATTGGCAGGAGGAAATAAAATATCAAATAACTTTAGAATTAATGATCAGATTTTTACAAAGTACGATGCAGTCGAAGTCTTAATCCTGTATAAATAATAAATCTGCAAATAAATCTAGTTGAATTTCGTTGAGTAAACTTATCATTTTATAGATTGATTCTTGACCCTAAAAGTATAAAAAGTCTCACGAAGTTTTTATGCTTTGAGGATACAGGTTGTAAGTAAGATATACAGGTCCTCACTACAGGGAACAATAATTAAATCCCTTTATACTATATTTCTTTGCTCTTTTTTCTCGATGTAAGTTTTGGTTTAGTTAGCACTATATTTCTGGTAAGTTAGCACTATATTTTTGATGTCAATTCACGCATTTCCGGGAATCTTGATTAATGAAAAATATCGTTAGTCTCGTATGAGTTATTCCAAATTGAAGAGCATCATTTTTATATAGGAGATTTAAATATATAAAGTTTTTGTAACACAATTATTTGATTTTATTATTAAAATATTTATTTTAACGTCAAAGTAATTATTTTCATGCTCAGTAAATTTACTTATAATGACATAATTTACTTTTTGTGCTAAGTACGAGATGACAAGAAATAACTTAAGTTTAAAAAACCAAATATTTTTAATGCAAACAAATTTTGTAAGATGCTATGCTTTCGTTGGACTCAAATTTTTTAGTATTTAAAAATGAATCTTCCAACAAGACTGTTTTTAGCTCATGGATCTAATGATACACAAAAGGGATAAATGTACTATTTTTTTATGCAAAAGACACGATGCTCACCAGATCTGAATCGAGTGGATTTTTTTTTTTCCATTTTGGAAATACGGGTTTATGCCGAGTCTCATTAAACTTTGTCCTTTCAAAATATCATAAATAAGAAATGGGAAAAATATCAAAAGATGAATTGCGGCGCAATGCTGACAAATTTTTGGTACGTTAACAATTTTCAATAAAGCCAAATATTTGTTATAATGAAATTTTGTAAATACGTTTCAGTAATTTTCATACTTGTTTGTGTAAGTCTGGTTGAGGTATTTTCAAAAGCAATTAAATTAGATCACTTAGTTTTTCTCTATTATTTCTTATCCCCCTACATTATTATTATTGACAAAATTGCTCCAATTCAAGATCAAGTGCAAATAATTGCAACTTCTGTACGATTAAGTATAAGCTGAACATAAATAAGTTCAATTCCAGATTACTGCCAGCAACGGTCAGATGACAGTAGACAGAACGAAGTTTGGAGAATACGGAAACGCTAACAGTCAGAAACCGATTGGAAAAGCTATGAAGGAATGTTTCAGTAGTGCTCGAGCTGGTGACGACATGTACAAAGAAGTAGGATTATTTTAAATTATTTATCTCTATCTATCTATATATATACGAATATATATATATATATATATATATATATATATATATATATATATATATATATATATATATATATATATATATATATATATATATATATATATATATATATATATATATATATATATATATATATATATATATATATATATATATATATATATATATATATATATATATATATATATATATATATATATATATATATATATATATGACTTCCACCAGTTAAGGTTCACAATTACACATTTGCTTTGGTAAATATCCGAAATATTTACTAGGTCTAGTTACCGGTTATAATATAAAACCAAAAAAGAAATTAGTTTGTAATCATTATATATCAATGATAATATTTACCGGTATAATAAACTGACAGGAGGACTGCCTGCTATTCTTTACACGTGCATTTTTTTCTTCAAATAAAGGAGCTTAGGTCGGTATACCCAACAGTGATTTATTATTATTATTATTATTTTGAATTTAAGAGAACCGGTTCTCGGTATTCTCTATTCAGGTTATTTATAACTAATTAAATAGATTAAGTTTTTTTTTTTTTTTTAATTAAGTCTAAATGTTATTTATCATCGGTTATCAACTCAAGGATATTTTTTAAAGGAACGAAAGAAATCGGAAAAAAGTAATGCATTGTTTCTTTCACCATGATTATACTGTTTCATGCTTTGCCTAAATAATATTTGTCATTGTGTACAGCATCTAGGTAAGGTGTATAATAATGCTCATATTTCATATTTAGTTTAAAAACTCCAGGCATTGTATACAATGCCGGTTTTTCCTATACTGCCGGTAACGTATATATGCTAACAGGGAACAATATTAAAATCTTAATTTTACTTTTTCTTTTTTAGGCTCCCAGAGCCAGTCAATGCGTGTTTAGAAAAGTGAAAAAGGTAAACCAGTGCTTTCAAATTTTGTTTTAAATAACCTTTTTTTTTAAATTTAGTATTTTTTTAATATTTTTAGATTTGCAAGTATGCATTCTTTATTTATGTTTTTATAAATTGTAATAATTGGATTGATAATTTAAATTACAATAACAAGGTTTATAAACTGAATAATTACACAGGGTTACAAATTTTTTGTTGCATTTATACAAATACTTGATCTTGCCAAATTCGGAATAAAGATTGCAAATCCGAAATTAGTTTTGTTGCAAAAACTACGGATTTTTTTAAATCACATTTTAAGTCTATTTTTTGTGGAAATGTACAAGTTTAAAATTTTATATATAACAGGGTATTCCGTAAATGTTGCGACAAAATTCAAGGGTAGTTAGGGCACATCATCAGGATAAAAATTGAAAAGGAACCCATGAACGGAAATGCCGTGGTACGTGGCTAGGAGCTTTTTCCTATTTTGGCCTGTTCAGAAGTACACAAATAAAAAGTTTATAATGGAGAGAAAGCACTTAGCGGCTTATGACGACATTTCCGGGCATGGGTACAAATGCACTGATGATACGCTTTAACTCCCCTAGAAGTTTGCCACAACATTTACGGGAATCACTGTTATATGTAACATCTTTAATCTTGTACATATATAACATCTTTAAATTTGGACAAAATATAGAGTAAAAATTTAATTTTAAAGATAAAGCCAGCTTGGAGAGGGAAACAGATTGCAAATTTGAAATCTGCAATGCGAAAGTATCTAATATCTGTTAGAAAAAAAAATTTTCCCCGTGTAATTCTCTATAAATTTTTTTAATAGATTTATTTATTTAAATTTGATTTTTTATTGATTTTAACTTAAGAATAGTAAAATTAATTACTTAATTTTGTAATAGTAATTAGTAAAATCATAGTAAAATTAAATTATATGAAATTTTTTGTTCGAATAAAGTTAAATATTTGTGAATAAACATTGAAATACTTTAACATATTGCTGTGAATAAACATTACTATCAACTCATAGAGCAGGAAAGATGTGAAGTAAAATTTGAAAAATATATAATGTGGCAATATTACTATTAATTCAATTTTTTTCCACGCTCAATATCGAAACTATACTTTTATCTCTAACCAGCTATACAGTATCGCCATACCTTGTACGGTTTTGTGTAGCGGTTGCAATTATCGCCATACCTTGTACGGTTGTCCAACTAAAATGTTTTACTTCCATTTGTATTCGGTTTTGATAGTTAGTCATATACCGAGATACAAAAAAATTAATTAATTTAGATCTATTGGGATAATTTCTTTGTTTAACTATTAATGAATTCTGATAATAATTGATGTCTATATTTTTTTCTTTTCAGAGTTGTAACGGCAACAATTAAACAACTGTAACTGGTCACATATTTTTGTTTGTATTTTAATTTACTTTTCCAATTAAATAAATAAACTTTGAAGAATGTATTATTCATTCTACCTAATATAGTAACATTTAAAGTGGTGTAATCGAAAATTAAATCACACAGACGTCATCACAAGGACAATTCCGGTCAATAAACAATACTCAAAAGTATTTCTTGTTTAATACCTTCACCACTTGGACTTTAATACCTTCACCACTTGGACTCCCTGACCCTAGGATCTGAAGTATGTCTGTCTAACCAAATTTCCGACATCTGATCATTTCCGACATTGACGGAACAGGTCACATATTGAACTGGTCACATATTTTTGTCTGTATTTTAATTTACTTTTTCAATAAAATAAATAAACTTTGAAGGATATATTATTCATTCCACCTAACAGAAAAGGGGGAAAATCGAAAATTAAACCAAACAGAAATCATCACAAGGACAATTCTGGTCAATAAACAAAACTCAAAATTTTTTTTTCGTTTAATATCTGCACCACTTAGACTATTAACCTGTGATCTTAGGATCCGAAGTATGTCGGTCTAACCAACTTTCCAACGTTTATTTGACTGAACAGGAATCATGATTCTTTGTCGTTATTGCAGATTTGTGGTATTTTAAATTCCCTCAGACATCTGCTGGACATCCAGCAGACACTTTAAAAAACTTTTATAATTATTTACACCGTATAAGAATCATTTAAAATTATTTTCAGGTGAAAAGAGAGGGAGTCATAATTTTTAAAAATGCCTGGAAATACTTACAGAACTTTATTTAAAAATTCAAACTTCGTCAAAAACACCGGAAATCTGCAGTAAATGTGATGTGTTGGCATTAAGAATCTTTTAATATGTTTAGTATAATTTATAAATATATATAGTTAATCATTCTCTTGGTGAGTGGAATTTCTAACTTGTTTTATTTTATCTAATAGAATGAAACCGTTCCGAAAATATAACAAATTACAAAAAAAAAAAAATAATAATAATAATAATGGTAATTTATGTATGTGTAGTATGTTGATATTGAGGTACTCATACGTTCCGGAGTTAGATGAAAGACCTACTACTACAGTACCTAGATTAGGACCTATATTGGTATAATTGGTTCTTATTACAACAGCAACTTATAATGGCAATACCAGTAGTATTTCGCAACATATTTATTTAAGCATTACAGGCGTCCATAATAGATAGGCGATTCTTACGGCCTTCGAAACAAGTACTGATAATAGTGAAATGAACTAAATGTACTAATATTGGTACTAGGTTACCTATTATAGGTACTGTTGAAAAATGTATCAGAGGAAATTGTTAATCATAGGAGTGTTATACTATTTACTATGGTTGATATCGAATAATAGGACGAACTTCTTAAAGCATTTTTTGCTGAATATAATAACATAAATACACCAGGAAAGGCAATAAAAAATAAATAAATGAAGATAAATTGGACAGATGTTTCAGAGTTTAACTAATTCTGTTGATACAAGTTTCTGAGTTTTCTGTATGATTTAGTAGTGTTGATCAACTTTTGATTAGATACTTTTTTCCCCAACCTATATGAAGAACGGGTATTCAGCTAGTTGATTAATAAAGCAAAAAAAAAAAAAAAAAAAAAAAAAAGAGAAAGAATAAAGCAACAAATGAAAGTGCAAAAATGAACATACTACAGTTTCGATTCTATAAAAAGGAACCTTCCTCAGTGTCTAAACACCAAATGATAGTAGAGATGTAAAGAAACAGACTAGTGCAAAGTGGTTTAATCAATGTGGTGCATAGGTGGAGACAAAACTGAAACACTTTGCATTAGTTTGTTTATTTACTTCTCGACTATAATTTGGTATTTAGATGCTGAGGAAGGTTTTTGTTTAGAAAGCCGAAACTATATTATGGACATTTCTGTACTTTCACTTATTGTTCTCTATTTGCGTCATTATTTTTTTGCTTTTGTCCACACTGTTCAAAATTTACCCTATCCTTTTTAACTATAGGTAATATTTGTTGAAAATAGGTAATATTTGTTGTTGTTCTTGCAGAAAGTACCTTGAAGCTTTTATTAGTATATTATTTGATATCTATTAAATTAGGCAGCACCTACTGCCATGAGGATTATAATACTAGTAATACTATTAACTAAAATTAATCATAGGCATCAAATATAAATTATCAATTTTTTACGGTTTCCCTAAACGAACAAGTTTTATTTTCCATTTAATTCCTTACTGTCCAAAACGTAATGGCCCCATCAACTTTTCACACAATCTAGCTGAACTGAATTCAGGATATTAAGACATTTTCGCAGATATGTGATATTTAATGATCCTCAAACTTTTTTTTTTAGAAAAAAAACTAATTTTGAGCACCCTAAGAATCACATAAACAATATTTTAAGATGAGAGGGGAGGGAATCAAAATTTCGAAAAATACCATCAAGTACCCAGAAACACTTTAGTATGCAAACGTTGTCCAAAACGCATAAAATCTGCAATAGATGTCATTTATGGACAATTTAAGAATTTTTTGAAATTTATTTTATTTTATTAACCCCGCCTTGTTGCGTATGACGGCATTTCCTGGCACGGGTATCTATGCAATTTTAATCCTGAAGCCCTGACTCCCCAAGAAGAAAATATTGTCATTTAATAAAACTGGAACTTGGAGAGAGAAATCAATTTCAAATTTAAAATCAGAAGTACTAAAGTATCTAAGTATTAAAACAATATCATGCAGCAGGAAAAAAAATTGTTCCCCAATGTTTTTAAACTCTTTTTTGATTGGCATACGCTATTTTACTTTCTTATTTATTTTTTGAGTAGAACAGGCATCTATTTTTTTATTTGTAATGAACTCTATAAGACTTAAATGAAATAATTTATAAAACACTTTTTTTTAATATATTCTAATGAATATATTTTTGATAATAATATAATTTAATTAGGTAATTGTTTGAAATCATTCTATAAACACTAAATATGCTTTTTTGAAACTTTTTGCTACATTTTTGTTTTTATAAATACGTTTGCAAAAATTTTAGACAAGATATGTATTGTGCTTCCAAATAAAAGTATGCGCATGAACAACTACTAGTGATTAAAATGTCTCGAAGAAAAATTATCATAAAATTATAAAATGTCTGAATATTTTAAATAATTTGAATTGCACGACATTGATTTTGTTAAACAGTTTAAAATATATCATTTCCGTCTACCTTCAATGGTAAATAAAATATCCATTTTGCTAAAAATGTTTAATCAGTTAAAACTTTCATGAAATTGCTCGACACAAACTATTATTTCAATACAAATAATTAAATGCAGTGGGGAAAACTCCCTATTAAATGTGGTGGTCAAAATTCCCTCTCTAAATCTCAGAAACGAGGAAGAACATTTATTGCAATAACAAAGTAAAAATAAGAGGGCTTTTAAAATTGTTGCTAAACGCATACTTAAATTTCTATTACTTTCGACGGTGAAATCACTTCCAGGATGTGAGTGTTAATGTTTCCGCCTATGAATAATGTTGAAAAAGCCATAAAACTGTTGCTTTATATTCTGTGGTACGTGCTGCAATCATCTGCTTTGATGCATTTATTTGATCATAAATATTCTCCCTGCGTGAAAGTGTGTTAAGATGGTTTGAAACCAAGGACAATGTATATTGTTATTATTAATAATAATAAAAAAAACACATTGTAAAACATTTGATGCACGCTGTGTTGAAAAAAGTGATGCTTCGGAACAAATAATTAATACGTGAAAAAACCTTGGGAAAATGACTCGTAATTGTGTCGATAAAATAACGAAATTCTCTTTTTCGTAATTTTTAATGAATGAGATATTGCAGTCATTCTTTTTAATGCAGTCAATTTTCTAAAATATAAATTTTCGTCTATTTGTTATCATAATTTCTTTTTTTTAATTATTACTTTATATTCTGTTGTCTGCGTTGCAACCATCGTGCGTTCATAAATATTTTCCCTGCGTGAAAGATCGTTTTCAACCAAGGAAGGTGTTTATTGTTATTATTAATGATAAAAACACACATTGTAAAACATATGATGCCATGCCGTGTTGAAGAAAGTGATGTTTCCTAACAAATAATTAATAAAGGAGGAAACCTTGGGAAAATAACTCGTAATTTTGTCAATAAAATTAAAGAAATTCTCATTTTAGTAATTTTGATGAAAAAGGTATTGTTGTCTTTTTTTTTATGCTCTAAATCTAATAATCTAAAATATAAATTTTTCTTTATTTAATATCATAATTTCTTTCTTTACTTTTGATACTAAAAACGATGTAAAAAGTTTGTTAGAACAATCTTCTATTGAAAAAATATTAAAATTTTTGTAAATAGCCCTAACTGCGCTCGCTTTGCTCACCAATCTCCTCTTCAGTCATTATTTTTTTTCCTCATAAAATTTTATATTTTCCACAAAAACAAAGAACGTTTTGTTAGCAAATGACATAGTTGTTATAATTTTTTCTTAAAACATATTCTTACCATGTTAATGGAAACAAAGTGTACCATTACTTAGATTTGATTTATGGAATAATAGACTGTATTTTGAAAAATAAGTAAAACTTAGATATACATAATATGTGAGTAAAAATTATAATAGGTCACGGTTTGACTTAAATTGTTTTCTTTGTTAAAAAAATATCAGACCTCTCTCTCTCTCTCTCTCAAAAAAAAATAATAAATAAATAAAAAGAGATAAGAGAATTTTTCTTCAGCATCTAAACAATCGTTATAGATAATTGTATAAAGTGAAAAAAAAAACTCGAAAAAGTATTTAAAATAACAATAACTTTCAAGCAAACTGAAATTTCGAGAAAAAATTACTCGCTTTTTTTCAAAAATAATGAAATAGTCATTACATAATGATGATATAGTCATTATTTAAAATGCAATAAGTGAAAAAGCATTTGAAATATCAATAACTTTCGGAAAAGTTGGAATTTTGAAGTACACTCACGCTTGTTAATTGCACTCATTTAAGTTCATGATTAAAAATGGCTCTTTCAGCGGGACAAATTTTTACCCTGAAGTTGCTTTTTTAGGGACATCACAGTTGTCTGTGTGTTATTTTTTTATGAAGTTCTAATTATCGAATGTTCATTTTTTTATTTCATTGTAAGTTTTTCTACGCCCTATTCTAACTGATTTGTTTTTACATGAATCCTCTTAATGTTTTGAATTTGGATAGGTCATTTTTGTTTATTAGTTTTTTATTTAATTTATTTATTTATTAGAAATCTAGCGAAAGGAAAAAAAAAAAAATTCCCTTAAAAGGATATACATTTATATAATCTAGTTGCGTGAAAAATCTTAACTTTTATTTTAGATTATTGTTATTTATTTTTATTTTCCTTTTTAAAACCAAAACTTAAATTTAGATACATAATAAGCCAAATAATATACATTATAAGTTAGATACATTACTTAAAATTAAATTAAATATAAAAATAAACCAACTACTTGAAGCAAAAGAAGCTTATTATGATATTAATCCAACATAATAACCTATATAGGTAGCTTCATAACTACGTCTGTTAATGACTATTTATAAAAAAAACATGATATCAAAAATGTATACACATTAAGAATTGCTCTATTAAAATAAGTTGAATCACTAGTGAGAAAATCAGGAGGAAAATATCAAAGAAAGTTCAATTGACAGATAAAATTTTTAAGTGTTTCTAACTAAAAGAACTGAATGGAGGAAACTTTAGGGAAGGCTCTGGCCCACAAAGAGCTGTCATTCCCATAAAAGAGGAACTATCAATTTTAATTTTCTCATTTTTTTTCTGACAACCAAACAAGGTTTTATCGTTTTCAGTCATGCTTTTTTCAGTACTGATTTGTTAGATTTTGATAACATTTTCTTTTTTCACTCTTGAATAATTAATTTGTGACCTCTCTTTTCACAGACACACTTTTCTCACTTTATTTTTGACTTGGATCAAAAACACGAGTAATGGGTGATGATTACGGCACATGCTGTAATTTACAAACAAATCTCTGGATAACTAGCTTTTTACACTGCTGCAGCTGTCAATAAGAATTTCAAAAGTGCATGAACTTTTTGACAAAAACATCGAATTACTTCTCAAAGTGAAGTTCATGATATCATGATTTCATACACAATTGTAAGCTTACCATTGTTATGCAATAAGTGGATAAAATTAAAATAAAGTTCTAAGAGTTTTCAATTACCCTTCAAATAAATATGCAAAATGAAGTTCATGATTTTACAATTATTACAGGTTCCAACTAGAATTCTAATACTAAGTATAAATAGAAAAAATGCTTTTTAAATTTTATCGAAACAATCTAATAAGTTCTAATAAGCTCAATTTTGATTTTTTTTCCTCCGTATTTATTTTTTGCATTCATCATACTGTAGACGAGAAATTTAATTGGGAACTGATTATGTTATTCATTAAACTGATTTTGCCCAATTTTTATCTCTTTATGTACACCTAAGCAGAAACATCATATACAACTGTGTGCTTGCTATTGTTTTACAATAAGCTCTTCAAGAGGAGAAAATTAGGATAATGATCTAATAGTTTTCAATTACACATCAAATAATTCCGCAAAATGAAAAGTGTTATTTTACAATTTTCAAAGGTTCCAACTATTATTCTAATACTAAGTTTAGATAAAAAAAAGTAGCTTATTACACTTTATCCAATACAATTCAATAAGCTTTCATAAGCTAAATTTTAGTATTTTCTCCTTCGTATTCAGTTTTTCATTGATCATATTGCGGCTGATGAGCTTTATTGATAACTGATCATGTTATTTATAAAATCAATTTTTAATTCAATTTTCCTCTCTTTCTACACACTTAAGAACAAAAAAAAAAAGTTGTAAGTTTGTTATAGTTTTACAAGCATTCTAATTGGCGAAAATTTAAATGATGATCTGGTCGCTGATAGCCAGATGTGGAGCTCTAGTGCGACGTAAATAAAATACTACTACTGAAAAATTATCTGTAAATGTTCAATTATGCATCAAATAATATCCGCAAAACGGAGTGATTTAAAAATTAAATCACAGGTTCTAAAAAGAATTGTTATTCTAATATTAAATTTTAATTAGAATAATGATTGTTAGTCATTATCCAAACAATCTAATAATTTCTTAGTATGAAAATTGCAATATTTTTCTTCCTGATTTGTTTAATCACATTTCGGATAATGAACTTAATTTAAAAATTATTATATTATTCATAAAATCAGATTGAAATCCGAGTTTCATATCTTCATGTACATCTAACATGAAATGTTTTACGCAGAAATAATCTTTGTAATATTAACCTTTAGATACAGTACTCCTTTTCATGTCAACAGATGAATACATTTCGAACAATTTTATAGAATTTAAAGCCCTTTGATATCGGCACGGAAACATTATTACTGAATGCAGCGTCGCTATTATCCTCATAGACAAAAATCGAACAAAGGATATAGATTTGAATAATTTTTTGTTGATTCAATAAAAAAAAAATCGTTCCATGAACATTATAAAAGACTCAACATCTTCCTCTTGTTTAATTAAAACGTTAAACGAATTCAACCTAAATAACTCAGTTTAGAAAGTGCCTCTTTCTAAAGCAAGATGCAATACTTCACTTGTATGATTGTTTTAATTTGTTCTGCAACTTTAGCAACAGCGGGTATGTTCGATGGATTAAAAGATATGGCTCAAGGTATGATGTCATCTTTTATGGGTCCAAATAATCCTTTTAAGGATCAAATGGAAGCGATGATGAAAATGGCGGAAGGTGCGGGAGGCAACTTTATGGAGGACATGCAAAAGAAGTTCATGGAAATGACCCAAATGGCGTCTCAAATGACTGGAGCTGGGGCACAGCAAGCACAAGAAATGACTAAGAAAGCAATGGAAGGATTTGAAAAATTGAAGAGTGAAGATGCGCCAGCAGCAGATATACAGAAATACATGCAAACAATGATGCAGCAGATGAGTGGCATGAGTGGCTGAGCAACCGGTAATCAATCATTAAAAATCGAGAAACTGATTATTATCGTAGAAATTGTATTATAAGTATGAACAGTTTTATATGAATTCTAAAAATGACGTTCGAAAACGAAAATTTATTCAGCTGCAAATATCTGTACGGATTTTTGAAATGTTGAAAAAATTAAACAGTCTCATTGCCTACAAAATTTCATGCTATTCATTAAAATTATTAAAAAGAAATGTTAACCTATCGTTTCAATAAGGGGTTCTTATTTAAAAATTTTTGTTTTTTACAAATCCATTTTCTTTATTAGGTATTTAAATTAATTTAAAAACTTAAAAGTTGCTTACTCATTTTACAACACACGTTAATTTTTTCATTTGTTCATAAATCACATTCGGGTATTAATGATATAATTATAAGATTTTCACAGTAACTAAAATTGTTTTGAATTGTTTGTTAAAATTGTTTTGAATTGTTTGAGTGTTTCTCATTTTGTTAAAATATCAAATTTTAAAAATTCGTTTTTTCATTAAAATACTTAGGTAAACGTAAAAAATTCCAATATTTATTTTAATGTTAAAACAGTACCAAATTTTATTACCTGCTTATAAATTTGTTTCAAAATATATTTCAATTCCATAAAATGAATCATTACCACTATACTTTTTATTTTAATATTTATTTTAGGACAATTCAGCAATTTGTTGATAATTCACTATATATATATATATATATATATATATATATATATATATATATATATATATATATATATATATATATATATATATATATATATATATATATATATATATATATATATATATATATATATATATTATATATATATATATAAGTTATTTTGAAAAAAAAAGATTTCGGCTCAACACTTTGAGTCGAAGTTTATCCTGTGTAAAAAAAGGGAGCAAACTCTTTGTAACTTGACCATCTGTCTATCTTGTATGCTTACAGCTAATATTAGTTAAAATTTTCTAGAAGTATAGTTGGAAACTTTCTTCTAAACATTTTATAAGTTAACCCCCAAAACAAAATTTTTTAATGTAATTTTCTATGCTATGTATTATAATTCTACTAAATTGGGGAAATTGTATTGAAAGCTAATATAATTTGTGAATTGACCATCCAGGAAAATTATAAAGATCTTTATAAAAATGGTTTATAAAGTTTAATAAAATTAGTTTTCATATTGGAACTAATTAAATATTAAGTATTCTAGCTACATATCGTAAAGAAATGAGAAAAAAAAAGAAAAAAAAAGAGATTATTCAAGCAATTTTTCATTTGTAGTCAACTTAAACAGATTTGTACTTGATTTGTCGGAGGGAAAAAAAAACATCGTATATTATCTTAAATGCGTTAATGAACGATGGTTTTAAATAATTAAAAAATACTAAAATTGTTTCATAAACTATTCCTAAAACAAGCTTTTAAAAACTTTTCATTAAAATTTAATTTAGGAGCATTTTGGTTAAAATATTTTATAAGGCAACGCAAAATTAATATTGAAGTGCTTCAAAACTAATTTCTAAGTAAATACTATTTTTTTTATCAGCAAATGCTTCAGAATTTATTACATGGCAAAACTGGTGACATAATTTAAAACACCATGCTTGAAACCTTCAGAAATGTTCCCTTACAAGCAAAATTCGTATCAACCAAAATGAAGAGAAGTCAATAACTAATTTCTTACTTTTTTACCAGCAATTTTGAAATCATTCTAAGCGATTGCGATATTTATGTAGGAATGAATTGTAAAATTATAGTGGTTTTATAAAAGTGAACTTTATTTTCTATTGACTTATGTTTTAATTTTCTATTAAACTTTGCGTAGGTAAAAATAACATCTTTTCTAAAAGCTTCAAGAATGATGTTTAAAATTGTGCAAACAATGTTTTGCGGTGTAAAATCTTTCAAAATATTTACTGATAGATAAAAGAGTGTTTACTTAGAGTTAGTATAGAAGTGCTTCCATATTTTTGTACAACCCCTTTGCTGCCTTGCAATAGAAAAATTTACGTAAGCAACAGAAAATTCAAAATTGAGATTTGAATATATTTCCATTCAATTTTGTATGATAAGCTACTTGTAGCTAAAGATTTTTTTTTTTTTTCAAAATTAAATTTTATTCTATCAGTTGCTTTAAATTCTATTTTAGAGTACTATTAAAATTATTGAAAATTTTAAAAAAAATATTCTATTAAAAAAATTGTTCTATTAAAAAATTATTTGAAATTATTAAAGCTATTGAAATTCTATTTTAGTATTTGCGATAGAAAGAAAATAGTTGACGAGGGACTTTTTTCGAAATCTACCATGAGGCACTCTAGTACAACAGTAAAGGCAATTAAAAAAAATTTATAAAATAAATAAATAAAAAAAATAAAGATAAATTGCACAGTTGTTTCAGCTTAACTAATTGTGTTGATACAATTTTCTGAGTTTTCTGCATGATTTAGTAGTGCGAATCAACTTTTGATTACATACTTTTTTCAACCTGTATGAAGAACGGATAATCAGCTAGTTGATTTATAAAGCAAAACAAAAAAAAAAAAAAGGAGAAAACGACAATATAGCACAAATGTAATTTCAAAAATGGACTTACTACAGTTTCGGTTCTATAAAAAGGATCCTTGCTCGGTGTTTAAACACGAAATTACAGTAGAGATGTAAAGAAACAAACTAGTGCAAAGTGGTTTAACCAATATGGAGCATAACTGGAGGCAAAACTGAAACACTTTGCACTAGTTTGTCTATTTACTTCTGCTATAATTTGGTAATTAGATACTGAGGAAGGTCTTTGTTTAGAAAGCCGAAACTGTATTATGGACATTTCTGTACTTTCACTTATTGTGCTCCATTTACGTCATTATTCTTTTGCTTTAGTCTATATAGTTCAAAGTTTACCCTATCCTTTTTAACCTAGGTAATATTTGTTGAAAATAGGTAATATTTACATAGGTAATATTTGTTGTTGTTCTTATAGTAAATACCTCGAAGTCTTTATTAATATATTATTTGATATCTATAAAATTAGGCAGCACCAACTACCATGAGGCCTATATACAAGTATTACTATTTACCAAAATTAATTTAGCACCATAGACATCAAATATAACCTGGCGATTTATTACGGGAAACTAAACGAACAAGTTTCAGTTTCCATTTAATTCCTTACGGTACGAAACGTAATGGCTCAATCAACTTTCCACGCCATCCAACTGAACTGAATTCAGGATTTTGAGACATTTTCGCAGATATGTGGTATTTAATATTCCAACGGAGTACATCTAGCAAACAATCAATAGCTTTGAGCAACCCAAGAATCACTTAAACAATATTTTCAGATGAAAGAGGAGGGAATAAAAATTTCGAAAAATACCGATATGTATCGATATATACATATCGGTTTATTTTGGGTTTACGACTACTAATGTTCAACTCCTTAGCCTTGTACTTTTGAAACAATCCAGTAGACAAGGAAACTCCTGGATCAGTACCCCCATAACTATTGATTTGTATGGGATCAAGGAGGACTTAGCGACTCGACAGATTTAACGCGCAAAAGTCACCATTTACTACACGGGGAATCTTCGGCCTGCGGGGATCGAACCCATGAACTCTTGGACATGGGCCCAGTGCCCTACAAACCAGGCTATCCGGGCCTATATACAAGCGTTGTCCAAAACTCATAAAATCTGCAATACATGTCATTTCTGAACAGTTTAAGATTTAATTTTTTTTTTTTTTTTTTTTTTTTTGTAATTTGCTTTATTTTATAACCCCGCCACACTACACAGATAAAAGTTCATAGGATGAGCCACATTAACACACATCACAGGGCAACACACAGATGAAAACATCCATGTCCTTACTAGGATTCGAACCCGCAACAATTTGCTTCACAATCAGGCATGCTTACCACTCGATCACCTGGTGTGTATCATTAAATTATAATAAAAAATATTCATCAATAATTATTTATGGAAATGAGTTTGCTATCATGCATTCGTTATCGCTGGATAAAACTGAAACGAACCGAAATTAATTTCATTGTGGAACAAATTTTATGTTGCATTTATGCAAATGCTTGGCGTTGTCGAATTGGAATGTGGAGATATCAAACCTATAATTAGTTCTATTCCTAAATCTACAGATTATTTTAACTGACATTTTAATCTCTTTTTCGTCGAAATGTAAAAGTTTAAACACGTAATGTATGACAGGGGTTCACGTAAATGTTGAGACAAACTTATCGAGGAAGTAGAGCACATCATCGAGATTAAAATTGTATAGAAACCTATGCCCTGAAATGTCATCATATGCGGCTAGGGGAGTTTCCTTTTTTATGAGCTGCTTTTTCGTGTGATTCTGAATAATTCATAATAGGTAAGCGCCCATAGTTGCGTATGACGACATTTCCTGGCACGGGTATTTATGCAGTTTTAATCCTGATGATGTGCCCTAACTCCAAGAAGACAAAAATGTCATTTAATAAAAACTAGAACTTGGAGAAAGAAACCAATTTCAAATTTAAAATCAGCGGTACTAAAGTATCGAAGTATTTAAGAAATATCATGCTGCAGAAGAAAAAAATTGTTCACCAGTGTTTTTAAACTCTTTTTTGATTGACATACACTATTTTACTTTCTTATTTATTTTTTGAGCATAACTGGCATCTATTTTTTTTATTTGTAATGACCTCAATAACATCTAAATGAAATAATTTCTAAAACACTTTATTTAATATTTTCTAATAAATATACGTTGGATAATAATAATATAATTTAATTAGGTAATTGTTTTAAATCATTCTACAAACACTCAATATGCATTTTCGAAACTTTTTTCTATCTTTTTGTTTTTTCAAACAAGTTTGCAAAAGTTTTGGATAAGATGTGTATTTTTTGTCCAAAAAAAAAAAAATTATGCGCATGAAAAACTACTAGTTATTAAAATATCTTGAACGAAAATTATCATATAAAAAATATCTGAATATTTTGAATAATTCGAATTGTAGGACATTAATTTTGTTATATACAGTTAAAAATATTAATTTTCCATAACTTCCATAGTAAATAAAATAAGTTTAAAATATATCATTTCCGTCAACCTTCAATGGTAAATAAAATATTCACTTTTCTGAAAAATGTTTAATCAGTTGAAACTTTCATGAAATAATTGCTCGACACAAACTATTATTTCAATACAAACAATTAAATGCAGTGGGAAAAAACTCTCTATTAACTGTGGTCGTGAAAATTCCCTTTCTAAATCACAGAAACGAGGAAGAACATTTATGACAATAACAAAGTAAAAATAAGGGGGCTTTTAAAATTGTTGCTAAACGCATACTTAAATTACTATTATTTTCGACAGTGAAATCACTTCCAGGATGTGAGTGTTAATGTTTCCGGCCTATGAATAATGTTGAAAAAGCCATAAAACTCTTGCTTTATATTCTGTGGACCGTGTTGCAATCATCTGCTTTGATGCATTTATTTGCTCATAAATATTTTCCCAGCGTGAAAGTGTGTTAAGATGGTTTGAAACCGAGGACGATGTTTATTGTTATTATTAATTAAAAAAAAAACATTTATTGTTAAACATATGATGCCACGCTGTCTTGAAGAAAGTGAATCTTCGGAACAAATAATTAATAAGTGAGGAAACCTTGGGAAAATGGCTAGTAATTTTATCGATAAAATTACGAAATTGTCATTTTCGTAATTTTTCATGAAGGAGATGTTGCAGTCATTCTTTTTAATGCAGTAAATTTTTTAAAATGCAAATTTTTGTCTATTTATTATCAGAATTTCCTTTTTCTTTAATTGTTGCTTTATATTCTGTGGTATGTGTTGAAACCATCTGCTTTAATGCGTTCATAAATATTTTCCCTGCGTGAAAGATGGTTTTCAAATAAGAACGATATTTATTATCATTATTAATAATAAAAAACACACATTGTAAAACACATGATGCTACGCTGTCTTGAAGAAAGTGATGTTTCCTAACAAATAATTAATAAGTGAGGAAACCTTGGGAAAATTACTAGTAATTTTGTCAGTAAAATTACGAAATTCCCATTTTAGTAATTTTTGATGAAGGAGATATTGTTGTGTTTTTTTTACTGCAGTCAATTTTCTGAAATACAAATTTTTCTTTATTTATTATCATAATTATTTTTTTTTTTTTTTTTTTTTTTTTTTTTTTTTACTTTTGATACGAAAAACGATGCAAAAACGATGTTTTACTTTTGATACGAAAAACGATGTAAGTTTGCTGGAACAATCGTCTATTGAAAAAATTTCAACATTTTTTAAAATAACCCTAACTGCGTTCGATTTGCTCACTAAACTCCGTAATTGCTCTTCAGTCATTATTTTTTTCTTCATAAAATTTTATATTTTCCACAAAAGCATAGAACGTTTCGTTAACAAATCACATAGTTGTTATAATTTTTTCTTAGAACGTATTCTTTCCATGTTAATCGAAACAAAGTGTACCATTAGTTAATGGTACACTTTGATTTGATTTATTGAGTAATGAAGGGGACGACCGACGAAGACGCATAAAGCAAAAAGGGCAAAAGCGAAGTTCGAAATGTCAACGAGCGAGGAGGAGGACTGGGAGCCCACGTGCTTCGAAGACTCTTTTCAAGTGAGTCAAAGAGATTGGGCGGCTGAATCGCAAATCTTGCTTGAGAAAATGAATCGATTGCTTAAAAAGCACCAGAGGAAGACGCTAAATGCTCTAGTGGTTGCGGAGTTCGCACAGGTGGCAGTCGAGTTTTCACACACCATTTCTAAGAAAACACCCTGTTGTCCTTCTCCAAGGGTCGTCAAGCTGAGGCTGAAAGAGCTTTGAATCTAGTGATTAAAAAGAAAGAAAACAAGGACCCAAAAACCTATGCCGAAGCACTCAGAGTCAGCCGGGAGAATTGGCCGTTCAAAAAATGTAAAAAACATATCCTATTGATTGAATCAAAGGAGAAGGCGCCTTATGAGGAGGTAGAGCGAGTCCTCAAAGAGAATATTGATCCTCCCGAGACTGAACTCACAGTAAAGGAGCTAAGAGCTGCCCGAGCAGGTAAAGTGATTGTTGAGCTCGACAGCAGGCAAGACCTAAGCATCTTGAAAGAGCAGATAAAAGAAAAAGGCCTGAGTAAGAAACTAAACTACGAAGTGCCTTCCAGAAAGAAGCCGAGAATCATTATTCTCGCTTTACCAGAGTCATTAACCAAAGAGGGACTCGCAAAACAACTCAGATAGTGCAATGACCACTATCACGAGGGAGACTTTGAGGTTTCGTTCCCTATTAAAACAGACGGAGGACAGCACTGGGTGGTGACACTTCAGCCGAAGAGCTTTAAGAGCCTAATGAGACGTGAAGGAGTGACAATTGGTAGGAAGTGCTATAGATTTAGCGAGTACCTACGTCCGCTCAGGTGTTACAAGTGTAATCGCCTCGGCCACATGGCCAGAGATTGCAGTCATCCCGAGACCTGCTCAATCTGCGACAACACAGGCCATCGAGCGGATTCCTGTCAGGGTAAAAAAAATGTGTGAATTGTCATGAGGGCAACCAATGGTATGGCTCAAATCTAAAAATTGACCATAGCGCCACAAGCAAAACCTGTGTCATATAAGCGAGCAGTAAGAGGACTACAGCACAGAACCAACTATTGGGACTGACCTAAGCTACAAACGAACACAAGAGACTTTGAACTGAAGTGACTACAAACGTCTAAAGAGACCTCCACTCTTCTTTGTAACCCGCTTAGCAGGTCAGCCGTGATCTTCGCCCTGTAATGCTTGATTGTGTTTTATTGTTCTAAATTTTGTATTTGAAATTAAAGTTTACTGGTTTTGGCTAAAGGCTTGCTTGCCTTCGGGTCGGAGGGCAAATTTTAGCAGCGCTGCCGTCGCTCCACCTGGTCCTAGAGTCTGCAGCCGGCTTACTTCCCACCTCCGGGTTTTGACTGGGGCTTTTGGGTCTCCTCTGCTCATTGACGAGATTATGGTGCTTTTCATCGTGCGTGACTCGGGGATTCCCTCGCGTCCGCAAATTGTTTGATCCGGTCGTGGTTGTTCTCGTGACTGCGAGACATCAGATTTCGGCGTATGGGCATATTTGCCTGGATCGCATCTCAAATTTCCTTATTGAATAATAGACTAATTTTGAAAAATAAGTAAAGCTTAAAAATACAGAATATGTGAGTAAAAATTAGAATAGGACACGGTTTGACTAAAATTGTTTTCCCTTTTAATTGTTAAAAAAATATCAGATCTCTCTCTCAAAAAAAAAAAAAAAAGAAAAGAGAGAGAGAAGGGAATTTTTATTCAACATCTAAACAATCGTTATAGATAATTGTATAAAGTGCAAAAAAAATCAAAAAAGTATTTAAAATAAAACTGTTAGAACTTGCCTTTTTAACGTAACTAACATCGGAGTCGCAGTACGGCTTTTTCGAACAAACTGAAATTTCGAGAAAAAGTTACTCACTTTTTTACAACAATGATGAAATGGTCATTGAATAATGATGAAATAGTCATTATTAAAAATGTAATATGTGAAAAAGTATTTAAAATATCAGCTACTTTCGAAAAAATTGGAATTTTGAAGAACACTCACGTTATTCATTTTACTCATTTATTTAAAATGGCTCTTTCAGCTCGACAAATTTTTACCCTGAAGTTGCTTTTTTAGGGACATCACAGTGGTCTGTGTGGTATTTTTTTCTTCCATGGAATTCTAATTATCGAATGTTGATTCTTTTATTTCATTATATGTTTTTCTACGTCCTGTCTAACTGATTTGTTTATACATGAATCCTTTTTATTTTTTGAATTTGGATAGGTCTTTCTTTGTTTATTAGTTTTTCAATTAATTTATTTATTTATTGAGGATAGAAATCTAGCGAAAGGAAAAAAAAATCCCTTTAAAAGATATACTTTTATATAATCCAGTTGCGTGAAAAATCTTAAGTTTTATTTTAGATTATTGTTATTTATTTTTATAGGATTTTCCATATTTAAAACAAAAACTTTAATTTAAATACATAATAAGATAAATAATATGCATAATAAGTTAGATACATTACTTAAAATTAAATTAAATATAAAAGTAAACCAACTACTTGAAGCAAAAGAAGCTTATTATGATATTAATCAAACATTTTAGCCCATATAGGTAGTTTCTTAACTACGTTAAAGTTGGCTTAAAAACTATTTATAAAAAAATATATCAAAAATGTATACATATTAGGAATTGCTCTATCAAAATCAGTTGAATCACTAGTGAAAAAATTAGGAGTAAAGCATCAAAGCAAGTTCAATTGACAAAACTTTTTTAAAGTGTTTCTAACTAAAAGAACTGAATGGAGGAAGTTTTAGGGAAGGCTCTGGCCCATAAAGGGCTGTCATTCCCATGGAAGAAGAACTATCAACTTAAAATTTTTCATTTTTCTTCTGACAACC
This sequence comes from Parasteatoda lunata, assembly GCA_949128135.1. Lineage (NCBI taxonomy): Eukaryota > Metazoa > Arthropoda > Arachnida > Araneae > Theridiidae > Parasteatoda > Parasteatoda lunata. The sequence continues at coordinate 44,381,980 of OX421974.1, forward strand.
AAACAGATTTTATCGTTTTCAGTCACGTTTTTTTTAGTATTGATTTGTTAGATTTTGATAACATTTTCTTCTTTCAACCTTGAATAATTAATTTGTGACCACTCTTTTCACATACACACTTTTCTCACTTTATTTTTGACTGGGATCAAAAACACGAGTAATGGGTGATGATTACGGCACATGCTGTATTTACAAACAAATCTCTGGATAACTAGCTTTTTACACTACTGCAGCTGTCAATAGGAATTTCAAAAGTACATGAACTTTTTGACTAAAACATCGAATTACTTCGAAGTTCATGATACTAAAATAAACATTGGTTCCAGATGGAACAGTAATACTAAATTTAAATAAAAATGTTGTTCGTTACATATTATCAAAATAATAAACTTTATTCTTATAAAGTATATGCCCTATGATGTGATTATAAATTGTAGTTCGGGTAATGAACTTTTAAAAATAATCATATCATTAGTGAAATCGAAATGAAATTCTATTTTCTTCTTTTTCTCTACACCTAATACAAAACATCTTATTCGATAATTGGCTAGCTATTGTTTTATAAAAAGCTCTTCGATTGCATAAAGTTAAAATAATGATCAATAAAATTTCAAATGCGCATTAAATGATTCCTAAAAATGAAATGCGTGATTTTTAAATTATCTCTGCTTCAACTATAATTATTATTTTAACATCAAATTTAAATAAAAATATTGTTTTTAATATATTGAAACAATAATCTAATAATTTTTATTATGCATGTTGTAATACTTTATTCTAAATTTAGTTATTTAAATTACATTTCGGGTGCAGAACTTATTTAAAAATGAATACTTCATTCATATAATCGAATTGGAATTCTATTTTCCTCACTTTCTGTAGTGCACGTAACATGATACGTTATATTTAATTATAGGTTTACTATTGTTTCACTAAATTTCTTAATATTTATTATATATATTTCTTGCAATATAAATATATAATCTATATATATATTTCTCTTACACGGCACCAAAAAAAAAGCCTCATTACAACTTCCCGAATGGCAACGTTAGAAAATCGACCAATGATTGCATCTAAAAATATCACATGCCAAATCTAGCTGAGGTGGCTCAACATATAGCGCTTTTAAAAACGGAAACAATAACCAGAAAGAGCATTATCAGGTTGTTCAATTCAGCTGCGGCAAAAATAAAAATAAACAACTTAAAAAATAAAAATGCTGTTGCCAGCCATAGAATTTTTCTGAAGTTAACTTAGCAACATAAATCAAAATTATGATACCTGAGCGCTTGACGTAACAAATCCTTCAATTCTATAAGTATTGTATCGCCAAATGCCCAAATTAACAATTGCAATTTTAAATTAATATTGAAATGTACAGGTTTAGAATTTTCTACAGTGAAAAGTTTTCGGAACTTCAGTATTCAAAAAAGTATACAAAAGCTAGACGTTAAGAACGTATCCAATGAGCGAGCAAAGCAAGCATTGGATTGCGAAGCAATCCGAAATGAACTGTGAAAGCAGTTCCGGGGGTTGGTGAGCGCCAGCGAGCAGGGGGCGAAGCCTCATAGTTTAAATATATATTGTTTACTAAATTTTAATAATTTTTTCTTTCTATTTAATTTTTCCTTAATCATATTTTGGACGACGAATTTAATTGGGATTTGATCAAGTCATTCACAAAACTGATTTTGAATCAAATTTTTTTTTCTTTCTGTACACTTAAAGAGAAACATCATACACAATTGTAAGCTTACCGTTATTATGCAATAAGAGGAGAAAATTAAAATAAAGATCTATGAGTTTTCAATTACATATCAAAAAATTCCGCAAAATGAAGTGCATGATTTTACAATTATTATAGGTTTCAACTAGAATTATCATTCTGATACTGAGTATAAATAAAAAATTGCTTTTTAAATTTTATCTAAATAATCCAATAAGTTCTTATAAGCTCAATTTTAATATTTTTTTCTTCGTATTTATTTTTTTCTTTCATCATATTGTGTACAAGGAACTTAATTGGGAATTGATTATGTTATTCATAAAACTATTCTTATCTTCTGTACACCTAAGAAGAAACATCATATAAGAGTTTTAGCTTATATGATGTTTCTTCATAAAAGAGTCATCATATAAGAGTATATCATATAAGAAACATATGAGATAAGAGTCATCATATAAGAAACATCATATAAGAGTTAAAGCTTTCTATTGTTTTACAATTAGCAGGGCTCGAAAAAACTCAGAAATTTTACCGTTCCCGAGGACGCATTCTCCAACAATGTACCCGTCCTCTTTTGAAACTAACCAGTAGGTTCAAAATAAATAAAACTATAATTTTCACTTATTTACTTCAAACATTTATATAAATTGCACAATGAATTAGTAGTTACTAGGATTACATTACACAGTGATAAAAGAAATGCTAGGTTACTAACAGTGACCTAGTATTTCTTTCATGAAATAATTTAATTAACAAAGGTCAAGTTATCTGTACCGTCAATTTATCCGAGGGTACTGCGTTTTTTTAAATGAATCAAATATGGCGTTTGCCTGTTCCATAATCAAGCCAATGATTTACAGAGGTTTCTGTACAGAAATCTGAAAGGGGTTTTCCATTTAGGTAGATGTTCATAATTGCGTTTAACGCTTCTTGTTTAAGACCAGAACGTAATGTGTTTTTTTGTAAGTTCATTGCTGAAAAGCCGCTTTCAACCGCTGCAGTTCTCCCAGACAGAGAAAACATCAATTCTACCATACGCAGTATATTGTTGTATTTCTAGATTAGAGGGTCATTTCAGAAGTGAGGCGCTAGACATTTGTAAGATGACAAAAATTGCAAATGTATCACGAACATTAACGGGAAAATGGCCGTCCGCGCGGACGTCAGATTCGAGAAATTCATTGTCCGCGGGGAATTTTTGACCGCTGAGGACGGGCTGAAAATAACGATCCAAAAATTTTCAATTACAAATCAAATAATTTCGCAAGATAAAATGCGTGATTTCACAATTATCACAGGTTCCAACTAGAATTCTTATTCTCATGCCACGTTTAAATAAAAAGGTAGCTTATTGCATTTTATCCAAGCAATCCAATAAGCTTTCATAAGCTACATTTTAGTACTTTCTTCTTCGTATTTAGTTTACCATTGATCATATTGTGGACAATGAACTTAATTGAGAAGTAATCATGTCCTTCATAAAATCAATCTTGAATTCAATTTTCATCTCTTTCTTCACACATAAGAACAAACATCAAATTGTAAGCTTGTTATTGTTTTACAGTAAGCATTCTGATTGGAGAAACTTAAAATAATGATTTCGTCGCCAATAGCCAAATGTAGAGCTCTAGTGCGACGTAAATAAAATGCTACTACTATAAAAACAGCTATATATGTTCAATTACGCATCAGTTCAGCAGAACTGATTGATTTTCAAATTAAATCGCAGGTTCTAAAAAGAATTGTTATTCCAATATTAAATTTAAATGAGAATAATGATTGTTAGGCATTATCCAAATAATCTAATAATTTCTTATTGTGCAAATTGAAATATTTTTCTTTGTCCTGTTTTGCTTAATCATATTTCGGACGATGAACTTAATTTAAAAATTACTATATTATTCATAAAAGGGGAATGAAATCAAAGTTTCATCTTCTGTGCATATAACACGAAACATTTTATTCAAAAATAATCTTTGTTATTTTATCCTTTTGAATCATTACTCCATTTCATGTCAACAGTTGAATACATTTCGAACAATTTCATAGAATTTAAAGCCCTTTGATATCGGCACGGAAACATTATTACTGAATGTGGAGTTGCTATTATTCTCACAGACAAAAATCGAACAAAGGATATAGATTTTAATAATTTTTTGTTGATTCAATAAAAAAAAAATCGTTCCATGAACATTATATAAGACTCAACATCTTCTTCTTGTTTAATTAAAACGTTAAGCGAATTCAACCTAAGTATCTCAGTTTTGAAAGTGTCTGTTTCTAAAGCAAGATGCAATACTTCACTTGTATGATTGTTTTAATTTGCTCTGCAACTTTGGCAACAGCGGGTATGTTCGATGGATTCAAAGATGTGACTCAAGGTATGATGTCAACTTTTATGGGTCCAAATAATCCTTTTAAAGATCAAATGGAAGCGATGATGAAAATGGCGCAAGGTGCGGGAGGCAACTTTATGGAGGAAATGCAAAAGAAGTTCACGGAAATGACCCAAATGGCTTCTCAATTGACTGGAGCTGGGGCGCAGCAAGCGCAAGAAATGACTAAGAAAGCAATGGAAGGATTTGAAAAATTGAAGAGTGAAGGTGCACCAGCAGCAGATATACAGAAATACATGCAAACAATTATGCAGGAAATGCAGGATAATCCTTTAAAAGATCACATGGAAACGATGATGAAAATGGCGCAAGGTGCGGGAGGCAACTTTATGGAGGAAATGCAAAAGAAGTTCACGGAAATGACCCAAATGGCTTCTCAATTAACTGGAGCTGGGGCGCAGCAAGCGCAAGAAATGACTAAGAAAGCAATGGAAGGATTTGAAAAATTGAAGAGTGAAGGTGCACCAGCAGCAGATATACAGAAATACATGCAAACAATTATGCAGCAGATGAGTGGTATGAGTGGCTGAGCAACCGGTAATCAAACATTCAATATCGAGAAACTGAATATTATCATTGAAATTGTATTATAAGTATGAACAGTTTTATATTAATTCTAAAAATGTCGTTCGTAAACGAAAATTTATTCAGCTGCGAATCTCTGTATTCATTTATGAAATGTTGAAAAAACTGTCTCATGGCTTACATTAGAATTTTATTCATTAAAATTATTTTTTAAAAAAATGTTAATCAATCGTTTCAATAAGGGGTTTTTATATTTAAACATTTTGATTTTTTACAAATCCATTTTCATATTTATGTATTTAAATTAATTAAAAAACTTAAAAGTTGCATACTCATTTTACAACGTACGTCAATTTTTTCATTTGTTTATAAATCTCATTCGGGTATTCTTGATTTAATTAACCAATTTTCACGGTTATACTAATATTTTTCTGAACTTCTCATTTTGTTAAAAACAGCAAATTTTAAAAATTCGGTTTCGCATTTAAATATTTAAGCTAATGTAAAAAAATCTAATATTTATTTTAATGTTAAGCTAACACCAAATTTTATTACATGCTTATAAATTTGCTTCAAAATATATTTCAGTTCCATAAAATGTATCATAACCATTATGCTTCTTATTTGAATATTTATTTAAGGACAATTCAGTAATTTGTTGGTATCTATGGTTTGTTGGTATATATATATATATATATATACTGAGGGAGCAAACTCTTTGTAACCTGACCATCTGTCTATCTTGTATGCTTACAGCTGATATAAGTTAAATTTTCCTAGGAGTATAGCTGAAAATTCTCTTCTAAACATTTTATAAGTCAACCCCCAAACAAAACAAAATTTTTGCATGTAATTTTCTATGCTATGTATTATAATTCTACTAAATTAGGGAAATTGTATTGAAAGCTAACCTAATTTGTGAATTTACCATCCAGGAAAATTATCAAGATTGAAAAAAAATGGTTTATAAAGTAATAAAATTAATTTTAATATTGAAACTAATAAAATATTAGGTGTTCCAATGTTATATAATAAAAATAAGTAAAAAAAAACAGAAACTCATCCCTTTTATGAGATGATTCCTACGACTATTCAAGCAATTTTCATTCGCAGCCAACTTTAACAGATTACTTTATATGTCTAAGTGAAAAAAATCATCGTATATTATCTTAAATGCGTTAATGAATGATGTTTTTAAATAATTAAAAAATATTGAAATTGTTTCATAAAATATTCAAAAACACAGGCTTTCAATATATATATATATATATATATATATAAACTGCTGTTTGTAGAAAATGCAACACCATGAAAGAATCATCAGAATCAAATGAAATTTAATGCAGAAACGACTTGTACTGATACAAATAAATGATGAAATTTTCAAAACAAAAGAAACAAATTAAGCGTCCGAAATCAGTATTTGGTGCAGCCACCACGCGCTGCAATAAGTGCTGCTATACGACGTGGCATGGAGTCAAACAGATGTTGAATATCTGCTTGAGGAAGAGAATTCCATATCGCTTGTATGCGCAACCAAAGTTCGTCTTTGGAAACTGCAGGACGCGGATCACGAGTGAGACGCCGACCAACCATATCCCACACGTGCTCAATAGGCGACATATCCGGCGAATAAGCAGGCCAAGGAAGAAGTTGCATGCGTTGTGCTGAACAGAAGTCTCTAACAGTCCGCGCAACATGTGGGCGTGCATTATCCTGCTGAAAGATAGCTCCAGGGATGCCTTGAAGGAAAGGAACGACTTCGGGCTGTAGCACTTCACGGACGTATCTGTTGCTATTGAGATTACCCTCAATTCGTATCAAATTGGATCGTCCATGATACGAAATCGCACCCCAGACCATAACTCCGGGTGTTCGACCACTATGTCGTTCAATAATACACTCAGGAAGGCAGCGTTGACCGGCATAACGTCTAACACGAACACGGCCATCATGGGTCCACAAATTGAAGCGTGATTCATCTGAAAAGACAACTTGGTGCCAATCAGCTCGCCAGTCTCTGTGCTCAAGAGCCCACTGCCGACGCAGCCGTCGATGATCCGCCGTGAGGGGAATCCTGTATAATGGCACCCTTGCACGCAATCCACGGCGCAGCAGACGACGACGAATTGACGAAGCCGACAATTGTACACCTGTAGCAGTAGACCAATGTGCTGCCAGCTGCCTGGAGGAAGCTGTGCGATCATTCACCGCCATGCGGAGCAGGTGTCGATCATCGCGCTCTGACGTCACCTTCTGTCGTCCAGTGCCTGTTTTTCGAGTTGTTCGGTGCTCGTCGGTCCACTGCTTCCAAACTCGCATCACTGTGGAACTGTTCCGCTGCATACGAGCTGCTATTGCGCGATAGGAAAATCCTCCTTCTCGAAGGCCGATTATCCTCCCTCGTTCAAACTCCGTAAGTTGCTTGAATTTCTTATTCTTCCGTCGTGGAGGCATACTCAGGTCTCACTAAACGTTTGCCACTAACAAATAATCATAGACTATTTTCAACGTCCCGCTACAGCACTTTATTTATACGCTTTCAGCATCAATTCAGAGGGCGCTGCGCGCGCCACGCACGCGCGATGGCTCTGAAACTTTATTAATTTGCATAATATCCTATAATTGACATTTGCTGCGAATTTCATTTGATTCTGATGATTCCTTCATGGTGTTGCATTTTCTACAAACAGCAGTTTATATATATATATATATATGTTACCGGCAAAGTATGAAACGCCGGCATTGTATAGAATGCCTAGTCATTGTTTAGAATGCCTGACGTTTTTAGGCAAAGTATGAAATGTGAGAATTATTATATACTTTGCCTAGGCATTGTATACTATGCCTAGGCATTCTATAGAATGCCAAATGCTATTTAGGCAAAGTAAGAAATAAACGTCCTGATGAGGTTATTATGTAAATGATATGCATGTTACTGTGAATGACCGAAATCAGTGGTTGTTGACTTTCACCGATGAATGTTGACAATCACATAGTCGCATTGGTGAATGTCCGAAATATTTATTACATCCGATTCGATATTAATTTATTCGTGAATATAATTACATTTATTCGATATTTGAATACTTACTGACGATAGATTAGTAGAAACATCAGTGTTTGGAGCATCGGGCAAATGTATACCAGGCAATGGTACTTGACCTTAAAAAAACATCAGTATAGGGTATACCGGGCAACGGCACTTGGCCTTAAAAAAACATCAGTGTAGGGTATACCGGGCAAATGTATACCGGGCAGTGGCACTTAACTAGACCTAGTATATATTTCGGATATTTACCAATGGTCTAGTCATACTAGGTCTAGTTAAGTGCCGCTGCTCGGTATATATTTGCCCGGTATATCCTACACTGATGTTTTTTAATGTTCAGTGCCACTGCCCGGTATACATTTGACCGGTATACCCTACACTGATGTTTTTTTAAGGTCAATTGCCATTGCCCGGTATACATTTGCCCGGTATAACCTACACTGATGTTTTTTTAAGGTTCAGTGCCACTGCCTGGTATACCCTACACTGATGTTTTTAAGGTCAAGTGCCACTGCCAGGTATACATTTGCCCGATACTCCAAACACTGATGTTTCTTCTAATCTATCGTCAGTAAGTATTAAAATATCGAATAAATGTAATCTATCGTCAGTAAGTATTAAAATATCGAATAAATGTAGTTATATCCACGAATAAATTAATATCAAATCCGATGTAATAAATATTTCGGACATTCACCAAAACAACTATGTGATTGTCAACATTCACCGGTGAAAATCGACATTTTCCAGATAGCGGTCAGTATCTGAGATGTATTTCATACTTTGCCTAAATAGCATTTGGCATTCTATAGAATGCCTAGACATTCTATACAATGCCGGATTTCATACTTTGCCGGTAACATATATATATATATATATATATATATATATTAAGATTTAATTTAGGAAAATTTATACTCATTAGAATATTTAATAAGGCAATGCAAAATTAATATTGAAGCTTCTATACTAATTTCTAAGTAAACGCTCGTTTTTTTATTTTTTTATCAGCAAATGCTTCAGAATTTATTACATAGCAAAACTGGTGACACAATTTAAAACATCATGCTTGAAGCTTTCAGAAATGTCCCCTTACAAGCAAAATTAGTATCAACCAAAATGAAGAGAGGAAGTCAATAACTAATTTTTTTACTTTATTACCAGCAATTTTGAAATCATGCTAAACGATTGCGATATTTATGTAGGAATGAATTGTAAAACTATAGTGGTATTATAAAAGCGAACTAATCTTTATTTTCCTATTTTGCCGATGTAAACTTTGCTTTGGTAAAAATAACATCTTTTCTAAACGCTTCAAGCATGAGGTTCAATATTGTGCGAACAGTGTTTTGTCATGTAAAATGTTTCAAAATATTTACTAATAGGGAAAAGAGTGTTTACTTAGAGTTAGTGTAGAAGTGCTTCCATATTTTTGTACAACCTCTTAACTGCCTTGCAGTCGAAAAATTAACGTAAGCAATAGAAAATTCAAAATTGAGATTTGGATATATTTAGCAATTTTGTATGATAAGCTACTTGTAGCTAAAGATTTTTTTTTTTTTTCAAAATTACATTTTATTATATAAGTTGTTTTAAATTGTATTTTAGAGTTCTATTAAAATTATTAAAAATTGAAAAATATTCTATTAAAAGAATTGTTCTATTAAAAAATTATTTGAAATTGTTAAAGTTATTGAAATTCTATTTTAGTATTTGCGATAGAAAGAAAATAGTTGTCAAGTGACTTTTCTCAAAATCTACCAAGAACGTTTTTTTTTTTTTTTTTTTTTTTTTTTTTTTTTTTTTTTTTCCCAATTGCATGGCAGTGTCTATATGTTTCATGATACTGACGTGATCAGATAGTGAATCAACAAAACTCAAAAAGAGATTTTTAGTAACTTTGTCAAGATAAAACCGAAAAAGTACTCATTAAGGATCTCAATTATACATTTAAACGGGAGAAAAACAAAAGCGGTCTCGTCATCTGTCGAAATACTTCATAAGGAGGTGAAATGAAAATCCGAAAAACAAGTTAGGTTACAGGGGGGGGGGGGGTAGAATTTGAGGCGTTTTCAATTGTTGCTTTTTTACTACAGTCCATTTCCTCTGTCAATTCCACAAGTTTTGATATTTTCAGATCAACTTTCCTCTGTAGTACTTAGTCAGATTTTGATAGTATTCTTGTTTTTCGCTTATTTGAATAATAGTTTACAATTCTTAATGTTTATACTTTTTCGACTGCATTTAGAACGAGGATTCTAAGAATATGTATTAAGGGGTTTAATACAGCAGAATATATATTAAGGATGGTCATTTCCCCAAAATATGTGTTAAGAGTGCTTATTACCGCAGAATTAAGAGAAGTTATTAGAGCAGAATATGTATTAAGGATGGTTATTTCAGCAGAATATGTATTAAGGCTGGTTATTTCAGCGGAATATGTATTGTGAGTGATTTTTACACCAGAACATACATTAAGAAAGATTATTACAGCAGAATATATATTAAGAGTGGTTAAAACAGTAGAATATATATTTAAGGCGGTTATAAACACCTTGTAAAGGTAGAAATAAATTCTTCAAAATTCTTTTTTGAATAAAAAAAATTTTTAATATGCTACGCAGATTTTCTATTTTGATTTTTATGTAAGATTACATTTTGCATTATTTGAAATGTTCTAAAAAAGTTACGGATGTTGCCCAGAATAGTAAAATAAAGAGCTTCAATAAAATTTTACATAATTTTAATTAAATTTAAAAAATATTTGAATTTCTGGTTTGATCTGAGTAAAACTCAAAAAAGTTAAAATAAATAACATGAAATAAATAGCATAAAGAAAAGCAGATTTTATTGTTTAAAAAAGTACAATCAATTTTATTTTGATTACTTCTAAAATTACATTTCTATCGTATTTTTGACACGAATTTTTCGCCAAAATAAAGCTTCTTAAAATGCTGTAAATTTGAATGCATTTTTGTTTCAATTTGAAATTTACAGAATTCAAAAACTATCCGGCTTGTTCTGTAAAGTGTCTGTTAGTTTACGAGTATGCTTATTGTTAATTTTAAATAATACAATAAAAAAATATGCACATCGGATGCGTCAAATTATTACGTAAACAAGAAAAAAACAACAGAAAATAAATACAGAAGAATCCTTATTTACGATCGAAACATCGAAATCTGGTTGACTGAAGGAGGAAATAAGAGGTTTTAATACCACCTTTCAAGAAAAACAATCAATCGAAATTTATTAAAAAAATGTAATTTTTTTTGCCTGAAGTTAATTGCCATTTACATACCATCAGATACTAAATATTCGATGTTTGCTAAAATTTCCAACAATGTTTGTTATAAGCCTGAAGTTCAACAATTTCGCGAACATAGGCATTTCTGTGGAAATGTGATCAGTATTGCGCATAATGCGTCCCCGACAAGCATAAACCCATTGATCTGTATGCCAAGTGGGCTTCAAGCCGTCACACAGAATCGAACCCAAATCCTTCTCAAGGACAATTGAGTGAAATGTTTTAAAATTTGTTTAAAGTTTTCCGTATGAAAAGATACACAGTAGAAAAGGGCATTTTAAAATTGAGCAAAAATGTGTCAAAATGCAGACGAAAAAAAATATAGTCGAATATGAGAACCCCATGTACTCATTATTGAGTATAGTGACATGCTCAAAACAGAATATGCACACTTTTTGAGCGAAACACATAGTCTCAAAGTGGCATGGAGTGGGAATGGTCTCAAAAAGGAGTACATTCAGTTTTCAGATTATGTCACTATACTTAATAATTAGTGCCTAGGGTTTTCAATTTCGACTATATTTGTTTCACAGTTATTTTCACACATTTTTGCTCAATTTTAGAAACATTTTCCTACAGAGTAGAGATACCTCTAAGATAATCCCAGAACAAAAATTAATATACTAAGAAAATATGGGCTATTTTTGGAACGTAAGAAGAGCACGATCAGGTCGTTTTTGTGGTATGATCCGCTTAATACGGATGAATGAATTATACAAAATAAATAAAAGATAATGAACTATAAGTAAAAGAAAAAATTGTTGCTTAATTCATGTGTGATTAAAATCAAAAAAAGCTACGGTTAAAAAAAAGTGTAAATTAAAAAAAAAAAAACGGTTTAGATAAAATAAATACTAACTGTGTAAATGAAATAAGGAATAAAACGGTTAAATAAAATGAGAAAATAATATGTGCAACAAATACATAGTTAAAAAAATTCCTTTCCTTTCTATGTTGTTTTTTTACACATTAAATCAAATTCGCCAGAAAATCTTGAGAAGAGGAAATGGGTGAATAATTGTATAAAAATTAAAATTTTATTTTACAACAATACTTTTACTTTTACAAAATAAATATCTGCATTGAAATACTGATGTTGACGTTAGATAATTCATATCTGCGTTGCTCGACTTTTAATGGGGGTCATATAGCGAGAGTCAATTTTTGTAATAAAAAACTGGCTGTGGTTAGCAAAAGTTGTAATTCAAACGAAATATCTTCCCACATTGAGGAGTTGAATTTAGTTTATTATAACTTCTGTAAGCTAGAGTACAAGTTTTTCATTAAAAGGAGAATTTAATTCATATTATTTCAAGCACAATGAGAGAAATGTAAAAATATTGTTTTCAATAGCGGTAATAATTAAATACTTTTAAAGTGCTACTTAAAGTAACAAAAGCGCAAAAGTGTACTGTAACTATTAAATATTTCATTTTGATTGATTCGTGTATTTTATTTAAAAAAGGAAGATTATAATATGAAGTGTTAACCATAGTCAAACTATTAGAACTACTGAGAAAAAAAAAGAAAAAAAAACCTTAAAAAACTACAAAAAAAAAACTAAATTGTTTTTAAAAAATGTTTCAGATTTTTTTTCTAATCATAATGATAAAAATTAGTATAACTTTGGCACAAGTACTTTTATAATTTGCTTTATCAAATAGGGAAGACATTTCATCTATAAAAACTATTTTGTTTCCAAGTAAAAAGCCTCCAGACAAAAAAAAAATAATATTTTCATTGTCTGGTGCCGCAATAAATCCCATTCTTTATATCAATCTCCCGAAAAATCAGTCAATATTTCTTTCAGATCAATCGCTAAACGTTATTCTTTATTTCAGTAAAGCGTGGGAAACGGTAATAAATTGTTTACAATCGACTGTTATTCCGAGTAAACCTGAACTGATATTCCGAGTAAAAAATAGTTTGTCTCACTATTCTGATATAAAAAATGCCTGCTGCATGACTTTGAAGTGAGTTTCCACCTAGCTCATGAACAGTTTGAGTTCATTTAGAATCATCATGGTAAAATTGTTGTTACTTATACACCTCTATCTGCAAATAAGCGTGACGTTGGTTTTTGCTGATTTTAATGATACTGATAAGCAAGAACTAGAGGTAGAGGCCAGAACTTATGACAACGACTTTAATATTGGTGCTGAATCAGGTGGATTTTCCAATGATTATGAGTTTGATTTAAAAGCTAAGCATTTCGCGTACAATCGACACAAAGGTTCAAAAAAGAACAGCTATTTGCCTCTTGCGCTGAATTATCATCCCGGTATTAAGAGTGGATTCCAAATGCTAGACAGCCAACCGGAGTTTTCTGGCATAAATTCGCAAAAGATTGTGTATTTTGTACCTCAGCAGAGTAAACTTGTCGGAATTAAAACTGAAAAAGTTAATTTTCTGTCCAAATTGCTATCTGATCCGTTGGCAGCAGTAACCCTGATACCTTTGTCCATCATATTAGCCTCAACAGTGCCCGTTTTCGTGAACTACAAGATGACGGGGCTGTCTCCTTTTCTTGCTGTAACACCCTCTTCGTCAAAAAGCAAAAAACCGAGGAATCAAGTAAGCGTGTCTAGTAATATTCTAGACTTCCTGGAAGATGTGGCTGCTTTCTCAAAGACTATGGACACCAATGACTGTTTTCAAAAAGCTGTATGCCGAGTCTTGTCTGGAGAAATTAATATGCCAGTGCCTGAGTACGTGAAGACAACTGCAAATGCGGCAGCTAAACTCATTAAAAGTGACTGGGTATCTAACGAAAGTGTTAAAGCTTTTCTAGATGGTGTTAAGAAAGGTAATTGCAAAGATGTTTGTCGCTTTTCAAAAGTGGCACCAAGAGATCGTAAATAGATCTCTAAGTGATATTGTCAAAATTAGAATGAATAAATGTAAATATGCATTGTGTGTTTTTGAATGCATTTTATAAATAAAAAAATATTTTGAATGGTTTTTAAAAACACAATCATATTACCGATCAAAATAACATTTATAAGGGTCTTTTTCTTGCAGCAGTCTACAAATCTGTTGCAGGAACATTTTCTAAAAATACAATTGAAAATGTAAAAAAGCTTATGATTTTTTTTCCAGCAATACGTATGCACTTTTGATTTAATAAGAGCTTTTACCCGAATTCTGATTAGAACACTTTTAAAAAAAATATTTATTTAGAATGGTAAAGAGATACCAAACATCTTAATCGTTTTGACAAAAGTGTTTAAGAATAAATATTTTGACAAAATCTGTCTTGAAATAAATTTAGTTTAAATAACACATGTATATAAATAACATATGGATATTAATAACACATGGATACAAATAGTATTATGGTAAAGGTCAAATATCTTGAAAAATACTCACAAGTACGAAATCCATAAAAAAAAATTATAATTTCAGAAAGAGGCACCTAATGAAATAAAAATTGATCCTCAACCTCATCCCCCGGGGGGGGGGGCACTGTTACAACCTTGGATAGAAATTAGTATTTTCTGTCACAGATTTTTATTTTTTACATAAAAATACCACGACAAGACCAACAGATTATTTCATTTTCATCCAAATAATTTGTGATCTTATACGTATTTCTCGAGTCATATTAATTTAGCACATATTTTACTCTTCCCATACTATATGATCGTAACGTCACCTATGGACCTAAATACAGCATCCTTTACTTCAAATTGGCATACCTTTCTTTGGAAAAGCCAATAAAATAAGATCAGCATCAAAAAATATAATCAGAATAAAATAAAATAAAATCAGAAAGTGTGCAATGAAATATAGAGGTTTCTGTACAAGATTTTAAATTTACACCCACTCCACCCCTATGGAATTAAGATGAAAAATAAAGTTTGATTTCATTGAATACGTGTCGTATTTCTTAAAATATTTGCCCGTTTCTATTTAGGTTTATTAGAGAAATACTGATAATTAGCAGTTAATTAATTAATGCGTAATTTATTTATTTATTTTTTGCATAGCAGACACTTCATGATTTTTGTATAACCGGATTAGTTTGAATCTGGTGTCGTGTAAAAATAAATATTATATCCGTAGAAATAAGTTTAAAAATTTTTTTCATTAAAAAAATTTTAACATTTCGGTTGTATTAAATTAATACATATTTGTCCCGGTTGTTAAAGTTCATTTTTGTTGGCCGAATATAATCTGCAGGGTAATAATGAAAGACAAAATTATATTTTAAGGAGAAAAACACGATTTGGCACAGTTTGTTAATATTATTTTTTCCTAGACACAAATAAAATAAGACACCGTTTTTATGCCCTTCGGGGAACCAATGTAAATAGACGTATAAATGGGAAGACTTACACCCAAAAATCGAGCAAAAAAATATAAATTATTCGTAAAAAATAAATTTTTATAACGTAATGGCGTAGTCAATTTGGCACCAAATACTGATATAGAAAAACAATTGAGACAATATTTTTTTAACAATAAGTCTACAGATGCTGAACTGATCTACCTTAATTTCTTAACTCCTACATTTTTTATGACTCTCTGGCTAGTTGTGAAGCTTCAGTTAGAGTTTCTTGAATCCAGACCAAATATTTATGTGCTGGAAAAAAATTCAGAGTCAACTCTTACGTGGTTTTCCTTTTATGAACTTAATCTCGTTATATATATTATATATATATATATATATATATATATATATATATATATATATATATATATATATATATATATATATATATATATATATATATATATATATATATATAAGAATGTGTCCTCAGTGTAAAGCAGGTTATGACGTATGTGTGGGGCAGAAGTCGGATTCACTGAAAAACAAGAAGAATCTCACCCCTCTGACTGAAAATAGGCCTATTAATATTGACAAATGGCATGAGACATCAAACATTTCATCCCATAAAACGCAATCACTATACTACTGTTTCGGATCAGAATCAAGACATGATTAGGAACTTTGTGATCACTTCATCGTCTTACCACTATACACTTTATTTTATCACCTGCTTATTTCGTTGCATAAAACACAATTACTGTTCTATTTTATTAAATAAAAATTTGCAACATCATCATTAGGTTGATTATGAATGTTTTAAAATCGAGTTAACTAGGAAGCACAACTCCCTGCTCCCTGCGCTTTTGGTAGTTAATTTCGGATAGCTTTACTAAGTCACTGAGTATATTATATATTTAAGTCTAATTTCAGTTAATATTAGTTGGTAATGTTTTTAAAATTAAGTTCTAAAGATATGCACATCCTGCGAAAACCGTAATTTTATAAACGTTTCATTCAATTTACATACATTACAATATGATATCGATGCATTTTAATGCTACTTGGAAAATAAATTTAGCACAAATAATTCATAGAACTTTCCAATTGACACAACTATAAACTTTAGGATTTAGAAACCCAACAGTAAACTAAGTATTTTATTCAAACCTAAATATGTATAATGTATAAAAATTAAAGAAAAGGAGTAGAAAAATAAATGAAAAGAAGTTTAGTATTTAAGTAGGTGAAAATGAAACACGTATACCAAAGGTAAAAAAGAAAAACAAACGTGAATAAGACACAAATGAAAGTACATAGATTTATGTACTATAGTTTCAGTTACATAAACAAGAAACTTTCTCAGTGTCTGATAATGAAAAAATAGTCTAAATGTCAAGTGTCTAAACGCTATAAAAAGTAATTTTTTGACATTCAAACTTATAGGAAGGTTCTTGTTTATAAAACTGAAACTACAGTATGTCTATTTATGTACTTTCATTTGTGCTTTATTCTATATACACAAAGTATACCATATCTTTATAAGTTATTTCGAGTTAATGTCTATTGATGAAACATATCACTCTCCTTGGTTAAATATGAAGCATCATAAAAAATGAAACGAAACTAATAAGCATAATAAAAACAAACTAATGAACTAAAAAGCACAAACTAGAAATTTAGAAAGCATAATAAAAACAAAAACGTCGATCCTTTTATTTGTTCTTTTAACATCTCAATATTTTCGATTTAATTTCTACCTCTAGCTTAGTTTGTTTTAGCATTTCGTTGCCAACACGAAAAAAAAATGCCATCGATTTTGTCACAATATTTACAGAAGACTGTTTTAAATTACATAGATTACGTGTCAGAGTTCATTAAATATATTTTTCCAGCTGAAAGAAGTAGGAAATCGAAAGATCGAAAGAAGTCTATTTAAACTAAATATTGTAGGAAATGTTTCGAATAATTGACTATGGAAAACGTAATGCAAACTGTAACAAAAGAAAGATCAAATCGTTTGAAATCAAACAATCGCTCGTGAAAAGAGAGGGAAAATGTACCTTGATTTGCAATGTTGAATTTTTGTGAAAGTGGTAAAATAATTCTTATTTTCATTACGTGTCATTTATGAAGTGTTGTGAATTTTATATTATTTGCATTTTAAAATATCACTGTCCACTTTTTAGCCGTGATGTTTTTGAAAAAAAAGATCATTCTTTGGTGTTTTCTAGAAGATATTTGTTGAAACAGTTTTGTTTTGATTGCATTCTTTTTGGACCAAGCTATGAAACTGTTTGGAGTTTTTATTATTATCACTTTTTCATCGGGTACCATGGGGTTTAATTTTTCGTCTATTCTATCTGATGTGGCGCAAAATATCCAAAAAGCCATAAGCACTAGTTCAAGTAACAAAACGGGCATAATGGGTACAATTGGTGGTTTGTTCCAAAATGTCGGAGGAAGTATGGCGAGTGAAAAAATGGCCGAACAATTTGTTGATCATAAGAACCTTGCACCTAGAATTGACACCATTCTGAAGTTTGTTCTACAGAATATATTGGGAATTCAAGAAGTAGGAAAGATACCGGAAGAAAGGGAGGAATATTTGAAATTGATGGAAGAGTTTAAGAAAAGAGTAGAATTAATGGGTGAAAATGCAAAATAGAATAAGTTATTATTATTATTATTATTATTGATGATGGCAAATTAATAAATTATCACTAGTGCTGAAACAATTACTGTTTTGTGTAAATTTGATGACCATCTTCTGTCAAAGAATATGAGTAATTAAAGCTAATTACAAAACCCAACTGGGTATTTTTATTGCTATTGATTGCCGAAAATACATTTTTGTTTAACACATAGATTTCAAAACTTCTAAAATTTATAATAAATATTTATATTGCTTTGCTTTTTATTTAGCAAAACATTTTGCACCTGACTAAACATTATAAATTTCTGGTTTCAATTTCCTTATTGATGAATGTTTCCTTCAAGCAAATATATTAATGATAGCATATTAAACTCTTTTATTCATAAATGCATTTACTTATAATTGTTGTTGTAACGAAATTTAGAAAAATGTAGGAAAAAGCTTTAAAAAAATTTCTAACAATATTTTAAACTTTTAACTAGTTAGATTTCAAAATTTTCAAAATTTAATAATAAAATAAATTTTTTTAAAATTTATATTGATTTACTTTTTATTTGGCAAGACAACCAACCCCCGACTGAAAATTCTAAATTTCTGGTCGCAATTTCTTTATTATGTGGTGATTGTTTTCTTAAGTTAAATTGTTTAATCTGATATTTAAAAAAAGTTTTTTATAACAAAATGTTTGTTCATACCATTGGTAAAAATAATTATGATAAAGTATTAAACTCATTTGATTGATTCATAAATGCATTTATTTATTATTGTTATTGTAACGAAATTCAAAAAAAATGTAGGGGAAAGCTTCTAATTTTTTCACGAAATATGGGATTAATTTTTATTAATTCAGCAATTCTGAAAGCAATTGTGGGCATTTTCGATTATGATCGCTGATTTTTTTTGATAGATTTATTGTGATTAAAAATTAGTGTAATTGAAGGTGATTTTCATTTTTAGTGATTGTCAGCGATAATGAGTAGGAGTGAGTGTGGCCACTAGTGAATATTAGTTGTAATTGCCAATAATTTTGACTACGTGTCATAATGAATTGAAATTGTTTTCGAGTTGTAAAAATTTCCTAAAGGAAACTTCGGTAATCAAGAAATGAAAAGTAACAGCATGCACATACAGAAACAGAAGTGCTAATGTTATGGTGATAAAAATGTTATTACTATCTTGTTGTGAATAAAATAAATATTTTAGGGGTTATGCAAACTTTCCCCCTCGCCGCTAACAATATCTGCAAATCTAGCTTTTTTTCAGTGGTAGTTCATTCCAACTCCTTAGTGTTATACTGCAGTAGGAAAAAGCTAGATTTGACGGAACCATGGTCATAGTAGAGAGGAAAAGGGTGGAGAGTGGGAAAATAATTTAAGCTTGAACTGCTTATTTTATTTACAAAAAGTAGAATAGTGACCGGTGATTATAAATTATAATTAAATATCCATTTCACATAAAATCTACTCACAATACTTTACATCCACACAAACTTAGCTAACTCTAAATGCCTAATGTGCCCTAAACAGCCTAATGTGCCTAAGTGCATTACATCGAATAACTCTAATGCTACTTTTTAAGTAAGATTGAAAATTTAGATACTGAGTCTAATGAAAGAAGTATAAAAAATGTATGCAAATAGTAATTTAAGGCATAATAAAGTTAAACGAGAAGTTGTCAGTTTTTGAAGCTAATTTTAAAACCAAATATCTTCGATTTTAAGATAAATCTAGAATTAAATTATACAATAAATAATAAATTAGTATAAAAATAGTAAGTGTGTAAGCTTATTACATTTTTGACCGAATAAATGTAAATGAGAAATATCAAGAATTTCGAAAAATTACGATATTTATCGAAGAGAAAACTTAATTTTCGAAAAATTAAAAATGGAATTTAATAAGTTTCTTGCCGTTTTCATAATTCTCTAATTCTTCAATATTGCGTAATTAAAAACTGTGTTAACCCCCCTTCAAATATAGATGAGCACGTATACAACACAGAAAACTCTCTAAGCGACGCTGAACATGTATGCCGACTGATGGCCATCTCTGCATTAACCTATTCTAAAAATTTACCAGTAATGTATAGTTAATATGAGACGATAGTGTGCAATGTGTCAAAAAACGGACCACTCTGAATAACTTTCGATCTAATAATCAGATCCTCACATTCTCCAGGACTCAATCTTAATGATTTGAGGAAGTGAGCTCAAATATGTTAATTAATTCGAGCAGACGATATTTTAAGTTACAAAATCAAACACAAAAACGTTCTTTTTTCTCTGAAGAAACACACCATTTTTTAACATATTTGGATTTCTAATTCCAAAATCCGCAATCTGGAAAATATGGTCCCCAAAGTTTGATCAGGGCAGCGATCCAAAAATTGCACCCCTTAATGTTTATCTTACTTTTTGCGTATTTTGTCACATCTCAAGAACTTTTTAAACGAATTTTTAAAAAAATTGCTCGCAATTAAAAAATTAGTTTATGCAACAATAATTCCATATTAAATATTACTTTTAATAAATATTTATTATTTTTTATTATTTTATTTAACAATAGTCGTAAATAATTGAATTGTAGGGCATAAAATTTTAAAATATGTAGTTTTACATGGCAAAATACAAAACTTGGGCAAAATCGGTTGATTAGTGAATGAGAAATAGAATTTTAAATAAACAACATTTTTAAAATTCGATTTCTCAGGAGCTGTTCTGCCGATTTTCTCACATCTTGTATATTGCCACGTAAATTTACTTACTTTAAAAAAAAATGGGAAAAAATGGCTTATATTGTAATTTAAAATTCTTTCGAATATAATTAAATAAAATAATAAAAAATATTTAATAAAATTTGTTTTTTGCATGGATTATTTGGATTTTATAATTGTGTTCAAAAATTTTTCCATTCACCTCAAAAGCTCTTGATATATGGTGAAAATCTGAAGGTCAATATTGAAGGGTCAAAAACTTGGATCGCTGTCCAGACCAAACTATCGGGATCATATTTCCCATATTATGGCTACCTTCTATATTTTGGGATTCAGAAATCCGAATTCATCAAGTTATGTTTATTCAGAAAAAATTCGTTTTTTGTTTGATTTCGTAACTTAAAATATCGTCTGCACTAATTAATTAACATAGTTGAGATCACCCCCTCGAACCAATAAGATTAAGTCCTCAAACGTGAAAATCCATTCATTAGATATAAAGTTATTCAGAGAGATCCGTTTTTTTGGTATGAGCAAAACTAAAAAATTTTATTGTGTAATTATTAAAATCATATTGTAATTAGCTTAAGGTTAATAACTATATTTAATTCAAACATTTTTGCAGCGAAACACGTTATCAATATTAACTTAAAACTCAGCAACAATATGCAGTGTCTAGGACTGGGCTATAAATCGATATATCGCGACATATCGATTTAACGCCTATATCGGCGGGCCGATACAGCGACTTTCGTTCCAGGCGATGCATCAGAAATCTGATTTAAGCCGTCGAGTAAAGAAGACGAACGCGAAACGATATAGCGATACAAGGATCTTCTCTTACGTTCCGATGCCAACTCGCGCTGTGGAAGACGATGTTCGTTTCGTTATGTTGAAACGGCCTTGATTGATGAGCGGTAGAATCAGAATCAGTTTTGAGAATATATATCGTGATCTCGCATGTTCGTTTTCGCGCCTCATAGTTTTTTCTTTGTCGCGACTTGATATCGTTTCTTGTAGATTACTTTCAGTGGAACTGACTTTGTGATCGCCGTCGTTACCTTGTTCTGAACGTAATCTATTATTGAAAAGAATATATAAAGAAGTGTTTCTTAATTAATTAGGTAAATTTTTTTTGAAGCAAAATTTTATTTTTAAATGTGAAAATTAATTTTGATATTATATGTTTAAGTAATTTTTTACATTATTGAATTTATTACAATCGGAAATCTAATTTAAGGTGCCCATAAAGAATTATATTATAAAGTAATTAGATTTGTTAGGCTATTTTTTACTTTAATTTATTAAAAACTTTTTGGATAAAACTTCTAATAATATAATGGGTTTTTATTACTGATTTTAAATTTATAAATCTTTAGTTGTTTCTGTAAATAAATTGTAACAAAACTTATTTTTGTTCTTTTGGATTTGAACATAAGTCAATCAACTTAGTTTATTCAAAAAAATTAGTCAGGTTTGCGACTTCTTTCTTTCTTTTTAATCATTTAGCACTTAGTATTATTAATGAGTATAATCGTGTTTTTCAATTTTCTTTCAATATTGTCAGTTAAATATATTATCGAATATCATAAGTCTTTTGCTTTTATTTTTAAGAAATTAAACCTTACTTTGTTTTTTCGTTCAGAATTCGGTAGTTATTCAATTTAACTTAATTATTTATGTGAAATAATAATGGTAAAAAATAGCGTTGTTTTAAAAGCGTTTTTTTTTTACATTTATTTAGCACTTTGTTTTAAGCATACAAAAAAAATTTTTAGAAACTTATTTTTTTAAAATTTCTTTCTATATTGTTAGGTAAATATATTGATAAATTTCAATTTTATTTATTTTTTTATCATTTATTTTTAAACTAAGAAATCTTTTGTTATTTGCGCGATCATATTTAGAAAATATAACATTAATATTTTTCTTAAGCAAAACATATATATCTTCAAATTCATAAATTGATTTAAATCAATCTGAGTATGAAGTTTTGATAGAAATCCGACTTTCTGTGCCTTACAAGTAAATGAAATTCAAGAATACTATATCGCGATACATCGCTATATCGCGATGCAAAACTGACGATGCATCACGATATAAAATTTCTTATATCGCCTAGTCCTAGCAGTGTCATAATAAACTGTTTATTGATTATTAAATTATTAGTATTAACAACTCATTGTTATTAATAATTTTACCAATTTCTGGGGGTAAAAAATTTTAATATGTAACTATGGTAAGGGTACAGTGCGCAAAAAAGGTATCACCCTGAATAACTTTCGTTCTAATAATCGGATTTCGTTCTAATAATCGGATCAAACGTAATGGTTTCAGGGGTGACTTAAAATATGCTAATTAATTAGTGCTAACTGTTAATTTAGTTACGAAATTTGACACAAAGATGCCTTTCGTAACCTTAATCCTTATGACAGACGAAAGAAAGTTGGTGAAAGTAGTGCTGTAACAGAGCTGAGTTATGGAAGTATGCAAAGCATAATTTATGACGATTTTGAATATCTAAAATTTTTACCAATATGGGCAACTAGAAATTTAAAAAAAAAATCGAAAGAATGGAAGAAAAGACATTTGTCAAAACCTGCATATAGCCGCATTAATACAACAAAAGTTGCATGCAATATACTGATAAATTGTTGAACAACCTCCGTACAGCCTGGAATTGTCACTTTAGGACTACCATTTGTTTAGACCCCTTGAAGAAGTCTTGAAGGGAGCGAGATTTGTATCCGATATAGAGGTAGAAGATTTTCCGCTCAATTGGTTCACTATACAGGCTACTTCTTTCTATGCCACCGGGACTAAAAGACTTCCAAAACGTTTGGGAAAAGTGTGCGGACGTTCACGGAAATTAAGTCAAAAAATGACATTTTAATATTTTTTGAAAATTAAATTTTAATATTTAGTTACCCTCATCAGTGTTACTTTCATTCCAAATTAAGTTATTCTTATTCAATTCAATTAATCTCAATCTCATTCCAGTACATAATTCTCATCCTCAATATTTAGTTATTCTCATCGCAAGTGTCTCATTGATATTTGATCCACCCTTGTAATTGTAACATTTTTTCGTCATTTAAATAATAATAAATTTAAATACAAGATATTAAAAAAAAATTTTTTTTAAAAACTATCCAAAAGCTTTTAACTGGGAGTAAGAAAGCGAAGATTGAGAGTGACAAGTGCGGTAACCGTCCCCGTCGTCTTTTTCATTCGCACCCACTATTTTGGACAGTTTTGAAGCTCTTATCGTAAAACTCTAAAAGAGTAGATCATTCTACCATTTATAGGTGGACATGACAAATATTCAATTCTTATTATCTTTATGCTGTTATAATGCTCATCAATGTTGGGCATGTAGAGGTTAAATTTTTTATGTAAGAATCAAAAGAAACTTCAATACATGCATATAATATGTGTATATATACCTTAAATTTATCTGTCTGATTTTGTTTTGTTTTTCAAGAAAGAAAGGCTTAAATTGAAAAGAGTCAATATAAACATACCATATTATTTTTTAAAAAATTTATATCATTATTGAATTTCAAAACTAAGAGGAAATGCTCAAATGAATACATCTATTCAAAAAGAATCTTTCAAAGAGGCTGTACTAACATATATTTTATATTGAAATACACGCAAATATTTTTTCTAGCACGCTAAAGTCACTAATTTTTTTCCTCATGGTAAAAATAATCAGGTACGTGCTTCCTTTCAAATTTGAAACATTTTATTTATTATCCAAATCTACAATCAATTAAAACTCACGCACATTTCATAATTTGAGAACGATAAGGAAATATTCAAAATCCGTATTATTTCTATACCAAAAATCACTTTTTCTCTTTTTACCTACCTGTAAAGCTAACTAGATCTCAAGTTGTTCCAACTTAACTTGTTATAATGAAACTTTGGCTTACTTTGGGGGTTTTGTTATGCGTAGGAAGCTTAACAAGCAGCCAAAATATCCTTAGCACACTTTTTAATATGGCTTTACAAACTGCTAAAACAATCATTTGTCCCTTTTGCGGTCCTTTTTTCGATATCATTACTAATATATTAAAAATGAATAACTGGAAAGGATCTTTGGATCGAATGATTTCACAAAAGGCTGCTGAACTGTCACAAAATGGTAATAGAGAATACGAAGGATGCATGGGAAGACTGGAGGCTTTGAAAGATAAACCGGATGCCACTAAAGCAGAGTACATGGAAATCCTTGAAGAAATGAAGAAAACAGCTGAAGGAGCCTAAGTAATCGCAATCTTCAATTTCAAAAATAGTTCAAAAGTATTCTAGATTTTGTCTTTATAATTTTAAGATGTAATTATGAGAAGATAAAAGTGCATGCCAAATTAATTGTTTTAATTTGATTTATTGTTTTAATTTAATTTATTGTGTTCATTTATTCTCTTTAATTCAATTTATGGTCACTGAGTTAACTTGAAATAAGAGTCTGTCATTTGTTTATGTCTGTTTTTTCCGGAGTGATCTAACACGTTGATTAACTTGGAAACCTCTGGTGAGTCTCATAACTCAATATTAATTTTTGACGTAATGCTGTTCTCCTTAAATTCTTTTAAGATAACGTTTTCAGCATCTCCTGAAATAGAAATGTCTAAACTAACGTCACTACACTTACCTTTCTATTGAAAATTTATCAATGATCGCTAGTAGCAACCTACTAGTAAAACCAATTAGAAAACGTTTCATTTCAAAGTAAAATGTTATAAGCTACCGGATTGCCACTGACAACCAAAATATTACATCGATTGATGGAATGATAGTAGTTGAGTGATATAGTTCAGCCTCTAACTTGGACAATTAGATAGTTGCAAGTGACGTCAACGTTTTTATCGATGTTTTTACGCATGCTCATGGAGACAAAATTGACATGGTTTTACCACAGTAGTAGAACCAATTAGAATAATGGTAAAAATAACTGGTTTTCATTGGCAGTCAAAGTATCACGGCTATTGATTGAATGATAGTTGTAGAGTGATACATTTCAGCCTCTGACTTGGACAATTGGACATCTCTATAAAGATTTTCAGTGAATAATTAGGGAGAAAAGCCATCTGTTCCCAAATCTCCCCTGATTTCTTCACAAAAATTTATGTTTCTTAAAATAATTTTTGTTTCTTAAATATCCACTTAAAATTAATTAATTTTTTTAAAAAGAATTCTGTTTTCTTACGCTTCCTATTTCCCATATTCGAATACTTCTCTTACTCAATATGTGTACATAAGTCATTTTTAATAGTAATCAAGTTATTAAAATAGCATTTAAAATTAAATTCTTACTGTCTTGTCAAAATTGATTGGTTATCATTACAACTTCATTTGCGATTTTGCTTTTTCAAATTTCATTTAATTTTTCATTATTATTAAAGGTCTTTTAACTGTTTTTAGTAAAATAGATTATTTAGTAATATCTAATTAAATGAAAAGTTATTTTCTTACGACGTCTTAAAATTTTTCATTCATTATGTTATCAATGTTGACTGACCACAGTTTTACAAAAACTTATAATAAACTTAATATATAAGAGTTTACAACTTGGAGATTAGTACTTCTAAAGCAGTTAATACATTTATACTTAAGTTTTGATCATTTAATTTAAAATAGTTAACACAGAATCATAAGCAAATAAAAGAAATAACTTAAAATTTAAATTCAGAATAAAAAATACATTTTCAGGGAAACTACAACATTATAACTCCTATTAAGTTTATATAAGCAATGATAAAGAAAAATACGATTATAGTCTGTGTCACATTTTCATTGATGGTAAATTTTGTCATAATATGTCTTTTGCTATCTGTCATTATGATGTACTATTGTAGTAAAAGCTCGATATAACGACTTCTGAGGTCCAAGCGAAAATAACGAAAACGTTATATTGAGAGGTCGTTATATTATGACAGCATAAAATTTGTTCAAAAATTTACACATATTTCATAAATACAGGACTTATTTTCGCAAAAATATTCTGCACTTAAAATCAAATTATTTTGTAGTAATTTTGTAATAATTTTGTAGTAATTTTGTAATAATTTTGTAGTATTTGTAAAGTAAAAGTATTATTTAATATAGTACATAAAAGGTTAGAAATACATTAAAAAATTTTCAAATGGCATTTTTTTTAATATTGGACATACATTTTAGTCAGCCATTCAGTGTTTTTTCTTGATTTTTTAAACTTTACTGCATTAGAACACTTTGTTCTTCTGCCTTTAGAAATACATCACGATTTTTAAATTTTGTTAACAAAGTGCTTTTGGAGATATTCTTCTATCTACTGCCATTAAAGAATTTATTTCTACTCCAAACATTACATTGGTTAGGAGTAGGCATTTTCTCCTAAATAACAGTCGTCTAGAAAACGATAAAAATTAAAATAAGAAAAAGGCGAATAAAACAACGTGTTTTAACTTCAAAATAAACCCTCTCTTACAACACTTCACAAAAAAGTGATGTAATTTTCAAACAAGAAAAATGTGATTGGTAATATTGGCTCTTTGAAAAGAAATTTTGAGAGGTTATGATGATACAGGCAACCCCCATATGACAGGGCAATATACTCTTCAAATTCTCAATAATTACCAGTAATCCATATTTCACTGATCTTTTGAGTATAAATTATGCCGATGATCTCTTAGGTTTAGAATAGGTAACCCTATTACTCTTTCTTCATTTATAGAGAATTCAAGATGTTTCATAGTTATTGAGCGATAAAATCAAAAGAAATAGTGGTTTGAACAGTATTTTTTAAGCTTTTTTTTATCGATTGACTCCTTGTTAATAGAAAAATGCTAGTTTTGAAAGTGCAAAAATATCTAACACCTCTTTTAAGAATGATTTTCTTGGAATTAAAAAAAAATGAGACAAAAGTTTGGTTACTATATCGAATGAAAGGTTCAGTTTGGACATTCTAATGGGCGTTAAAATAGCATTGTGTGTATGGAACAACAAACGGAACTTTTTCTAGTGGCCGTTATAATGAAAGGGTCGCACTAATGGGGGGGGCGTACTAAAGAACGAAGACTGTATAATGCTTTTGTTGAAACTAGACGTTTTTATCATTATTATAATTAAAACTAGTTTTATTGATTAATTACATTAAAAATAAAATTTTTATAATTTCAGGAGACACGGTTGTTTTTTTAAACCCATGCGCAGTTACTTTTCTTTTAAAAATGCTTAAGTTCTATTTAATTTATGCTCGTTATTCAAATTTTCATTACATTTTTAAAAAAAGCGTTCTTCTTTTTAAAAGATAGCGCTCGAGTATAGAAATGTGATAGTTGTAAAGCGGGTCAAAAAGCCATGCATACAAAAATGATGATTATTCTTTTGCAAACGTTACTGAACTCAAGTAATTAGTAATAGACGTAACAAAAATTTATAATAATAATTTTAATCATAATTACATTTAATTCTCAATGCAATCAACCGTAATTTATGATAAAAATTAATATATATATATATATATATATATATATATATATATATATATATATATATATATATATATATATATATATATATATATATATATATATATATATATATATTAATCTTGCAAAAAATAGTGCTAAACCCCAAATTTTTCTAAGTTTATAGTTTTGCACCTAATTGTTTCTTAATATTATTTAGAGATAGATACTTTTTGCAGTTTTTAGAGTGTTCACTAGATAACAGCTCATTACTCTGAAATATCTAATTGTCTTGGTGAAAATCGTAGTGGTGTTTAGAAAAAATCTCTCCAGAACAATTTGAAAATGTGACTTATCTCTATATTTTCCCAAATATCTCCATTAGCTATACCAGCGAATACAAATCAGTATTAAAAGTGAATCATCGCCAGTGGTCATTAGTATGTTATAGCGATATCTTAATTTCGCTCATGACAACCGAAGTCAAACAATATTCGTCCCGTGATCTATTGTATTTAAAGTCTTTAAGTTGTTGTATTTTCATTTTAATTAAGACCATTGAATCAAGATTGGATTGCGTTATTATATGTGTACCATTTATTTTCCCTCTAGGCATTTATATAGAAACATTAAATTTTCTAGAGTGGTGTTTTTCACCGAAATTATCTCCTGAATAATTTGAAAATGTGGCTATCTCTATATTGCCCCAAATATCTACATTTGCAATTGTAGTAATAAATAACCTTGATTAAAAATACTCCAGATCTACAATTACAAAGCAAACATTAATAATCATAATCAACGATTATAAATAGTCATGATTATTAGAAATCAAAACCTAGAATTACAATTTTAATCAGGACTTCAAGTAATCAGTAATAAAGTAAACAACATCAACAATTCATATTAAAAAATTGGTCATCACGATATCTTAATTTCGCTCATTGCGAAAGAAATCGAACAATATCGATATTTGTCACGTCGTCTATTATATTTAAAGCCTTAAAGTTGTCGTTTTTTATTCTTTTTTTTAATAAAGAACATTGAATCAGGATTGAATTACTTTTATGTATTTGTTTTTATTTATTTTTACATTGTGTGTTTGAGTAGAAATAGGACATTTTCTAAACACTTCCAAATATTTTAGCTTCAACTTCAGTTCGATAATTTGGAAATAGTGTTCCTGTCATATATTTATTTACTACTGTTTATTCAATACAGTTGTGAGATAAATTATAATGTAAGCAAAGAAAAGAAAAAAAAGCTACATTAATAATTTATTAAAAAGAGCCTAAGTAGTGATTATATAAGTAATAACACTTACCTATATTAATTCTTCGATGAGTTTAAAGAATCACAGTTCCATATCAAGCATTTTAATATCCGTTATAAAGAAATACATTTAAGAAAAATAAAAATTGAAGCTGAAATATTTATATATAATTGTGACTCACTTTAAATGCTAAATTAAAATGTACTCTGCAGTCATTAGTTCTCGGCATTCGACATTCTTAAAGAAAAAACATTGCCATGCATTTTGCAAAATTAAACTAAAATAAGTAAGCAAACGATTAAGAAGAATTTCATAAATTAAATTAAGACTAATGAAGAAAACGATAAACTCGTTGCCTAACTGGTAATTGAGTTAATTACCGATGAAGGGCGCTGAGCTCATTTGGTTGAAAAGTTTTATCATTTACCGAGCATTGATGAAAAACTTGTAGCTTTCTTAAATATTTTAACATTAGAGTGAAAAATCTTCGAAATTCCTGTGTGACTTTAACTAAGAAGTTTTTTTTTTAATTGTATAAATAATTTCATAAAATTGCCAGTTCTAGTGAGATGTGACCTACAACAAAATTGACTCGGAATTTTTTATTACACTTCTAATATAACTACATAATATTTATCAACATTTCAAATTAAAAAGTTTTTTAGTTTCTGTTCGGAAATCGCTTTAATCTAAAGTACCTTTCTCACATTAAACGCAGTGTTAAGCATTAAGAAAAAAATTTGATTGTTTAAATCTTTTGTTTTAAATGTAAGAAGAAAAAAAATTCAAGTCAAAATTTCTTAACAATGAATTTCAAAAGTCCAAAGGTTTGTTGATTGTTTTAAGTAATACTGTTGGTTTTTTATGATAATAATCTGCTAATAAACTATGTTAATTAAAAAGCAAATTATATTTACTCTAGCAAATTTCATTTGAAAAAAGTCGACAATTATTGTCTTTATTTTAAAAATGCACTAGTGCTAAATATAGCAACTCTAAAAAACCTACAACTTGAAATTCTTGTCAAAACTTAACTTTTAACAAGGACTCTAAAAAATATACTTAAAGAATTCGTCACTGGAGAAATTTTCACACCAACTGCATAACAGAATAAAAAAATGGCTAAAAAATAAAGAAAAAAAACGCGAATTTCCAAAAAAGAAAAAAAAGTTAAGTACCATACTCATAGTAAGTGGTAAAAAGTTGCATCGTTTCTATTATTGGGTTTTTCAGGGAAAGGAGAAAGAAGAGGAAAATGGGATAGAAAGTTACATGCTGCTATCCAGATTTATAAGGTATTGTTTCCGATGTAAGTTTTTACACTCAATCAACTGAGACCGATTCCGGGATAATCACTCTGTTTCCTATGCATTGTTTCATAGTGAGTCATTTAAAACATACCATTAACCATTAGAACGAAAAGTTCTAAAGTGTTTTAAAAATAATAAGTGTCATAAAAATACAACTATTGACACGTACTTCAGTACAATTTTTTACGTTACTATCTAGTGTTTATCAAGACAAATGAGGCGTTTTTTTTTTTTTTTTTTTCTTCTCTATTTAATTTCTTGCACTGAATCAAAAAAGCTAGAACATGAGATGATCGGACTACTGGTGTAGTATTCCCATTCGATTAAAAAAAATAATAATAAAACTTGTTATTTCTGAATAGCAGTCTGCTCCGAAATTATGTATCTTTTTCCTCCTTTCATCTTTCAGCTTTTTACCATTATGTGGTAACAGTTTGTCACGGGCCTGGATTTTCGGTTTAGATGCCCGGGATGAGTCAATTTTTTTTATCTATATTTACTGTACTAATAGTAATAAATCAATATGATGAATTAAGGTAAACATATTAAAATATCGTTACAAAAAAAGGGACAACGAGAAATATTAACTCATGATCAGGTGACTGACGTCACTAGTCACGTGTGACGAATCGCGATTTTCTTTATAAATATCGGATTCTTTTAAACAGGGTCAGCTGGAATCAAAGCACTTAGTTTATATTGTTAGAATACTTGTCAAAAATGAAACAATTTTTTTTTTCATTTGGGGTTGCAAAATAAAATTTAAGAAGAAAATTATACCAACATCGGACTAATTATTTACGAAGAAGATGAGATTGAATCCATCAAAACTTGTTCTGAAGGCAAGTAAGATGATGTAAAAGAATTTAAAAAAAAATCACCTCCCTGTTTCATCCAGCAATAAAAAAAGCTTTGATGCTTTTAATCATGTCTTCCAAAATAGTGGTCCGTCATATTTTGATATCACTTTTGCTATTTTCTTGCTTAAACATACTTTTTCAACTTGTAATGTAAACACTTTAACTTCATTTCTTACAAGGATTGCAAAAGTATGCAAGGAGTTTATATCGGGGAATTTATTCAGATTACTCCAGATTTTGTTGTAAAAATGGTGCCTAGGTATAATAAAATGGATACCCGATGAGACTTTGCAGCCAATTGAGGAAACTTTTAAAACTTTTGAGAGGCATGAAAAATATGTAAATCAAATATGTGTAAAGCATCATCGAATTAGTGTGAATTAATAGTTCTTGGATACAAACGTGAAACGAACACTTTAAACACGCATTTGTTTGTCTACGATTTCGAGTAGTGAGACATGACGAAACGGTCTCCAAAAAAAATTACTATATTTTTTTTGTTTGAACTTTCTGTTAACCTTTGTTCGGCACGCAGTAAAAAAAACGAATACTCTGAATAACTTTTGATGTAACGATTGATATTTTTATATCTTGAAGGTTAAGCATTGTTGTGTCATTTCCTGGGCACATGATTTCTCATTTCAGTAATCAGAATTTCTTTTTTTGTTCTTCTTTTTTTTTTTGGAGACTAAACAAAAATGAAGATACCAACAAATTCAAGATCACTCGCTCTCTTTAAAGTTTGAAATTATGTGCTCGCTGTATCAACGAATCTTTATTCACATTTTCGCCAAACAGTTATTAATAATTTTAGGTACTTCGACGAAACTCAACTCATATTTCTGCCTAACAGTTATTAATAATTTTAGATACTCCAAAGTAACTCCACTCACATTTTTGCCAAACAGTTATTAATAATTTTAGGTGCTTCAACGAAACTCAACTCATATTTCTGTCTAACAGTTATTACGAATTATTGATAATCCAATGAAACTCACTCACATTTTTGTAAAAAAGTTATTAATAATTTTAGGTACTTCGACGAAACTCAACTCATATTTCTGCCTTACAGTTATTAATAATTTTAGATACTCCAAAGTAACTCCACTCACATTTTTGCCAAACAGTTATTAATAATTTTAGGTACTTCAACGAAACTCAACTCATATTTCTCTCTAACAGTTATTAATAATTATAGATAATCCAACGAAACTCCACTCACATTTTTGTAAAAAAGTTATTAATAATTTTAGGTACTTCGACGAAACTCAACTCATATTTTTGTCTAACAGTTATTAATAATTTTAGATACTCCAACTAAACTCCACTCACATTTTTGTAAAAAAGTTATTAATAATTTTAGATAATCCAACGAAACTCCACTCACATTTTTCTAAAAAAGTTTTTAATAACTTTAGATACTTCGACGAAATTCTGCTCACATTTTTACCAAACAGTTATTAATAATTTTAGGTACTCCAATGAAACTCAACTCATATTTCCGTCTAACAGTTATTAATAACTTTAGATAATCCAACGAAACTCCACACACATTTTTGTAAAAAAGTTATTAATAATTTTAGGTACTTCGACGAAATTCTGCTCACATTTTTACCAAACAGTTAAAAATAATTTTCGGTACTCCAATGAAACGCAACTCATATTTCCGTCTAACAGTTATTAATAATTTTAGATACTCCAACGAAACTCCACTCACATTTTTGCAAAAAATTTCTTAATAATTTTAGATACTTCGACGAAATTCTGCTCACATTTTTACCAAACAGTTATTAATAATTTTAGGTACTTCAACGAAACTCCTGCGAACTTTTTTGCCAAACAGTTATTAATAATTTTAGGTTTGTTTGTGACACACCTAAGCTTCTCAATTATTTCTTGATGTGTTGTTCCATGCATAAACCTATGCAGTGTATTTTATAAATCGATAACGAAATGACAAATTTTAATTTAATTTTGTTCTAAAATAACTTTTGCGATACTCGTATTTCAGTGACTGGAATTTAATTAACTAAAAAAAAATTTTCTCAAGATTTTTTCTTCCTTTTGCTTACTACAATAATAAAATATTTCTCACTGCATTAATTTTATTATAATCAAAATTCCGAGAAAAAAAAACTTCATTACAATAACGAATGAAACTTTTTAGATCCTGAAAATAAGCTGAACTAACATAAATTTTCAATTAAAATCTTCACGGATTTTTTCCCAAGCACGCTAGAGGTGGAAAACTTTTCCTCGTATGTCAAAACTATAACAATATTTTTCCAATTTTAGACATCTTATATAATAAAAAACAATCCTGCTGTCCCATAAAAACCACGTGAAACTTTTTTTTCACTCTTCAAGTAAAAGGAAATATTTGAAATCCATATTTTATAGCTTTCAAAAACCATGAGACTTTGGTTATGCTTAGGAATTATATTGGGTATTGGAAATGTAACTACTGGGCAAAATATTATCAGCACAATTATTGATTTGGCTGTGATGACTATCAAGTCATATTTAGGAACTTTTGGTCGTCTATTTTTTGACCAGATTGCAAAAGCTTTCAAGTTGGATAATTGGAGAGAAACGTTGGATAGAGTGCTAACAGAAAGGGCAACAGAACTTTCAAAAAGGGGTATTAAAGAATTTGAGGGTGCCATGAGAAAATTTGCATTATTGAAGGAAAATCCGGATGCCACCAAAACTGACTACATGGAAATCATTGAAGAAATGAAGAAACAAACTGAAGAATTGACCAAACAAACTGAAGATAAAGAACTTCAATCTTCGGCTTCATAGAAGGTTAAATTTATTTATGTATGTTGTAAATAATTAAAATAATTAAAAAATTATATTAAAAAAATTAATAGCTATTAATATATTTATAATTATTGAGACTAGAAATGAGCGAATTTAAAACTCAAAGTTAAATGTCAAAGTATTTTTTTGTATTAAATATTTACTATTAAATGATGTTTTTTAAAGATAAATGTAATACATTTATTAAGTGTGTATTTAAAAAAAATGTGTACGTAAAGCAATCTGAAATTAATTTTCAAAATCAATAAATAAAAGAAATATGTTTCATTTTATAAAATTGCAATTCTGATTGAATAAAAAAAAAGTAAGCAATATGCCGATTTCAAATTTAATGTTTATTTATTTCGATAGTAGCATCCTTCTTTTCATTTTTATTTGAACATTTGCTAATTTTTATAAAATAATGATAAAATTAAAATTTTTATTTAGCAAGATTTTTTTTTAAATTATAGTTATTATTAAATATATACACAATAATATATAAATAATAAATATATAAATAATAAATATATAAATAATAAATATATAAATAATAAATATATAAATAATAAATATATAAATAATAAATATATAAATAATTAGACCAATCTAATGTTAATTTAGAAGCATTTCCTTTTTAAAGTTAACAGTTTAATTATGTTTTTAAAACAATGGATAAATATATCATTGAAAATATGTGAAAATTAATCAGGAATAAATATTTAAAGTAATAAATAGAAAATAAACAATAAGTTTTCTTTTTTAAAACGATAATTACGATTAGATAAAAAATATGTATCTGAAATTTCAATAGCTGTTTTTTTTTCATTGGAAATTTATTATTTAGCATTTTTTTAAATAATTTAAAAGGTAAACTACTAATAGCAGAAATTATGTAGTTGGTAAGAGATATCTGAAATTAATTTTAAAACGTTTTTAGTTTTTAGACAATAATTTTAAAAAATGCATTTATTGAGTTTTAATTTATTATTGCAAATTACATTGCAAATTATTATTACATTGCATTATTATTACATTGCAAATTTATTATTTAATAATATTTTTCAAAACAATGGATGATTTGGATGATTTTTATTTTGCGTGAGCTTTGAAAGTATGATTTTTTAAGAAAAATAACCCGGAATAAATTTTACAATAAGTAAATATCATTACATGTTTTATAATAAAAAATTAACCAGTTTGAAATTGAATATTTACTGTCGAGTTTTTTTTTCATACATTAGTTTTTTTAATTTAAATAATTACACTGTTTCCCTTATTGCAAATTTTTACAACAATGAGTAATTTAAAGATGTTTCATTGTCGAGTGTTTTTTTTTTCACATATTAGTTTTTTTTTAATTAATATTCCGTTGTTTTAAGTTCTTACAACAATATGCAAATCCGAAATTTAATTTTATTTTTGGGTGTTATTTTTATCATTGAAGTAATTTCACTGCTTTCAGTCTTTACTTTAATGAGCAAATTTAGTGCTAAATGTTTATTCTCGGTCTATTGTTTGCTCTTTTTCAAAATAAAAATAATTTCACTTAACAATTTTTCATCCCAACATGAAGAAAATTAAGAAATGTTTTTTTTGTGTTTTTTTGTGTGGATATAATCGTGTAAGCTGATGAAAAGATTATATCTTTTATTTTCCGGATTTTTAAAAAATTTTGTTCTTTTTTTCGGATTGTTTTTTTTTTTCCTTCCAGTTTCTTGTTATTTTTATTATTATTATTTTCCCCCCTTCTCTCATAGTTCTGTAATTTTTTACAATGGAAGGGATATTTTTCTTCAAATTGATGGAATACCACAAGGATCTAATTATTAATCTCTCTTAGCTAATTATTTTTGCATTATTATGAAAAAAAATTATACTCTTAGTATTAAATTTGTTCTTAGATTTATTGATGATTTAATTATCTTTAATTTTCACGATTATTCTATTTTATTAAATAATATTTACCCCGAGAAATTAATCTTGCTTCGTAATCATGATGATAATATTAATTTCAACTTTTTGGATTTGGGTATTATAAAAGACGAAAATATCTGCTTTGTTGATTTATACGATAAAAGAAATGATTTGAATTTTTAATATAAATAAACTAATTACTTGGAATTCTAATGTTTCTTGGAACATATATTTAAATACCACTTTTAATGAAATGAATGGAATTAAAAGAATATGTAGTAATATTTATTTATCCAAAAAACAAATCGATAAACTCTTTCAAAATTTGATAAAAAAAAACAATGGATACCCAACTAAAGTAATAAAATTCTATCTAAAATCATTGAGTTAATCGTATATTATTGTGGATATATTTACTAATTGATAATACCCTACAATGATATTTTTTAAGGTCAAGTGCCACTGCCCGGTATATATTTGCCCGGTTTACCCTACACTGATGTTTTTTTAAAGTCAAGTGCCATTGCCCGGTATATATTTGCCCGATACTAAAAACACTGATGTTTCTTTTAATCTATCGTCAGTAAGTATTAAAATATCGAACAAATGTAATTAAATCCACGAATAAATTAATATCAAATCAGATGTAATAAATATTTCGGACATTCTCCAAAGCGACTGTGTGATTGTCAACCTTCACCGGTGAAAGTCAACAACCACCGATTTCGGTCATTCACAGTAACATGCACATCATTTACATAATAAGTCATCAGGAAGTTTTTTTTTCATACTTTTCCTAAATAACATTTGGCATTCTATAGAATACCTAGGCAATGTGTGAAATATAAACCATTTCATACTTCGCCGGCTAATTTTAGGCATTCTATACAATGCCGGATTTCATACTTTGCCGGTAACATATATATATATATATATATATATATATATATATATATATATATATATATATATATATATATATATATATAATTGGTGTAATTGGTAATTAAATAATTGGTTAGTAAGTTGTTAGTAGGCAGTTAGATGATGAAGGTGTGGGCTGCAGTAAATCCACGAGATGGAAACCAACTCAAGCAGGTGGAAAAAGGGTAATGATCTTATAAGATAAGGATGAGGTGCCGGTCCAGGGGGTGTGCAACTCAGATGTAGGTCGTTATAATAATGGAGGATGGCTTTGGGCCGCCTACTACAATCAGGATCATCAGGATTATAATTAGATTTGGACCAGATTAGGGAATTCGAAGGACTATTGCTATTAATGAAACAATTTATGGATCCAATTATGTCGATGTTAAGAAGGCTAGGCGTACAGGTGTCATTACGGATATTATTATTCACGAAATGCCAGGGAGAGTTAGCTATATTACGTAGAGTATTGTTATAGAAAGTTTAAGCACACAAGGAAATTTTTTATAATAAAACATCTTTTTTTACTCATGTAAAGGATGAAACTATATTTACAGTAAGTAAAAGCAGAATGCTAAAACATTAAAGCACAAAAATTAAAATTCGAATTTTACGTCTCCCATAGGTTTTGGATGAAGGTATGTAATACTTATAAAGTAAGTTTCCTCCTTGTGTACAAAATATACAAATTTGCAAAAATATCACTATAATTGCTGCAGCTAAGTTCCTTCAGTATTTTGTTTATTTTCTATATTGTCATCGTAATCCTGCAGTCATTGCTGTTGAATCTGTTGCTGCCTATGCAGCTTCAGTTTCTTCAGCAGCTTCAGTTTCTTCAGTCGTTTCAGCTTCAGTTGCTTCAGACTCAGTTTCTGCAGATTCAGTTGCCGTTGCTGTTGATTCTGTCTCAGTTGCTGATGATTCAGCTTCAGTTGCTGATGATTCCGCTGTAGTTGTTGATGATTCCTCTGTAGTTGCTGATGATTCATCTACAACTGATGATGATTCTGTTGAAGTAGTGGTAGGTTCAGCTGTAGATTCTGACCTCCCAGCTGCCGTGGGTGTGGCAGATACTGCTGTTGTTGATTCATCAGCTGCTGTTGTTTCAGTATTATCTGTTAATATATAAGGCACCAGTGTGTGCTTCGTATCTGGAAGAAGAAAAAAATTTCTTTACTTTTATCAAGATCAATTAAAAGTCTTCTATAAAATAAATTTAATAAGAACAAAGTTCACATACTTTTAGCCAAAGCGGAATCTTAAAAACTCCCCATGTTTCTTTTCAGTAATGCTTATTAGACAATGTGTGATCAGGCTTGATATTCTATGAAGTTTTATTATTGAAGCTACATTTAAATTTACACCTAATTTTAAATATCATAAGAATTCTTTTGTGTTTTATAAATTCTGAAAAGTCGAAAGCCATAAATTGATTTCGCATTATGAATCAATCATGGCATAAATAAAGTGCTAAGTTTACCATGCTTCAGATTTTAATGTTCTTAAGGTAAATGGAATTAGATAATAACTGGTAAATAGTAAACATATTTTTGTAAACGGTACAAGTACAGTAACAATATAGGATGGTGTATTTTTTTAAGCTTAGACATAAAAATAAATCAGAAGTAATTAAGATAATACTATCCAGAGTGCTAACCGATATGTTCTAAATTGTGGTTACGTAACAAATGACTAATTATTGGGAATTATTGAGTAATTATTATGAATAATTATTTAACCAGTTATTTAACTCTACTTAAATAATTACTTAAGACAACCTGACAAAATGAATATATAGTGAATAAATTAATTTAAATAGATGACTATGTAGTCAATTTGCATCGATAAATACCCGAAATTTTGGTAACATGTATAAGAGAAGTAAACATATAGATCACTAGCTGAATATCAGTTCTTTGTACGGGATAAACAATAAATAAAAAACAATCCATAAATCCCTACTGAGCAACACCACGAAATCATGCACATAACTGAAAGGTATTTACCGACATAATTAATAAATCTAAAAAACTTCAATTGTTTTTATTTATTAATTTGTTGCCCTTCCCGGTTACTTTACGAACTAAGCAAAACGTGATTTCTGTAGTTCATCCCATCAGAATAGAAATTAACTGTATTCAGCCTCACTTGGCATGATGCGGCCAACTCATAATAGTCAGATTTTACCTCTATCAAGTAATTGTCTCCGGTACATAGCAGTTTCGATTGTTATCTTTGATGATGTGATGTTTGGAATGTTATCGCTTATGTTATCTTCAAAATATTTAATAAAATAGTTTAATGTGTAGTTTAATTTAAATATATAGTCTATAGTTATTTGAATAAATATTCTATTGTAATTTGTATGTATAGTCTATTGTTATTTGAATTTATAGTCTATAGTTTAATTTAAAATATGTGACCTATCGTTTAATTTAAAATTGGTAATCTATAGTTTAATTTAAAACAATGGCTAACGTTTAACCAATCAGGAAATTAATTTTCATTTTTCGCTCTTCCTCTTCGAATGGTACGTTGTAGAATGCTCTAATGTCGATATTGACCTTTCCTGTTCCTGTTTAAAACTTTTTGAGTTGAAATAAAGCAAATAAAGCAGTGGTAATGCCTCATAAGAGAACTTAAAGCACAAGAGGAGAAAACTGAAAAATAATAGCAGGAAATTACATTGTAAAGATCAAAAAAGGAAAAAATGCCAAAAAGAAATTAAAGTGAAGGCACTGGCACCTTAGTCAGA
Source organism: Parasteatoda lunata (assembly GCA_949128135.1). Classification (NCBI taxonomy): domain Eukaryota; kingdom Metazoa; phylum Arthropoda; class Arachnida; order Araneae; family Theridiidae; genus Parasteatoda; species Parasteatoda lunata. The sequence goes on from OX421974.1 coordinate 44,421,934, forward strand.
GAAGGCATTACCATGCAGTCAGTGCCGGATCAGTTTCTGCGGTTGGCGGTAAATTACCACAAGCAACCATACCCCCAATTGCCCCAAGAAAAACAAAAGAAAGCCAACAGCAGGTCATACGAAGACTATGTACCGTAATATTGAAAATCGAAGCGGAAATGCATAAACTACCAGTTGGGAAACAGAATTTTTCTAATGAATTTAAGAAAGTTGTAGGTTCGAGTTCCAAATCGGTATGTGGGTTCCAATGTGTATAAAAAGGGAGAACAAAAATATATCCATGAATGAATAAATTTTCATTCATAGATAGAGTTTTGTTATATCTATCTATATTGGTTGCTTTTTCACTTTACTTTCTTTCTTGTACACTGATGGTACTGGATGCTTGAAGGAGCACTGATTGAATCACAAAAATGCTCGATATCACCATCTGCACTAAACATAAGTTGTAGGAGATATTTATCAACTTAAATAAATCGGAAGGCTGTATCCTGCGACCTATACAATAATGCTCAGAACAAGAGCACAGAATCTGATTAATAATTCAGAAGTTATGCGATGAAAAAAAAATTGCACGACTTGAGCTCTCATTTGTTACCACACCCACCATATCCTCCAGATATGACCTCTATAAATTATTATCTCTTCGCAAGTATATTGTAAAGTAGGATATTTGATATTAATGACATCATAACGGAAATTGGAGTATTTTTTGGCGTGCTTGAAAATTCGCTTTTATAAAAAATTAAAAAAAACTATTCAAATACAGCTGGACTTCCGGAAATTGAAGAGTTTTGTGATGATCTCGGCATTTTTTCATTAAATAAAATATCTAAATGGTAGAGAACTTTTTACAAATTTAACTGCATTTTGGGGGACAATTTCGACAATTCGTTCTATAAATTTATAGGAATCTAAATTCAAGAGAACTTTCGTTAACTGAAATTTTTATCATAATCTTGACAATGCTGGAGATCTATAGAAAGTTTTTGTGCTTTTTGATAATCTCAATAATTTGTTCGATAAATTTATGTACATTTAAATACAAGAGAACTTTTGGTAACGAAAGTGTTATTAGTGATCTCGACAATTTGTTCACTAAATAAAGCATTTAAATGTTCGATGTCTTCCAAAAACTTTTTTCGTATTTTGGCAATCACAACAATTCGTCCTATAAATTTATAGGTATCTGGGTACCAAAGCGCTTTTGAGTATTCTTGCCAATTTGTCCTCTAGTTAAAATATGTATGCTAGAGGCTTTTCAAAAATTTAAGTGCGTTTTGGTAATTTCGACAACTCGTACTATAAATTCATAAGTATCTAAAATACTAGAGAACTATCAGTGTTTTTTTAGTGATATCGACATTTTGTACCATATATAAAGTACATAAACGCTAACGAACTTTTGGGATAGAACCATACTGAGGAAATAAGTAAAATTTTAAATTTTGAAGAAAAAAAATTGTTGCAAGTTTGGATTTTTTTGATTGAATTGTAATTAAAAAAAATACTTTTGTAGCGTAATTTCGTAAAAATAAAGCACACTTACCATGATTTCCCACCGCAATAAAATGGTGCACCTGTATAGTCTTCTTCGGCTGTTCGTATAGTGATAAATGTTGCATAATCATTGGTGGTGGTTTGTACATAAGAGACTTGTACTGGTGCATCATCATCATCATCACAGGTAAAATGGGGTAAGTCATTTTTCTTTACTTTATGATTCGACAATTTTAGATTAAACAAATATGACCTCAAAAGGTTGAAATCAATAAGGTTAATAGAGTTTAGCTTCAGTTGAAGTCACTTTATAAAACTTAAAACCTCTTGTATATTTGCACAAATATATATTACGTAGCTTTGAAGAAAATAAGGATTTCTTAGTAAGTTGCGTAAGAGTAGATGATTTATTGTAAAAAAAAAAAAAGAGTTTGATATTAACTCATTTATCTCATCTTGACAGAAATGTATGTGAAAATATTTAAAAAGTTAAAAATTCTTACGATTTTATTCAAAAATATTTATAAAACTCTGTTTCGTAAGCCAGGTGTATAATTAATTGAGTATTGTTTATGTAGTAAGAGTATGATTAATTGACATTATTTCGAATGCAATTTCCTTACTTATTAAACAACTAATACATTTGATTTTTTTATTTTCTTCTTCTTTAAAATTAAATGTTAAAAAAAATTATAGTTAAATTTTTAATTTTTAAATTTTAATTCTTTTAATATTATAAGCTTTTAAATTTTAAAAGCAAGAATTTTTCAAAGTCATTGTAACAGTTTGTAAAAGTTTTAAGGAATACTTACTTAAAACTTACTTAACATACTTAACTTACCGACAATTTACATTTGGTTACTGGATTCAACAGAGCAGAGTAATATTTTAAAAAAAAATCTTTTAAACAATTAACTTAAGTGAAACACTTCCACAACAGCCAGTTGTCGACCAAGGGAAGTGGAAATTTAGGTTTTGACGGTAAACTGCTTGAAGGTTGTTAGCAATGGGTTCAGTATTGTCCTAAAGAATACACATTGAAGTAGAAGGCTACCTTTGATAGACGTTATGTGAACGGATCCCCCATGGCTTGGTGCGTTCGCTGAAAAAATACTCCTTGGAATACACATTGGAGAAGAAGGCTTCCTTCGTTAGACGTTATGTAAACTGGTCCTCCTAGACTTGGTGCGTTCGCTGAAAAAATACTCATCGGAATACACATTAGAGTAGAAGGCTACCTTCGATAGACGTTATGTAAACTGGTCCTCCATGGCTTGGTGCGTTCGCTGAAAAAATACTCATCGGAATACACATTGGAGAAGAAGGCTACCTTCGATAGACGTTATGTAAACTGGTCCTCCATGGCTTGGTGCGTTCGCTGAAAAATACTCATCGGAATACACATTGGAGAAGAAGGCTACCTTCGTTAGACGTTATGTAAACGGGTCCTCCATGGCTTGGTGCGTTCGCTGAAAAAATACTCATTGGAATACACATTAGAGTAGAAGGCTACCTTCGATAGACGTTATGTAAACGGGTCCTCCATGGCTTGGTGCGTTCGCTGAAAAAATACTCATCGGAATACACATTGGAGTAGAAGGCTACCTTCGATAGACGTTATGTAAACTGGTCCTCCATGGCTTGGTGCGTTCGCTGAAAAAATACTCATCGGAATACACATTGGAGAAGAAGGCTACCTTCGTTAGACGTTATGTAAACGGGTCCTCCATGGCTTGGTGCGTTCGCTGAAAAAATACTCATCAGAATACACATTGGAGTAGAAGGCTACCTTCGATAGACGTTATGTAAACGGGTCCTCCATGGCTTGGTGCGTTCGCTGAAAAAAATACTCATCGGAATACACATTGGAGTAGAAGGCTATCTTCGATAGACGTTATGTAGACTGGTCCTCCATGACTTGGTGCGTTCGCTGAAAAAATACTCATCGGAATACACATTAGAGTAGAAGGCTACCTTCGATAGACGTTATGTAAACTGGTCCTCCATGGCTTGGTGCGTTCGCTGAAAAAAATACTCATCGGAATACACATTGGAGTAGAAGGCTATCTTCGATAGACGTTATGTAGACTGGTCCTCCATGACTTGGTGCGTTCGCTGAAAAAATACTCATCGGAATACACATTAGAGTAGAAGACTACCTTCGATAGACGTTATGTAAACGGGTCCTCCATGGCTTGGTGCGTTCGCTGAAAAAAATACTCATCGGAATACACATTGGAGTAGAAGGCTATCTTCGATAGACGTTATGTAGACTGGTCCTCCATGACTTGGTGCGTTCGCTGAAAAAATACTCATCGGAATACACATTAGAGTAGAAGGCTACCTTCGATAGACGTTATGTAAACTGGTCCTCCATGGCTTGGTGCGTTCGCTGGAAAAATACTCATCGGAATACACATTGGAGAAGAAGGCTACCTTCGTTAGACGTTATGTAAACGGGTCCCCCGTGGCGATATTAGTATATATGAGTGTGTTGCTCGCCCTGTAAGTTGTTTCTCTGGTATAGCATACCACACCGAGCAGGTCACCGCATTAGTTACGTATTCGAAGAGCTGGACTTTTCCTTACAATATTCTTTGATTGTGCACCCAGATATCCATCAATCTGAAGCTGGATGAGCTTAAAACCACCATCGGTGATTAAACCCTGATCCTGGACAAACATATTTTAGTTACCTAGCCAATAAAGAATCAGGATTCCAAATTTATTCGTAATAAATAAGAACACTACGTTTAATTAATTCTCCGTACAACGACGTAAGCAGAGTCCTTTTTATGTCTGATGGGAACCATACGTTTTATTACGTTCTTAATATTGCCTTTTAGGAACTGTTTATAGGTTTACTGGATAACATTCAACCATCAAAAGTAATATTCAGATATACAGAGAACGAAAAAAAGGAAACGTTTTATACTTTCTGCTCTAATGATCGGGTTTTGACGTACTAGAACTAAATTTTAAAGGTTTGAGGGCTTAAATGGGTTAATTAATTATTGCAGTTCATGTTTTAGTAATACGAAACTTAACACAAAATGTGCTTTTCCTGAACAAATTTGGGCGTTTTCTTCAAGGATTACAATTTTTAACCCTCAAAATAGTAGGTGGTAGCCGCAATCTGGGAAAATAGTCCCAAAAGTTCATACGATTTAATGTCCGGAACTACTGATAATAATAATTCCATGCATTGTATTTCTTCTTGTCTCTTGAACTCTTTAGACGCAACAAAAATATTTTGCACACAGTTGTGAAACTCGTTTATTCAAAGATATTTCAACGAGAAAAAATATTTTCCATAATAATTTATAATACTCCGTTATAAAAAGTATCATTAATTTATTTTCAGTAATAATAGAAATTTGATGGTGTTTCTCTATTCACGGTTTGATGATTTCGCCGCGTAGCCACCTGTGGACTAAAATAGGAATTGATGAACAATTTCAGAGAAGAATTTTTTTTTTTTTTATTCCTCGAGAAAAAAAAAATTTAATAATATTTTCTTATATATATTTCGATATTGTTGCCAATAGAAATCAATTACCTACCTACATGATTTTTAAAAAAAAGTTTATGAACGCAACTTAAAAGTAACTTTATTAGCATATCGTGAAAATTGCATACCCAAAAAAAAAAATCTAATTTGTTTTAATACCATTTAAAAATAATTTGTTACATCAGTTCAAAGGAGATCTTCTCATTAATGTAAAAAATTAAGCTGGCAGCTTCTAAGTTATTGAGAAAAAGTAACAAAACTTTCCCATAGACTAACACCAAGATGTAGATTGAAGCTGGCAATGGTGTCAATAGCTTTAACAATTATTAAAAGGCTTTATATTAAAAGGCTTTATCAAAATCTGTAAAAATAAAGGCTTATTATTTCAGAGAAAATGCGTTTTTATGTCTGATTTCGAAGCGTAAAATTTCATATGCACTAGTTAAATACGAGGCGCATCCAAAAAGTAAGTTTCCCGATTTTTTTAAAAAAAAGAACTCACATTTTCAGGAACATATTTATTGGCAACAAGTACAGCTATGTTTCAGCAATTTTTCAACATAGTTTCAACAAGTTCTTTTTTTTAATATATAAATTAGGGAAACTTACTTTCTGGATGCTCCTCAAAGCATATTTAACCCTTTCAATATCATTTTTTTTTCTTTTCCAGTATAAAAAAAAAAATAAAAAATTACTGGTATATTAGATCAAAAAAGGTAAAAATAACAATATTCTGCTAAAATAAAATAAAAAATTAACTTTCTTGGCAATTTGAGGGACTGGGACATATGTGTCCCACCGGATTCTTTAGACGGGGCATATGTTTAAGTGGTGTTTTCATCTGTGAGATATAGATGTTCCAGTGGAGCCGAAAGCGTTAAGTTTAGACCCTCGAAACATTAAATCTTATTTCGTGAAATGTAAACGCGTATTATTCTAACGAAAAGACAATCATATATTTGTATGAAACAATTATCACATTTTTATTATTTATTTTATCAAAAATGTCCCTTTTTACAACTCTTATATGTAAAAGAACTTTTTTTGATTTTTTTTTTTTAGTTTGAAGCTGAAAAATAACTGTTTTTTTGTCTGTTAAAGCGCAAAACTGATTGAAATAGCTTATGTCTGCTTACAATTAGTTTCAATTTGTTTACAGTTTTATTTACAGTACACTCAAATTTGTTTACAGTTTACGAAAATTTGTTTACAGTTAAATTTCTTTACGGTTACAGTTATTAGATAGTTACGATGATGAACATCTGCTTGATTGTAGCAGTATCTTCGTTGGGATAAGTAGTTGCATCTTGGGAAAAAGTAGTTGCTTCGTTGGAAGAAGTAGTTGTTGCGTTGAAAGAAGTAGTGGCTTCGTTGGAAGAAGTAGTTGCTGCGTTAAAAGAAGTAGTTGCTTTGTTGGAAAAAGATTAGTTGCTCCCTGAGAAGAGGTAGTTATTGAGTTGAAGGTAGTATAGTTGCTCTGTTAGAAGTAGTGGTTGTTTCGTTCAAAGAGGTGATTACTTCGATGGAAGTAGTAGTTGCTTTATTTGAAGGTGGCAGCTTTTGTTTTTCTGCACCAAAGATTCCTTAAAATTTCAATTAGTTAACAAAAAGCTAGTAAGCTGGTAAGTTAGTAAGTATTAGTCAGCTGTAAAAGCTAACAACACCTAAAGAGAGGATGATGGTGGCCCAGTTATGAAGCTTACTTTTGGAAAGTTTACGAGCAACCGAAAAAAAGGAAGACGAAACAACAGATAGATTGATTATGTGGAAAAAGATCTCAAAACCATGGGTATAAATAAATGGAGAAACCTTGTGTTTGATCAAGCAAAACAGAGGAAACTAGTTTGGACGACTCTGGCCTTTTCTAGGCTGTCACACTGATGGAAGAAGTGGATTATTCTAAAGAAAGGACAGCCATATTTGTATAAAAAATTATTTCATTTTATTATTCATTTTATCAAAAATGTCTCTTTTTTACAACTTTTATATGTAAAATATTCTCTGTTGATTTTTTTTTACTTTGTAGCTGATAATTAACTGTCTTTTGTAATCTATTAAAGCGTAAAACTGATTAAAATAGCTTAAGTCTTCTTTAAATTTGCAGCGAATTTAGATTTGCTTATAGTTAAGTTGACGGTGCACATAAATTCGTTTACAGTGTACACAAATTTGCTTACAGCTAAATTTCTTTGCAATTACAGTTTTTAGATAGTTACGATGATGAACATATCGCCGAGTGTTGCAGTTTCTTCGTTGGGAGAAGTAGTTGCATCGTTAGTAGTTTCTTCGTTGGAAGTAGTTTCTTCGTTAGAAGTAGTTTCTTCGTTAGAAGTAATTGCTGAAACGGAAGCAATAGTTGCTTCGTTAGAAGTAGTTTCTTCGTTGGAAGAAGTAGTTACTTCGTTCGAAGAAGTAGTTGCTTTGTTGGAAGAAGTAGTTGGTCTCTGAGAAGTGGTAGTTACCTCGTAGAAAGTAGTAGTTGCCTTATTGAAATGAGTAGTAGCTCTGTTAGAAGTAGTGGTTGCTTCGTTGAAAGAGGTAGTTGCTTCGATGTAAGCAGTAGTAGCTTCGTTAGAAGAAGTAGTTGCTTGGCTGGAAGAAGTAGTAGCGTCATTTGAAGGTGGCAGCTTTTGTTTTTCTACACCAAAGATAGATCAAATAGTTAAAAAAAAATTAACAACACAAGTTAACTAACTTTAGAAACAATTTAAAATGAAACATCAAATATTATCGTCTATAAGCCCATCAGCAAATAACTTAGTTATTTTGAAGCTTTACGCTATGAAATACAGCACTGTCAAAAATTTTAATGTATCTCAAATACCAAAAATGTTTCACGTGTTTTACACTTAAGTGGTGTAATAAAATACCGTACATAACTATTGGATCTAGTTTTTTCACCACACCCTTGTTTTCTAAAATGTAGATTTCGACCTCAATTGGGGTCGTGTGACCTGCAGCAGTATCCAAAAATCTTATTATTTTTTTCATATTTATAATACTTTTACAATAACCAAATATTTTTACTCAGCGTATGTAAATAAATATATTATGAAACTGTAGATAATAATTAATAATAAAAAAAATGATATTAATAAAAATACATAATAAAAAAAGATAATTGCCAAGAGTTAATATAATTAAAAATAAACAGGCACGCCCTTTCCATTGCTGCTACTTAATCTTTGTAATGCAGTGATAGAAGTAAGTAGATTTTCTTAGTAGTGGCCTTCTAAGTGAACTGTCTTTAGTTAGTAATCAAATTTACGCAATTGAAATATTTTTATTATTGTTCTATATTTTTAAATTTGGTGCTTATTTAAAATTTTCAAATTAATCTTTGTCTTAAAATTAAAGTTACTGATCTAAATCTGCAATAGTACCATAGCAATAGTTCTATTATAGATAAAGTGTAGAAACTAACAATTTCATGCGCACGTGTGTCTGATGGATTTGTGCAACACTTCTCGCAACGCAAACAGCCCCACAACTTTATCGCACATATTATAGAATCCCAACACCAAAACGCTTAAGAAACTCTGCTCTACACCAAGAAGCAAGTTAGTTCTTCTACACTACTTGGTGCAGAGTAGCCGCCACCTTATTTGTTTTTCAGTAACACTTAAAATTTTAATTACAGTAAGATATGATACTCATAAGAACCTTGCCTGAATCGGTATTGGGGATTTCAAATCTGAAATTAGTTTTATTCCTGAGGCTACAGACTTTTTTAAAAATAACTTTTTAGACCATTTTTGTCGAGATGTGCAAGTTTAAAAACGTTATTGGGGATCTAAAAACATTGCGTCAAACTTCTGGGGGAATTAAAGCGCATAATCAGGATTAAAACAGTATAAGAACCTAAGTCTGAGAATGCCGTCATTCGTGGCTAGAGGCGCTTCTCTATCATGTCCTGTTCAGAAGCAAACGTAGAAACGTAGAATAAAAAGGAAAGCAACCATAGCGGCGTATGACGACATTTCCGGGCATGGACTCCTAAGCAGTTGTAATTCTGATGATGAGCCATGACTCTCTTAAAACTTTGTCACGACATTTAGGTGACCGAATTTTATATATAACGTTTATAAACTAGTACAGATTGGCAAATGATAGATTAAAATGTCATTTTTAAACATGATTTTACATGTAAATGCGATTTTATGTCAGCGTATATTTTATTTAAATCCTAATTGTAATCAAGGTAAGATATAATCATAATTACCAGTAATCGCAAATAGTGATTACTTGTGATCACGGCTATACCATTATGATCTTTAGTTATTCTTATTTTAAAAAAGTAGTACTGTTGCAATGGTAAATTATGATTGCTTATTATAATTAAAATTATTAATCACATAATAACTAGCAAACATAGATTATGATTATTTGTATTTACTGCAATTATGATAACTGGTAATTAAAGAAAATGATTATATTTGTATCAACGATTACAATTGTAATAATTAATTATCAAAACTGATAATCACTATTTGTTCCATTTAATTTTCAAAAAACAACACAGGAAGGAAATTTTAAAAAGTTTTGTTGTTGTTGTTACTTGCCAATACCAGCAAGCCTGCTTGAAATCAAGCGAATTTTTAAGGCAGAGAGTGCGTTTATTGTTTTCTTAGTTCCTATTATATATATTCCTTTCAATTCTGCAATATCCCTTTCATCACGCCATTTTTTCCTGTTATGTTCCCCACTGAAATTAGATTTGACATATGGCATGTTTTTAATATTTTTAAGACATGTTTTTCAAAAATAATAATAATTTTGTTTTAATTATAATTTATGTATGAACGAATTATAAAAAATTCTTTTTCATGAAAATAAAGATAAAAATCATTTTTGGGTATTTATTCAGTTTCTTTTTATCAGTATTGATAAAAGATTTATCCAATTATTGATTTTGTGCCAATAGCTGTTTATCTTAACTTTGTAACTGCACACCCAACTTGGAAAACAAGAGTACTCCCGAATCAAATATCTGGTTAGTTCTCCGTTGTGAAAGAATTTTTTGAAAGTAATACACATTTGGGTCAAGTAGAAGATAAAACTTTACACGAATACAATGAAAACCTTACACTGTTAATCTGAAGATAATAGAAATATAACTTGTAACCCATCTAAAAATAATGATAATTTTTGTCGGCGGTACAAGCGGTACAGAAATAAACTATCTATATAATACTGCATTGTCAAATCTGTGTCATTTCTTCATAGTCCACTTATGAATTAAAATAATAAAAAATAAAGAAATAAAAAATAAAGAAATAAAAAAATAAATTATAAAATAATAAATAATTGTTATTTTTTGGCATAAATACAGATCTTAATGTTATACTCTATATGAAAAACTAATCTTTAAGCATTACCAGGGTTACGACGGCCTGTTTGCCACATTTTCCAATGGTTTTACCAAACAAGACTTTTTATCTCTAAAATTGGCGAATTCTTTATTACCAATATTTCAAATACCACGCCAACATGTACAGTCAGCAACAAAAAAAAAGATATCACCCTGAATAGTTTTCGTTCTAATGATCGGATTTTCACGAACTAAGTGTCAATCTTAATGGTTCCTGGGGGTGACCTCAAATATGCTAATTAGTTAGTGCTAACTATTAATTAAGTTACGAAATCAGACACAAAAACGTACTTTCTCTGAATAAACATTTTTTTTTTTTACATATTTGGATTCCTTATCTTCAAAATATAGGGGGTAGCCGCAATCTGGGAAATGTGGTCCCCATAGCTTGGTCATGAGAGCGATTCAAAGTTTGGACCCCTTAATGTTAATTTCACTTTTTGCGTTTTCAGTCATATTTTAAAAACTAATGAAGTAATTCAAAAAAATATTGCACCAACTCATAAAACGCATTTACCCAAAGATAATTTCATGAAAAAAATAATTTTTAATAATTATTAATTATTTTTTATTATTTAATTAAAGAGAGGATGAAAAAATTTTGAATTATAAGGTATGAATTTTTTTATACCATATTAATCTACTTGCTTTTCAATTGAAAAATCTAAAGTTTCAACTGTTTTTATTTATTAGAAGATGAGAAAAATTAAAATTAATTATTTTCAAAAAAAATAATTTGGCGACAATGAAAAAATGATTAAATGGAGCGATTAATAGTAAAATGTGATAAACTTACGAAGAACTTGATTTAGCGCGCGTGGCGTAAAATTTCATTCATATTTTTTTCGCTAATAATCGTTTGCTAATCTTTTTATTTTTATTTTTTTAAAACTATAAAATACAATGTTTCTTTTTTAGTCCTCTAAAAATCTATTTAAAATTAGGTAAAGAAATTTGAATAAAACATTTTATTGAATAAAAAACATTTTATTCAACGAAAGTCGAGTTTTATAAAAGCATGCTTTTGATGGAATATGATTATACACCAGATTGTGCTTATTTAAAGTGATTATTTTTTAGTTTTTTTTTTCTCAATAACTGATACAATTACAATAATATACATACGTATGAATAGATTTGGAATAAAATATTTATCAGTTTCTTGTATATATTTTTTATGAATATTAATGAAAATACGTAGTAAACATATTTAAGCATATCTCCCATCATCGCAAATTTCTCAACATCTTATATATCGTGTTAATCTTAAAAGTAATTTTTTTAGTCACCTGTCCGGAAGTGTTTCGCAGAACTACAGGGTGTTTATAAAGTCCCGGACCCATTTTGATGTTTAATAACTCATAAAATAATAAATATAGATTAAAATAAATAGCATAAATGGTTAGATAGACTCAAAAAGTTTCATGACCCTTGTCAATGAACTTCCACGTGTGTCCCCTTCGTCGCATGGAGAATATCAAGTCGATAATCAATTTCACGCCAGGTAGCGGCAAGCATGTCGGCATCCACAGAGGCTATTGCGGTTGTAATTCTGGCTTTTAGGTCATCAATGTTCGACACGATCCTCCTGTAAACATTGTCCTTTATAAATCCCCAAAGAAAAAAGTCCAGCGGCGTTATATCAGGTGATCTGGGTGGCCAAGGAATTGGACCTTCTCGCTCAATCCATCTTCCTGGAAAAGGGTCATTCAAAGAACTACGAACGATGATACCCCAATGAGGTGGTGCACCATCTTGTTGCAAAAGGACATGTGGCTGAGGCTCTTATAGTTGTGGAAATTCGAAGTTTTCCAACATGTCTAAGTATACGACTGATGAGACCGTCTTTTCTGTAAAAAAGAAAGACCCAATGACTCGGTCGTGCATTAGTCCACGCCACACATTAACCTTTGAGGAATCCCCTTGCGCCTCACGGTATTCATGGGGGTTTTCAGATCCCCATACACGCACATTATGGCGATTAACAATGCCAGAAACATGAAAGGATGCTTCGTCGGAAAACATTATGCGCTTCAGAAAATCAGCAGCATCTTCTATCCTTCCTACCATATCTGTTGCAAACGCCATCCTCCTAGGCTACTAGGAAGTTCATTGACAAGGGTTATGAAACTTTTTGAGTCTATCTAACCATTTATATTATTAATTTTAATCTATCTTTATTATTTTAGGAGTTATTAAACATCAAAAGGGGTCCGGGACTTTATAAACACCCTGTATTTTACCAACTATTTAATTAAATTTTAGCATTTTTAAAAATTTTTTTCTTTACCCTACTACATTTATTATTTCTTCATTAATATACTAATCAATTTTTTTAGTACTTTAATTTAGATTTTCTTTAAAGTAAAGTTCCTTTTTACATTATAGTCAAGTTTTTTTTAAAAGAATTATTGTCTGCTAGCTAAGAATAAAGCCTTGTTAAGAAATTAAAAACATTCCGCTGTTTAAAATTATTTATTGCAAAACAGCAGATTATTTACTAAGCATACTATTTTTTTCGAAAAAAGAATATAAATCATTGATTGTCATTTTTGTTTTGTTTCTTGTGACTTAAACATAGATTATCTAAAATAGTGTCCATGTTTTATAAATCACTACAAAGAGTATAAAGATACCGAACATAAAAAGCTGTCAAATACGTAGCCAAAACTTTTAAGCGTCTTAAAATATCTCAGTATCTTAAATGATTCTTTCTTTATGATTCCATGTAGATTTTTTTACGGATAATATCTAAACTATTTTGTTTAATTTTTTACTTTAGCACGATTCCCAAGATATTATTGTAGTATAATTTGTTATCAGGAACAATGCCTTATTTTGTTTAGCAGGAAACACTAAAAATTGAAATTTGTAAGAAGTTTCCGAAGCCGTGCGAATTTCAGAATCATCTGATTTAAAAAAATTCAATAAAAAATACGTAAATTTCCGAACTTATTTTGATTAAAAATAAAAAATTTAAAAAAATAATAAAAAACGTGGCAAGAAGGCCACGTTTTTTATTTTTTTTTTAATACTTTTTACAGAACTGTGAAAACCAGTTTTTCCTATATTTCGTCATAAGAGGATAAGAATGATATTGCTCCAAGGGACCTACTCAATAATTTCGCCATTTCCAGAATGAAATCTGTTTGATCGAAACATATTTCCTTGAAAATTAAAACGGGGAAAAAATTAACTTGTATTATTTATCTAAGCTTATTCCATTCATTTAATGATAGCGGTATCAAGGTTAAGGATATGCGATAGAAGCCCCGTTTACTATTATACTATAAATGCGTTAAATCATGTTGTTTGAATAATTTATTTTAAGCATATTATTTAATAATTTTAAGCAAATAAGGGTGTAAAAATAAACTTGATCAAAATACTCCAAAAGTATACCGAAAAATATTTGTAGAATAAACTTTGGAATCTATATATACAAAATACCTTTTCAAACAACTTCGAGTAGGACGGAAACGCTAACTTGTTTAAAATAGTTGTCCTTGTAACTATTTAATTTCGATTTCTGGTGCTAGGGGACATTCCATTTTCACATTCGACTTTTGAAATTTCAATTGTAAACGGAATTTTTTTATGTCCTTAAATTAAAATGTTAAGGCTTGCAGCAAAAAAAATTGTACTGCATTGATTTTTTTACAAACTAGCGAATTATTATTTTTTTAATCTAAGAACCTGTGCCTATAACTTAAGTAAAACTTATTTTAATATCGAGTAAAATAATTTAATGTATTGTGTAACTAAATAGATAATCCCAAGAAATTGAATCGAAAATATAAAAACTTCGTTGATTTAAAAATTAATAGATGATGATAAAAATAGACATGTTTTGAGCACAATAATAAAAGTCACAAGTTATTCAAGCTTGACAAGTTTTGAGAATGGGTGAATATATTTGAACGCTCGAAACATGTCGACTTTTACTTCCCTCTTCATATTTTTTGAAGCCAGTTGAGTTTTTATCATCAATTATACTGTTTTACATTTAGGTCTTGATCATTATTTTGATAAGGATTTTACACTCGTTAAAGTAAAAATATGCATTTTCATATTTCAACAGGATTTATGTGGTCTTTAAAAACATAAGAGCATCAATATTGTAAAAGTTATATTTAGCTTGGTTTAAAATTAAAATTTTGAGACCAGATATTTTGAGTTAATGTAATTGAGTATTTTATCTTTTAAGTTTTCGTGCCCCCCTTTCAGTATCTTAAGGACCTTACAAGCTCTGTTTAAAAAGAGAGTATCATATCAGATATATATAAGAAAACAAAAATAATCATAGTATCATTATTTGGTGGTAAATGTAGCTTATCGTAATTGAAGAATATGCTGTGCGATATTTTATGGTGAATTTGCGAACGTAAGTTTCCAAATGTATCGAAGCATAAGGATGCTATTTGCTAATCATCTTTATCCAAAGAAAACCTTGTAATCTAAATATCTAGGAAAATGAAGCGATTTTTGAAACAATGAATCATACTATATGCAACATATTATTTCAGTATCTTATTCTTAAACATAACCTATTTCAATGCTTTTAAAATACCACTAAACATTCAGCAATTCCTTGAGTTATAGGAAAAAGAAATATCGTAAATTATAGAAAAACTTGTGAATGCGCATTAGAATTACTATACAATATACATTTTATTTTTCAAGCACTTTTTTTTTCTTCAAACTTCCTTGCCTAGAAGACTTGATTAAAGCTGTAAAAGTGATTATCCCTAAAATTTTGTATTTAGCCATAATAAGTTATGTTAATTTGATTTTAGTATGAAATTCTCGAATAGCAGAAACAACATAATCTAAATAATATCAGATAAAATGTTCATGTATTTAAATTCTAAAACATAGAAAATCATAAATAATTTATAATCGATTCAAATTTTTTTTTCAATGGAGATTAAAATAAAAAAAACTTTGCTTTTTGGACAGAAATCAGCTTAAAAATTGTCTATTACCTAGAAACTTCGAGATATTTTCTATTAACTATTAATTAAACCTCTCTGAGTAATCACAGAACATTATTTCAAATTTTTTTCCAGTCAGAGCTTGGTTGCTTAGCAACCTAGTAAAATTAAGCATTCTTCTTTTGAATTAGTCAATGGGTTATCTTAAAATATCATTTGCGCTGGCGACTTTTTTTGGCGGTTTTCTGGACTTTCGCCAAATATATAAACCTTTGTTGCGACCCTATTTACCACCCATTTTTTTCAAAATTTTGTTTACCCCCCCTAATTCAAGTATCTGGATTCCAAATATGTAAAAAAAAATTAATGTTTATTCAGAGAAAGTACGTTTTTGTGTCTGATTTCATAACTTAATTAATAGTTAGCACTAACTAATTAGCATATTTGAAGTCACCCCCAGGAACCATTAAGATTGTCACTTAGTTCGTGAAAATCCGATCATTAGAACGAAAATTATTCAAGGTAATATCTTTTTTTTTTTTTTGCTGACTGTACAATGCAAATATCATTATTCGTTCATCGTCTGCTACGAGGCATTTATATACGAAAAAAATAAATATTTCAATTTTTAAACATAATTATCGACTATTTATGAATGAGGTATTGAATTAAAAAAATTTCGATACTTCAGACAATGTAACTGTGATGAAATTTTCAGTAGTTCTCAAATAGCGAAATATTTTTACTTCATCTTTAATGGATAAAAATATTGATGTGTGGAAGGCGGAAATAAAATAACCAGGAATATCAGGAAGGGTAACAACAAAATCGCCCGGAATATGACAATAAGCGTGCAAAACAGTTTTTTTTTTCTGTTTTCCTAGAGTGAATTTGTAAAGTTCTTGATAACACACACATTCTATTCATTAACATTCTTAATGATTATATTCTTTATAATTATTATCGTTCCTATCAACAGAATCTGCATTTGTTTGTTGTCTCCTGTTTTAACAAGATTTTAAACAATGCTAAAACAAACTAATCTGCAGTTATGTAATATTACCTATCATAATATAAACGATACTTAAAGATTAGTTTTGCACGAGTATAGTAATACCTAAAGCTGGTTTTTGTTTTTGTTTTCCCTGGAGCACTTTTGTAAAGTTTTTAACATAGATTTTAGGTTCTTACTGATTAAATTCTACAAAATTATTACCATTCCTATCCTATCAACAGAATCTGCATTTGTTTGTTGTCTCCTGTTTTAACAAGATTTTAAACAATGCTAAAACAAACTAATCTACAGTGGTGGAATAATACCTATAATAGTATAAGCAATGTTCAAAGATTAGGTTTGCACGAGTAAAGTAATACCTAAATACACACTTACCTGCAATGAAATAATGCGCTTTTGGAGAAATTTTCTGTCTAAAAACCGGTCGTTTTAATCTATTTTCGTTATGATAGCAAGAATTAATAATTAAATACATTAAAGGAAGAGCAACTTTCATGTTGCGAACATTACTAACTGAAACAATACTGCTTTAAAGAATTGCATGAATTTTTTTTTAAAGTTTTGTGTAATATATAATTTGTTAATATATAAATGTTTTTTAAACAAAAGCATTTTAAAGAAAGAGAGATTATAACTCAAGTGTTAAGTTAAAGACATAGAGGTCGTATTTTACGGCAAAACAATACGTAAATAAGAAGTAAACGCAGTATTTTCACAATCAAGTCATCTTTCAACAAATTAATTGAAAAAGAAATTAACAATATTCTTATTTTATTCTGTTCTAGAAGAAAAACAATCAAAGATTTCTCTAGCTTTGTAATATTTCAAAAAAGACCGACTAATTTCGTGAAAAGCTACTCAAATTTTTAAAGAATTGTTTTATGACAACTTTGAAAAATCCACAGGAAATTCGCTGACAATGCGAAATTAACATTAATATCTAGAATTCAAACAATTGTGTATTCCTTGAACAAATTTGAAGTTAGAAATTTGAGTATGATGCAAAATGTCTTACAAAATAGAAAATGACTATAGGATTAATTTATAATAATTACATTTATAATAATTCAATTTATAATAATTCAGTTTATACATGTTCGGTAACGAATTCGATAAAAAAATGACTGTATTATTGAAAACATGTGAGCCGTTACGGATCATTGTGTAGTCATTTCAAAGGATAGGGGTTCGAGTCTCAGTGGTGGCTTGAAGCCCTCATAGATTCAGATAGATGGGTACCAGATTGTCTAAAATATAAATAGCACTTTGCGATGCTGACAACATTGCCGCAATGATGTTGTTGGTCATAAAATTGTGGCTCTTTAAACGCAGTGACCCACTGGCCAACAATTGGCTGTAGCAGGAATTCTTTATTTTATTAAAAACACGTCCTAAATTAGTTTTTCATCTTTTCCATTACTTTTTAAACTCAATAGTTTTTGACCCTTTAATCTTTTATTAGCAATTTTTACACTTCTTCTTTCCGAAAATGCTTACGACTATTGTATTTTGTATTTTTATAAAATAATTGCATTTGAATTGCAAGCTTGCGAACTATATTATGCTAATGTAAGCAAATTATTAATTAAAAATTAATTAATTAAAAAATTTATTAAATGAAAAAAAATTAATTAAAAAGTTAATTAAAAAATAATTTTATGAATATTAATTAATTAAAATAATTTATATAAGGGGGTTACCAATTGAAAGGTTTGGTTGAAACTACCACAATTTTTCTAAATGTGGTAGTTTTACATGAAACAATTCCTTAAAATTTCTTTTCCAGATAGATACTTCACGATTCACTTCCATTTCTACTAAATAAAAATGCAATACGCCAATGCCTCTTCTTTCTTAGTCACTAAAAACACTCTCCTGATCAATTTTTAAACTGTGCCTTATCGTTATAAGATTCCAACACCTTCATTTAATTATTAAATATACTACGATTTATTTCAATTAAATTTATAAAATTAAATATTTAAATTTTCTTTCCTTTTTCTAAATTTTAGGTTATTTGGTCCACGTAAAGAATCAAGTTTGACAAGCTTGATTTATATTCTTATAATAGATTGAGATAAAAAAAAAAGTAAAGAAAAATTAAGAAAAGAAAAAATTGGAATATGTTTGATCGAAAAAAATATATCTAAAATGATTATACATGTATTTCAAATAAGACTGATTTGTTTTATAAACAATAATACCTTATAATAGAATATTGAAATTCGAACAAATATTGACTATCCATACAAACTGATTTCAAATGAAGGTCACTGTTATTTCGTTTTAAGATGAAGATTGTATAACAATAAAAAACGTGTTTCTCTTTCTTATTTTTTTTTTTTTTTTTTTTTTTTAAATTTCTTTTTCTGGCTATTGTCCAGAAAACTTCCTCAAATGTCACTCCTATTTTAAACTGAAATTCTAATTTCATATTCATCAAAATTGCATTGAATTGGAATTGAATTTTTTGTAATGTACACGTAAATCAATTCTTGCTCCCCCTATTGTACCATCTTGAGTGAACCAACTTTGAATCAAACTTGAATTTGACATTTATTTTTTAATGCGTTGTTTTGTCACAGTTTTGTTTCCGTCAAGAATTGTTTTAGATGTAGATTTTATCTTATTTTTATGTATTTAACCTTATATAAAGATATTGTTTGAGAATGAAATCTGTTTTCATAGAAATTCAAAAAAATTTTCGATATTATATAGTCAAATTAATTGAAATTAAAACCCGCATATCACGATCGATGTTAGCAGATATGTTATTGTTAAATTGGTTTATTATTTTATTAGATTGATTTATTGTTTATTATTATGAATCATTTTCATTTTACTAGTTATAATTATTTTTTTACCTTTTTTATCAATTTAAATTTTTAGTGCAATCAGCTTATTCTAGATCTAAAATTTAAAAATAAGTTCTGTTTTCAGAAAGTTTCAGCAATTTTTTTTTATATTAAAAATTTATATTAGACAAAGTTAAAGCCCTAAAATTTAGACTGGTGTTATTAAGTGCATTACTGATAGACAGATTATCTGGTGGTTTTTATTTAATATATGAATTATTATTTTTATTTATCTTATCGACTAGTTTATTTTATCATTTTATACTTTCTTATGTAATCAGCCTTATGAAAAACTAAAACTTCAGAATGAGCTCTGTTTTCAGGAAATTTCAGCAATTCTTAGAAAATTAAAAGTTTATATTAGGTGGATTTAAAGCTCGAAAATACAAATGTGTGTTTTTTAGTTATATCATCGATAAACTGATTTACGGGTGGTTTTTATTCTTTATGTGAGTTTATTTTTTATTTATTTTATCGATTATTTTGTTTTATCAATTTATATTTTTTAAGTAATCAGCCCTATATAAATCTAAAACTTTAGAATAAATTCCATTTTCACGAAATTTCAGCAATTACGACATTAAAAATTTATATTAGGGGAAGTTAAAACCCTCTCAGAAATATTAAAATTATGATTCAAATTATTATTGTGTGGTTTTTAAGGCATTTTTTTTTTTATCTTAATTTTATTCTTCATGATTTTTAGATTTAAAAGTCTTTAACTTAGTTAAAATTTTAAAAAAGTGAAATTCTATAAATTTGTATGTAACATAAAAAGATAATGGTCTAAATCTGTTTCTCATTGTTATCGGAGTCTTCTTATCGGCCAGTCAATCACTTGCCTCAGTTAAAAAGATCTAGATTTCTTTTGTGACCATAAGGTGGAAGTTAACAGACGTTTTAAAAAAACTACCATTTAAATTTATTTTTCGTCATCAGTATTATCTTCTTCTAAAATTCGTTTTTGCTTTTGCTTATTACTCAAAATTAAAGACTAATCTATATTCTTTTTATTATAAACTAAACCTATAAGACTATCTTATTATGCATCATTTTATTACATAATTTAATAACAGTACATAACTTCATAGCCATTTTACAATTACTAAACAGTAAACAAAGCTTAATTATTTTTATAATAATTATGTAAAGCAGTACATTAAATTAAAATAATGAATAGGGAGCGTGGTAGCCCAGTGGCTAGAGATGGTTAGTGGTGGGCTCCTGTTCGGAGGGCTCGAGTTTCGATCCTCGAACAGACTCTTGGAAAGACGTACTTTCAACCTTTGAGGTGCTCTCTTGTAATTCGAAAGGCGCACCTTCCTGACTTAATTCGAGAAAAGGTCACTGGCTTGCGAGCTTGGTAACGGCAATTAAATGAGCTATTAATTGCAACTCTAACTGTATCCTTACATAAATATAAATAAAATGCGAAATTATTTTTAAGTATCTCACACCCATGGAATATATTATCTTATCATCCTGTTTAAATTAACTATCTGAAAGAAAGATGAAAAGCAAAATATTGAGGATTACTTACTTTTTATATTCAATGCCATTATAATCATCATTTAAATCTCCTAAATAACGCTGTAATTCTGCTTTTGTTGTGAGGAAAACTATGGAAAATATTCTTGAGAATTTTTCCATAGTAGTAGTAGTTTTGTGGAAGGGGACTCGCGAATGAAGCTGCCATCTATCCGCTGAATTCAGAGCTAAGACATACTTTCACCCTTGCGGTGCTCTCTTGTCTAAAAAAAGACGCACCTTCTAAACTTAATTCATAAAAGGTTAATGGCTGGTGAGAATAACTTGCCCAAGTGTCATTGGAAACAACAACAACCAACATAATGAATACACAATTGTGAAACATCATTTGAATTTAACACTTCAAAACCATGATCACATATACGTGATTACGCGTTTCTTCCTTCATGGCTCACATTGTCATATATAAAACAAATCATTCAGATTCATGAAAATCGCACTGTATAAAATCACGGATCAAGCTACGATAAAAAAATATTAACTCTGTTAAAATTATGGTATAAAGTTTTACGGTAAAAATGGATTTTAAGATAAAAAGGATTTTACTGATGATGCACTCAAGTTGCCGGTACTTTTTACCGTTAATTGATCTGAAATATTTTACAGAGCAAAATCACTCGGACATGATCTTAATACGGTGCTTTCGTATTAGTACGTACACACTCTGAGAAAAGGGCCTGAGGGAGCACTTCTTTTTCATCCTGAAGAGGTTAACTTTAATAACAATCGAATTAAATGTTCAGACAGAGCATGCAAACATTTTATTTTATTTTATAACCGTCGTTGAACAGCCGGACCCAATTTTTTGGGTTTACGACAACTAATGTTCAACTCCGCAGCCTTGTAATTTTGAACCCAATCCAGAAGACAAGATGCAAGCAATTTAAAACTTTTCGAGCCCTGTATCACACAATTTATTCGTCGTTGCACATCTACACTTTATAGGTCTATTTAGCGCCCAATATAAGTTAAAAGTTTCATACAATATAGAAAATGTAAATAAATTAGGATATAAAAGTCTACCTAGTCAAATAACCAGCTATTGCATTACATTTTGAAGAAATCCCTACGGTGCGAAAGCTGTGACTTTGTAAAGGAATTTTAACCAATGATTGACTACCACCTTTGATTGTTTAAATCAGCAGCAATGCAGTTCAATTTTAATATACTAAATTAATTATTATTACAAACGCTAAGAATTTTAAATTATTATCTAGTAAATTAGCCAAATATCAAAATTATTCGCCAATTTTAGAAAGTCTTCGCCAAATGCAAATCTTAACAATTATTTTATGATTAATTTTTTTCCCATAGAATTATTTAACTGGGTTTAATCTGTTGTTGTTGTTGTTGTTGACTTACTCCTCTTGGTCAGCCGCAGGCTAGACCAAGTCAATGAGCTCGAAAGTCTTCAGGAAATCAAAAACAAGAGTAGAGGTCTTTCTTCTCCAGGCCAAGACAGTGTAAAATGTGATCGGGAGAAGCCTGTGCAGAGTTACACCTCGTGCACGTTGAATAGGTCTTTCGCCCAAGTTCAAAAGAGAGACACCTGATGTGTCCACTTATGAGCCTACTAATTGTGGACTGTATGGCTCTATCAGCCCCCATGGTAAGTGCCCCACCAGGAGTCCGTCCATTGTACCAAGAGTGGGCCGGAGGGATATTCCATAGTTGCTTGGCCAAAAGATCAGCATTTTCATTACCAAGGAGGCCTATGTGAGAGGGAATCCATTGAATGAAGAGTTTACGCCGATGAGGGAGTTGTTTAATTTTATTAAGTATAGAGACAGATGTCTTGTCACCAGCCTTATTTAATCTGTATTTTACGGTAGTTTGTTTCTGGCTCATATTATTTTGTCCCTACCAGGGGTCTTTCTAGAAGAAATACGGACCCTTCACAAAATGATTTTTCTTTTAATCGGACCCGTCACAAATTTGTTTATCTTCGTTATTATATTGTTAATCGAATAAATCCTTCCCAAGGAGAAAAAATTAAAGATGGATATAAACGAATTAAGTTTTATCTTCGGCAGACGCTTCTTCCTATATTCGTCCGAAATTAATATTCTGCGTTCAGCAGTATAGGCAAAATACCAAATATTTGTATGTTGCATCTCTAATTTAGAAGCAGAAATTGATGTTTATTTTTGAAAATTTAATTTTTTTTTTAATTATAGTTTTACAGTGTTGAGCATAATCTTGTATTTATTTACAATTTAAAAACTCCTTGAAAAAGTTTTTTTGCAATAACAAGACCCTACTTGTACAGATTCATAAAAGCAGGACCCTGGTTGAAAGAATGTGACTTAACGTTTATATTATATTCACACACAAATTACGAATAATTTTTTCACTATTTTACAAAAACGGACCTTTCACAAAATGTCTGGACAGACCCCTGCCAATTCTAATTGGTTATGCGGTGCGTCTACCGAAAATTACTGTAATCGAACAAAAAATACTGATTTCTTTAGAAAAATTCATTTTGACGTAATTTTCAGGATCGAGTTAAATATATATTTTTGTTTCCAGTGGAAAAAATCATTCGCCAATACTTTAGCCAAGACACAATTTTATTCTCCAAATTTACGATTTTATCTCATTTGGAGAAGTGGTGAATACTTAGCGAGGGCCCCCGTATCATATAATATATGAATTACATAATTTTATATATATTGTCGCCTAAAAATTTTTTATATAATTATAAAAAATGTTTTATACTCATGTTAAGTTAAAAAGTCTAAATTAAACTGGCACATAATATAGAACTTCTATAGCTGACACATACTGTAGAGTAAAAAAAAACTAATTTAATAATGAAAAATCATTAGTTTTCATGCACCATATTCAAATTTAGTTTTGAGGAATAAGTTATCAATGGTATTCGGGTAATTAATTGGTCATTCTTCATAAAAAAGTTAATATTACTCCACGGTGAGACTAAAACTGCAGAGAAAATACAATTCAGTAAAAATAGTTTTAAATTGAGAAAGAAAAAAAAAAACTAATATGGTTTTAGATGTTAAAAAATTTTTCTCGAGATATATTAGAGATGCTTAGTGAAAATGTTATGTTCAATGCGCTCATTACGCAATAATTATATTATTTTAGCAAATTAAACTTAAAGATGCAAAATATTAAATTCGAAGAAAGTTAAATTGGCTTAATCAGATAGACGTAATTAAATTTCACACCTATTTCAGAACTGATGCTCCAAAATCAGATTTGGGCAGAAAATTATTCTTTATTAAAATTAATTAATTAATTAGTAATGAAAGTTAGTAAAATTAATTAATTAATATTACTCCACTGTCAGATTTACACTGCAGAGAAAATGCATCAGTAAAAATAATTTTAAATCGAAAAAGAAAATAATTAATATGGTTTTAGATGAAGAAACGTTCCACAATATATATTACATATGCTTAACAGATATATTAGGTTTAATGTGTTGAAATAATATAATGTTTAAATTACGCAAATATATATTATTTTAACGAACAAAGTTAATATAAAGATACAAAATGCATAAAGTTAAATAAGCTAAATCAAACTGACGCGATCAGACTTGGCACATATTTTAAAACTGACTTAAATTTCAAAATCAAATTTGGGTAGTAAATTATTCTTTATTAAAATTATTTTGCAGTCAAACTTAGACAGCGGAGAAAATGTAAAATTGATGTAAAGAAGAGAAAGAATTAATATGATTTTAGTTGTTGAAATGTTTCACAAGAAATAAAAAACTTTTGGAATAGAATAAATATCTGTCGTATAGTTTTTAGTATAGTATTTAAAGATCAATTAAATAAAAAATTTATGATTTCACAGAGACATTCATTTTGTTTTGATGAATAGAATATTCTCGTAAATTATGACAATCAACTTGTCTTACAAAAGCTGAATTCTAGAAAAAAACCACCTGTATAACGACACAATAGAAAATGTGTCTCATCTATTGAGTGTTAAAAGTGAGTTGATTGGTTCGTCATTTTAACTCACGTGTAATGATTCAAAATATAGCTTTTTTTCTTTCTGAAAACTCGCTAATAGAGATATTGCGACAAAGGAAAGAAAGCGAGCGGATGACTGAGCAAAATAATAAACAAGGCAGCAAATTTTCAGGGCCAAGGTATTACGTCATAATTACGTATATATTACATATTCTACCTACCGGCAACATATTCAAAAGAAAACCTCACCTGAAACTTAGAAAACCGAAGAGCGCGATTTTTCGATTGTCGAATTTCAACTGTAAGCGAACTTAATTAGAAATTTTTTTTT
Organism: Parasteatoda lunata; assembly: GCA_949128135.1. Classification (NCBI taxonomy): domain Eukaryota; kingdom Metazoa; phylum Arthropoda; class Arachnida; order Araneae; family Theridiidae; genus Parasteatoda; species Parasteatoda lunata. The sequence goes on from OX421974.1 coordinate 44,446,952, forward strand.
TTAAAAAAAGTACATCATCTGTGGTTTGAGAACTTTGACTTTACGAAAGTGAACCGATTCAGCTAGAACTGTTTACTGTAAAGCATATTTGTGATTTAAAATGCATCAACGATTTAGTTTCGTTTTGATTTTCGTTGTTGCTTCTATTTTTTCAGCGACGGCCCAAGATGATCTATTCTTTACATCCGACAACAAAGTCGACTGCGTAAACAAAATGGTGGATTGGTGTGACAACATGCAGTATCCGAAAGAAGGCATCGGAATGTCGATGATATCTATCGCTGTCACTGACAGTTCCGGAAACTTCTACCGAGTCTTCTGCAGCTCTGATTCCGACGGTACAAACTGTACCAGAAACGGATCTCCGTGGTTTTCGTGCAATCCGGACCATCAACTGACTTACCAAGGTGTTCAGCTTCAGAAAGACTCTACCGACGGCGTTGATGATGGCATCTGCAATACGACCAAGATGGCGTTCAATGATATTTTCATACAGAACTTTTCTTTCAATCCTGTAAATGCAACAAACGATATGACGATGGGTATGGAAAACTTCTTTAAAGCGTTGGCTGATCTGCAGGATCAATTTGATCTGCTGCGGAGTCATATTTTCAGTGACTGTTTCCCTTTCTGTCCAAGGAATCCTTTTGATCGAGTTCCATCTGATGACAAAGATTCTGCGACTGAAATGCCTGGTACAAGTGGTACCCAAACGAATCAACTCGAGAGAGAGTAATTGGATTTTTAAAAAAAAAACTTCTTTCGTAAATATTGCTTCGATTGATCTTTATTTCTTTTTGTTGCATCTCACGTAGCTTCCATGCATTAGAAACCGTAAAAACGTATCTAGTCAAAAGGTCAGTTGCATTCTGTGTAAAATTACATATTTCATTAGATACCCAGATGTGTGTAAAAAGTTGTGTACGATATAAAGAAATAAAAAAGATAGATACATATATATCTCTTTTTATTAAATACAATAACTTGAGAAATACAATAATAATTTAAATAGTATAATTTAAATGTATATTTATTATTCTTATCATTTATAATTACCTAAACTTTATCTCTACTAGTTTATAGACTTAAAAAGATAAATTCGTTAAGTTGAGTTGATTAGTGAGATTAGAAGATAAGCTTGTAATAGTATTTATGTACTATTTTGAATTTTTCCCCTTCCACGGAGACTTTTTATCAAAACAACAAAATGTAAACAAGTTCTAACAACATACGCTTAAAATCATATTTAATTATTTTTGTTTAATAGAATACAAAAAATTTGCTCCGTTAAATCTTCAATTATCAGGAATGCGTATCAATCAATAATTTTTTTTTTTTTTTATAAAATATATCTTAATCTATTTTTTTCTTTTTAAGTCAACGTTATTGACTTAAAATTATTCTCTAGAGTTCGAATTTTAAATATTAAAACAAATAATACCTACATAAAGAAACAAATACTTTTACGTTGAAACATAGATTATATTTATATGTTTAAATGTAGTCAATAAAAAAATTTTAAATTTTCACAGGAATCGTTGATTTTCACTTTAAAGGTATTAATAAACCATATAAGTAAACTATTTAATAAACTCTAATCACAGGAAAGTATATTTTGCATTTAATGACTGATATTTATAATTTGTAATTATATTTATAATTTTGAATTTGAAATAATAATGTGAAGTTACAATTATTAGATACACAAAAAAATTTTCTGGTTTGTTTTATAAATTTTCCTGTTTCAGAAAAAATTTATTCCATTTATAAAACGGTGGAACAATTATTTTTTTTTTTTTTTTTTTTTTTTTTTTTTTTTGTGCTTATACCATATCCAAACATTTTTATAAAAAGTATATAAATTAGTTTTTGTTTTAAAATATAAATTATAAAAACATAAATTTGTCGAAACTGGAATGAAAAGCAAATTAAATTAAAAGATTAAAATCGTTTATGGTCTCATGTAAATAAATATATTTTTAAAAAATGGAAGACAATATGCAATTTAATAAGAAGTTACGAGTTTTTAAACATATTAATGGCCTATACATTTGAGTTTTGAGGCCATGAAAAATTCCTGAAACTATTTTTGACGCGAGTAAAACTTAATTGTTGTAATAAATACCCAATTTATTTTTACGGGTGCCTAATATAGATAATATAATAATAGATTTTTATGGTTTTCAAAATTTTTTATTTGAATTCCCTTCCCTTTGGTCAACAACTGCCGCTAGTGAAAGAGTTTTTCCTTTTTAATATATAAAGGGAATAGTAGTGCATTTTTAATATAACAGTAAAAATAACTTTAAAAAAAATTTTATTGAAATTTTGCTCAAAATCTACAATAAAAACTTCAAAACATCAACTTAATTCAGCAATCAAATCCATCATCATTCAGTTTTTAAAAAAAATACTTCAAACCATATTTAAAGATCTTAAAAACAAGTGTTTCGTCATTTCAAATTAATTCTGCACAAAAAAAAATTTTTTTTTAATATGTTAGAAATTCTGTTTCTCAAACAATAAGCTTTTGAGCAGTTTCGTAGTAAATATGTCAAAAGAAATGAAAAGTTGGTAGAGGGTTCTGTAAATTTTATTACAGAGCAAACATTTATTACAGAGCTGAAATAGAATTGCAAATATACCGTTGCTTTTGAAAATACAGGTATACATTTTTACAATTTCAAAATTCCAAAACTACATGCAAAAATGATTTGCCTCTCTATAATGACTTGTTATCATGATCATGACTTATTGAATATCATGACTTATTATTAAATATCATGACTTATTAAATATCAAGTTTGTATTAAGTAAGTACTAGGTGTCTAAAGTGTATGGAAAAAGTATATACGAGTATAAATATGTGATATCTCAAGAAATAAACATACCTAAAAATACATGAGCAGAATGTTTTCAAAAGAAACATTCTAGAACCCGCCCCCCTTCGAATCTCAAAACTTGGAAGTAGAGCGAAGAACCCACATAAACTCCTTTTCCCGGGAGTGAGCCCAGCGCCAGGGGATGAAATTTGGGGCTCTGGTATTGTATGGCTATGTTTGATTCTGCTCTAATGAAGAGCAACATACACTATAAAAAAAATCCGTAAAATTTACGGTTTTAGGCTGCAGTAATTCCGTACCCACAACGATTTTTTACCATACACGAAACTAGTTTTTTCCGTAAAAATTGGAAGGAAAATTTGCATTCTCAAGGGATTTTTACCATATGGGAACAAGTTTTCTCGGTGAAAGCTATGAAGCAACTCTGTACTCGCACCACATAAATATTTCATTGTGGTCGGTGCAAGCCGGGAGCAGAATTCGTACGACCAGTCATCGCTTCGATTCGAATCTGGGTCACCTAATTGGGGGGGGGGGTATCGCTCTATCCCTTGAGCCACCGTAGCTTTAGTGGTTCATTATTTTATTTCTTGTTATAAACGGCGTTGAACGGCTGACCTGTTCCGAATTTACAACTATCGATAGTCAACTCCTTAGCCTTCTAATTTTTAACCCAACGTAGAAGACAAAGGAACTGCTGCATCAAGCATTGGAACAAAGTAGCGTCTTCATGGAGGACTTTGTGATTGAATTAATCCACTTCTGCAGAAGATAGAGGAAAACCTAAAAACCTCCCATGATTAGCCCGATGACGAGGGAATTCTCACCCATGATCAGTCTATCACGTGGGATATTTCACACCAGCACTGTAGTCAATTCAAGCCGGTAGCTGATTTCGTTTAGACCAGCCACTGCTTGGATTTGAACCAGAGTCATTGGGAGGTTATTACGGATTCAAATGTTATTGCGAAATCTTAAAAAGCGTGAAATTTTGTTTGAGATACTCTTTAATAAATTACCTTTTCTTATTGTTAATTTATTTTCCCGAAAGTAGTTTAATGTACTGCTTCTAAAAAACACTATATACGTATAAAAAAAAAAGCTGATGAGAAAAAATGCAAAATTGTAGATAACACATTAAATGTAGTTTTTAAACAGGTAAAGTGACAGAGTTACTCATTGCTAATAATGCGTCCATATTTCACGATCAACGAACGTTCGACTTAATTACCTGTGTATAAATCAACCTCCTGATTTTCATCGAATTTTAAGGTTTGGTATCTAAACGCAGTTATTGTACATAAACCTTCCAGGTCACAACAGATAACAGTATTAGCATATTAGTTTGCCGGAATCAGAAATCAAAATTACACTAATTTAAGTGTCAATAAATGCGTTAAGAAGTTTTCGCATGTGTAAAAATGTAAAGGTATTTAAGTGAGAAAAAAAATTAGGTAGCTTAAGAGTCAAAATGTGTCAGCGGGCAGAAGCTTTAAGTGTATAAAAAATTTTAAATTCGCTTTAATCAGCATAACAAAATTTAATTGCATTAGTAAATATTCAAAACTATTATAAAAACTGTTTCTACTCACATAGTTTGCACCTGGGCTATAACAAAATAACCTAAATATCTACTTGTTATCTCTGAGTGAACAATTTTGTGAAATGCAATGAATTTTAATACATAATGAGCTATGCAGGTTGTATTGAGAGTAATATTATCAACCATGTTAAAGAAAACAGCATTAAATTTGCTAGACTCATCTGCTAAATGGATTCATCCTCTTTAACACCCAGAATCTTTAAATTAACTAAAACCCAAACCAATGGCAGGCCTTATTGATTACATTAATGAAGAAAGAAAAGCAGGAACACACTTACTAGAGACTTAAAAAGGTTTATCAACTTGGCAGCCCGAGCTGCCATGTCGGTAAAAAAGAAGGGAAGTAGTAAGTATTAGCATGAGTAATTGACAGTTTTTAAAATTTAAAGTTTCTTAATAAAGCTAAACTTAAATAAGCTCAACTAAGTTTTAGAACTTTTAATTAAGCATTTAAATTTATAATCAAACACTTCCTCTGTAAAAGTTTATTACAAAAAAAAACTATTTTAATAACTGCATTTATAGATACAATTTTTAATTTTTTGAAATCTATATAATAAAGAATAAATGGAAAGTAATACAAAAGTTGGCACATTATATTTGAGCGCATTTTTTGTTTCTTTTCAATACTTGATTTCTGTTAGCTAATAAAAAAAATTAAAGGAAGAATAACTTATGTTATGTAAATACAGGAAACTATGGATGTGACCTTGGCTATTGAAAAAAATAGTGTTCGGAAACAAAAATCAGCAAAATCATTCTCTGATGCAATAATCTATGAGCTTATAGAATTTTCTACACATTACTACTCTTTTTTAAAATATGATGAATCCTCTAAAGTCACGAGTAGTAGCACGAGGAAGAAAGCTTTTTGTTCTAAGATGTTCCAGAAAACGATAAATTTAATAAAAGTAGTTTTAAACATTAGAATACTAGTTCGTTTAAATTGCAACTCTTATTGGATGATCCAAGTAACGTGACCTTACCTTTTTACTTATATTACTAATAATTATTGTTTACAATATCTTTATGAATAAAAGTACATTAAATAAAATTAATAAATTTAATATTTTTCAGACAAAAGGAAATACATTTACGTCGGTCTTAAAAACTTGTTTTTGATTACGTAATCTAAGCGTATCGTTCACGCGTATTCAAGTAAATAGACACAGATCGAAATGCGTATTTGAGAAAACGGGCAGAATGAAATGCATATTTAAGAAAGTGGACATATCTAAATGAGTATTAAAGGCAATGGATCAAAATGCGTGTTTAATAAAATGGACACAGCCAAAAATGCGCATTTAAAAAATTTGACACATACCCACAAAAATGAACCAAAATGCGTATTTAAGAGGATGGACACAGATTGAAATTAATTTTTACTACAATGCTTATACTAAGATTCATACTACAAATTTAAAAAAAAAATGGGGGGGGGGGTATTTTTCTTCATTTTATGTCAAAATATGAAAATATCCTAAGTGAAATGTAATTAAATTTTTTGAAGTAACTGTAACTGCACAGTAACTGTTTGCACTCCAATAACGTCAAAGTGTCACGGTAACATCTATCCTTCACTAAAGTTTGAGTTAGACTTGATGATACACTTAAAATAATTTTACGCTTTAAGAACATAAATTTTATTGAATTACATTTCTAAATTCACAAACAGTCATTTTCTTGTTTAAACTAAATATGCAAGAGCAATTCTATAACATCGAAATACAATCTAAAACAACTTTTCAGTCTTACTTCAATAAAGAATTTTTACATAGCTTTTATTTTATATGCAATTTTCTGGATGAAAAATTCGCTAACTGCCATTTTCGAAAAGAAACTAGTAAATTACATAATATGAAGCTTTTTCATGGATGCAATGTGAATTTTTTTCCATATTTTATACTAAAAAATTTGGACAAAGCTTTGTGAAATCTGGTTTGTTTAAATCCTTATTTTAACTTAATAGAAGTTAACAGATTTTGCATCAAAGCCACTCAAATATTTCAATATGGAACGTTAACAGTTTTGTTCCAGTGCAACATTAATTGTGTACAAAATTATGTAAAAACAATTACAAACAACAACTTTCGTTTTTATAGTTTAGTTTCCATTTTAAAATATAATACTGAATTAAGCATTCAAAAATATTTTAAAAATAAGTTAAAAACTAAATTTTAATTTTTTAAAAAAAATATTCCGTCTATTACCTCTACTTCATGCTTCACATTCCTCCAGTCGTTTTGAAAATTCCGATCCACACCTGCACATTTTCCTGTTGCAGATCGATGTACTGCATAAAAGCATCCGTTGAATGCCAGTTCATAGCATCATTTTTGTGAAATTTTGAAAATGTTGAAATTTAATTTTTTTTAGTTAACAAATTACAGGAAATTTCTGCGTCTAATAAACTTAAATTTTTTTTATCGTGCTGAATATATATTTAACAATTTACTTTAATGCAATGCAGTCTGTTCATGAATTTTTGCATTTTGATATCTATATGTTAGGAACACGTAAAATTTTGGTTACGGTTACAATTCATTGTATAATATAAAGACTAATACTAATATAAATTTGAGAACAAATTAAAGTATGAAGAAAAGTTCTCAGTTCACCTTAAGTTCTATAAAAATCAAAAAAATTATGATTCCTTCCATTTCTATTAGTCTTTCTATTTAAAGCAACATTGAATGTCTAAGAAGCGTTGTAAATTTACTTTAAAAATGATTTAAGTTTATTTAAACTAGAATTGCTATTTTTTTTAATTTAAAAAATTTAGAATGTTTAAATTTTACATGATGTTCAAAGTGTAATGGATTTTTGCCAAGAGTAGTTTTTTAATACATGGATCATTTAAATTGCTTAAAAAATGAATGGTTTACCTCTATAATGGTGAGACTGTATATTTTTTATCTGAAAACATTATGAACGTTTGTTCATGCGTCCGGTCCACTTCGATTTCATCAAAACATGGGTGAGGAAAAATAGTTTGGTTACTTTGCAGTGCGCTGCACGTTCTTCAGGAAGTACACAACCCAACGAATTACCCATTCTCCAAGAAAACAGTCTTAGAGTAGTATCTTTTCCCTTCAGAAACAAATTGGATCTCTCAATTAGGAACTTTCTTTTAACTTCAGTCTAGAAACTAAAGATACAAATGAATTGATAAAGAGAGAATCAATTAAAAATATTTGGCTTTAGTTACTCTGTAAATTAAAATACCATACTTTTATCACCACATTTATTATCCACAGCTTATTGATAGCAGTCCTTTCCCATTCTCACTCCAGAGCATTATTTAGACGATTATAATTTCCAGTAAGTCGATCATATTAAGAACCTAATAATATAGTATAATTTAGAATTTAAGATAGTAAATGTGAAGCATAAAAGAAATTAAACAATGAAAGCTGCGTATTTAACACGTTGAATGCCATGGGGGTCACTGGTGACCAGCACTGAGTTTGTTCGTAGCGCCACGGGGGTCACTACAAACACATAATTCGAGTAAATTTTTAATTTTTTTATATTATTACTGATACTAAAATGGTTTGAAGGAATTAATGCAATATAGAACACACAAAAATGTTTCAAAATTTTTCTCACTTCATGTTTAAAAACTTTATCACAACGTTATTTAATTTCTCCTAATTAGAGTGTCCACTTGTATACTTCAGATAATATAGGGCCAATATTACATGGCATTTTTATTGGGGAAAAAACCGAGCATGCTTATATATATGAAATTAGATAACTTATAACCTTCATTTCATTTTTTTATAAATATATTTAACCTTACCCCGATTGTTTCAGTATTTTAAGAATTTCCCGAGCAATTAAAAGGGTTGTAACCGAATTGTGACCTTTCGCGATCGAGGGTAAAATGGAGTTCTTAAATTCAAGTTAGATTTCCTAGTAGATGTATGGATATAGGCTTAAAATTTGAGTAGTTTTAAAAATATTTGGAAAAAATATATTGTAGAAATTAAATGGGTTTCTGTATTTCGTGAAAATTAGAGACCTTACTTCCTGGTTAAGTAAGTTTACGATTTTAATGAAGCACTTCATTACAAAAAATTTAAGATTAAAAATATGAATTTAAGAGACATTGATATTTAATGAAAAGGTATAATCATACAAATTAAACGAGACAAAAGTAAAGAGTTACAATACCAACTCATAATAGTTAATAACTCAATGATTTTATTTACTTTTAAGCTAAAATGTGTGATAAAGCAAACCTTTTATCTTTTATACAAAAAGATATCAGTTTAAGCTTAATTGTGCAGGTTATTTAAGTACTATTTAATTAATCCTTTTATAGATAAAAAAATACAAGATTTGTGATAACTGAAGTATGCAATGAAAGTTCATTTTAAATGATTATTACGAATTTAGAATGTTTCAGAAACAGCTATGTAAACGAATTTTTATCTGGATAAGTTAAGTATACTTTGAAAACTAAATATAATGAAATATATTAACAGGAGTTTCTTAAAAGTAACATTGTCAATATTTTTTCGATACAAAATGGAATAATTCTAATTTAATTGCAATCATCACTTTGAAAAATTTAAAATAAGGGTTTAATTTCTGATAATTTTGATTAAATTTTGTGAAGGAAAAATTGATTTATTTTTACGATGAGTATATGGAAAAAAGTGTTTATATTTTTAAGCGAGATTGTTAGTATTATCGCTCCTAAATATGCTGAGTTTAATTTCAAAAGTTTTCAATTTTCTGAGTTCTCATTCAAAAGTAGTGAAATTGTTAATCAAATATTATAAATTATAGTTTTTAAGAGATTACTTTTTAAAAGAGAAAATAATAGTGCTATTTTAAAGTAAAATGTACTTGAATTTTGGGGAAGGAAACTTGTTAATTATTCTTAAAGGAAGAGAGGAAATTTATGACAATTTATTTCAAAAAATGGTAAATTGTAGAAGAGAGCGATAAGCTCTTTGCTTTATCTTATAGCTCTGTATTTCCATTAATGTAGTTTAGGGATGAGGCTTGATAAATAGCTGGAGGTTGTAGTAATAAGTCAGAAATGGTTTGTGGCTTGGAAGTACAAATGGTATTTTTCATAAAATCAATGAAAGTTAAATAATTTCATTTCCTTATGAATATTATATTTCTTTTGCATTGCTGGTAAAACATCACTTAAGTAAAATATCATAGCTCTTAATTTTACTGTTGTTGTTACTTATTCTCACTGTCTGACGGAGTCAGACAAGATCCTCGAGTTCGTTGACTGAAAAGAAGTCGAAGACTATGAGAGGATTGTCAAAGAGATCCTCCTTAGAGAGTCCCATGCAATCCAAGAGTCTTAATTTTATTAAAGTTTGATATGAAAGTTTCCAAAATTGGTGAGTAATAAAATGAAGGTAATTACTTTGGAAAACAAATTGTTACAGTAAGTAGATGGCTTTGAAGCATGTATTTTAAACTGGCATCAGCAACACTGTTACACTACTAAATACTTTGATGCTGCAAAAATTGACTTTTACTAAACACTAACATTATTACTAAGGCCCGGATTTTGATGACATTTGCATTTTTTGTCCTTTAGAGCATTTTTTTAGATTTATAGGGCATTTTTCTTTAAATTTTGGGGCATATTTTGCATTTTAAAGCATTTTTTAAATTTTTTGTTAATTTTTTCCAATTTTTATTATTTTTTATCATTTTTTATTATTACACTGACTTCCAAACAATGAAGAAAATCTCTAGGATATTAACAGGTGAAGCAACATCTTTTCAAATTGAAGAAGAATTGTCAGTAAGTGAGACCGTCTTTTTCAAGTACGCACCAATAACATCAGTAGACGTTGAAAGAAGCTTCTTCAGGTATAAAAATTAACTTTCAGACAAGAAACGCTCGTTTACATTTCAAAATTTTGAAAAAAAAATTTATAATCCAATGTAATTCTGATATTTAGTAATATTATGAGATGGAAGTTGTTATATTCATTAAAGTTTCTATACAAAATGAAAATATTTTGGAGTCAATATATTTTCCTTTTTTTCTGTTATTTTAGGATATAAAACATATTTTTCAAACTTTAATGAACGTAGAACAAGTATTGCATTGCTTTATATTTTTTGAAATGACTCATAATAATTTTAAAGAGTAAAAAATTGTTTTATTTTAATATTTTTACCTTATTTAAGTCATGTCATAAGGCGTTTTTAGCGCAATTTTCGCATTTTAAGGTCATTTTTTGCATATTTTAAGGGCATTTTTTGCACTTTTAAAGGGCATTTTTTGCACTTTTTAAGGGCATTAATTGAGATTTTTTAGGTCATCAAAATCCGGGCTCTAATTATTACTAACAATCTAAATACCGAAAAGTATTCAGAAGTGTTTAAATAGTTACATATCTGGGGTCTACAACTATCATAAATATCTGACATCTAGTCGCTACTGAGTTTAGAAACCCATAGCTGATGCAAATCAAGCAATGCAAAAGAAATTATTCTAATGATAAATTATAAAACAACGCAATGCTTTAACAGGAAATATTTTCCTAGATTAATGGAAATTTTGTAAATATAAAGTTTAAATTTCCTTAATATTAATGAATTTTGCGAAATAACGTGAAGAATTTGTATCACAACCTATACTTTCCTTGACCACTTAATATTATCTTTCTACACCTATAAAGTCATTAAAAGTAAACATAAAACTGAATCACGTTCGTAATAAAACGAAGCATGCTTAGTTTTATTTACGAAGGTGACATTTGAATGAAATTCTTTTCAAGGCAAATGTCAAGAGCAATTGCACCATTAGCTCACGCATATAAAATATTTCCTAGAAGCACAATGAAATGAATGTGTTGTATAAAATGTATAAATTATTCTGTGATCGTTGAATTAGTCATAATCAATTTGAAAGTTACTGTCCATTTTGTCGTTACAAAATCTAAATGAATTTTAAAAATACATCCTTTTGAAACCTGATCCCTAGTATTTTTCATTGCTTAAGTCTTGAATAAAAAGATATTGGACATTTAGTTATAAATCTGAAGCTTGTTATCCTTTTTACCCTTTTTGGAAAATTTAATTAAAAGGAATTAGGCTTTGAGTTGGTGTCACCTCCGTTTTGTCTTGCTGAGAAATTAAGCTTAAGTGGACTAAAAGCTATCAATGTGAATCATCTACATCGCCTACTGAAATTACTGCAAGTCTAACAGTTGTCTTCTTGTTTTACTTTTGCTAAAACTTAAACATAAAAGGAATTGTGCATTGAATTGACCTTATCTTTTTTTACTTGTTCAGAAATTTAGTAAAAGTGAGGTGGTCAAAAGATTCTAAATCTTAAAACTTACTGTTCATTCTAATATAGGTGAAAAACTAATAATATAGGTGCAAAAGGGAACTGAAAATTACCCATCTGGATCTGTATTCTTTATTGCAATTTTTATACTAAAAACAAATCTATAATACTGAAAATACGATGATCGGTATTTTGTTTATTGCAATAACGATTTTGTTATCAGTTGAGGCTCAAGCTGATGTTAATAAATCATTAACCTGCATAAATGATTTAATAAAATGGTGTGAAAATAAAGATTATGGAAACACTGGACAAGAAAGTATTCTTTCAAGCACTTCTATCAATGGCTCATATCAGGCTTTTAGTTGCATATCGAACTCGCGTGGTACAAAATGTTCTAAAAACAACTCTCCTTGGATCGAATGTACTCCTGATCATAAAGTGACTTATAAAGGGGTAACACTGCGTGAAAACTCTAGAAGGGGTGCTGATGACGAAATTTGTGATGCATCTAGAACTGTGAACAGTAATGGATCTGGAATTTCAAACAATGCGAGAGCAGTAAATGAGGAGATTTTCCAAGACTGTTTTCCTTTTTGTGATTAAAAACCCGTTTACATAAGATGTAGAAGAATTTGACTAGCGGTGGAAAAAATTTTAAAATTGTAATATGTACTATAATTGATAACAATAGTGATGAAAAAAATTATAAGATAGAATGTGAGCTTGACTTATCATTTAAGATATAATTCTTCCACTTATTTAGATAGAATTTAATTACTTTAGTAATATCGCTTTATTTCTTATCATAAAAGTGTGATTAAAAAATTGACCAAAAATACAATTGAATTTTGTGTATGTTAGATGCATGTATAATGAATATAATGCATAAAATACATTGCGCGTATCCAATGCTAATTAACATGATTAGTAATTTATACATATTGTCCTACATTATATTAATATTCAAAATTTCTCTTAATTATCCTATAGAATTTATATTCATAAAATATTAAGTTAAGAAAATATACACGTTAGGGACTGCACATCGATTTTTAGATGAGGAAAACAAACTTCAAACGAAATTTAAGAAATCCGATAAGATGGACTAAAAAGGCTAAAACCAGTTTGGTTATTTAGTGAAAACTGAAGGTGTTAGTAATAATCTTTAGTCAACTCCTCTCTGTTTCCTCCATCAATAAAACAGGTTTTAATTCTTTAACAATGCATTCATTAGTTTCCTATTTCTTGTGTCCTCTACTTTGATTCTACTTGTTATGAAATATATATATGTTGCTTATTTAACCTATATAAGAAAAACTTATAGTGTTGAACCCAAACTTTGTCTTAGATACTGGTGTTACATCAGTTTCGGTATTTATTCATTGAAAACCAACTAATTTTGGGATAAAATGTGTATTTAATTATTATTTAAGATATCATTCTTCCACTTTTCATTTAGGATATAATTTAATTTAGTTAAGTTTATAAAATTTTACTCTCATTTGAGGTAATGTTAATTTTTTTCATTGCAGAATTCAACTGCGTTTACTGCCTCTTTTGTGATTAACAAAAACAAAACTATTTGCTCACATTTGAAGAGATATTTACTTAAGTAAAACTAAGAGAATAAACAAACAAATTTATAGAATAGTATTACAGCTTTTTTAATTTTCAAAAAAACAGATAGATTTTGGCTCATCAAACCATTTTATTAAAATGTACAGCCTGGACTGATTTAATGATATTTTCTTAACTCAACTAATTCAATGCTTTTAAAAAATATATATGAGAAATAAATTTTTTGAAAAAGTTCAGTGAGTAGTTATTTTCATTAAGACTTCTAGTAAGTTACTTTAATTACAAATTAAAAATTATAAAATTTTTCAATTGGTATTTATAGACTCGTGTATGGTAAATTGTTTTGTTTAATAGTCAAAACATTTAAATCAAAAAATTTATTAAGTTGTTTTGCTTTATTGACTGTAATAAAATATTTTCAGTGTCATATAGAAAAAAAAAATATATAAGTGCAAGTTTCACCAAAATCATACATTAGATTTTAAGTTCATACCCTTTTTGATCTCACTGAAATAGCTCAGACCGAACTAAACACCAAGAAATAGATCAGTAGTCTTCAAACTAGGAATAAAAACCTTACGGAGAAATGGAAATGAGACCAACACTTCGAGTTGGGTACCTGAAACTAAATTATTATTTTTTTTAACTTTTAAAATGTTTTTGTAAAATACAAGTCTGCATAGTTTTTGCACATACGATAAGATAAATTTTTCAAGCAGTGGGATGCTTTTATATGCGACCATTGAAGATCAAGAGGAAAACTGTTTAAGCTGATTCTTCATGAAAGCTGATTCTGAGAAAAACGAGTTTAAAGGTTAGAAAATGTTCATGAAATCGTAAAAATAAAAATAGTCACGAATGTCACAGGTATTTATTTACATACCCTAAAAATCTCGAAATAAAATTTACAAATTTTGATAATATAAAATTATATTGTTATTTTGAGAACCATTTTTTCCTCATAATTCTTCCCCAATACTGACTGTACATCACATCCTCTTCCTCAAAAAACTTTTTTTTATTCTTCTTGCCTAGGGGTCAACAGGAAACGTTTTTTCCCTGCATGACCCATCTTCACATTGTAATAACTCTCTGTGAGAACAGATTTTTCCCTCTACTGATTTGTGAAAACTTAGTAATGCTCAAAATATACAAGATGGCAGCCCAATCGTCCTTTTCGTGAAAAATGGACATAAACCGTTCTTTCCCCTTGGTCTTTAATTATATCTGCGATGTTATAATGTAGAATTTCAGCTTTTTTTGTGCAAGATTTGCTAGAATTTAAGCTATTTCGTCAAAATTATATAATTTTAAGCTATGTTAAGAAGATATTCATCCTCGATTCAGAAATTCATACAAACAAGATGCATGTTACTATAATGGTTTTTAGCACTTGTGAAATATATTTTCATCAAACATCTCTACAAAACTGCTACCATAGTAAGCTAAGAGGGGATAAAAAGTATTTTTAGGAACACTTTTAAATTTGTTCAGCAAATAAATGCATTTGATGTTTTTAATCCCGCTACGGCAATAACGGTTCATTAAATTTAAATAACATTTTCATTTTTTCATCCCTTAAATATTAATGCCCGATCCATATTAATCATTGTCTCTTTTAGAATACTGAAAAAATATATTTTCAAGGTAATAAAATTTATCTTTCTCTTCCTCGAGAAATGCATTTTATAAGCTCGCACTAGACTTGGTGTTTAAAGTATCAAAAATAAATAAAGAGAAGAAAACAGTAATAAGAGAGAGACAGATTGAGATGCTACCGGATATGAATCTTCACAGTTATATCATTTTTTTAAAAATGTAAAAACTTGAAGAGATAAAAGCCGTTTCCGATTTGAACAATCATATTGTTAAAAGGTTATTTTAAGTTATTAACGAATAAAATTCCCGTTTATTTCTCTTTACTATGTCAAACAGTCTATATTCCTATATTTTTTTTCCAAGTGCAGTTGACTATTTTTTAATTCCGGGTAATCATTCATTTCATTAAGATTGACATATTAACAAAATGTTCTAACATAAAATTATTTTAATTATAAATTTTACAAAAAAATATCTCTTTTTTACGAAAAATCAGGAATTTTTACTAAAAGAAACGATGGGTGAGAAGCAACTTCGGGAGATTGTGAGGGTAGCCTGAAGACTAGCCAAAAGATTCTTGCCCCCAAGCTTTAGCTGGGTGAAACTTATAAACCTATGACAATTTGCGTCATACCGTCCGCTTTCTTGGTTTACTCCCGAAAAGCAAATTTACAAAGGTTACTCTTCAAGCCACGGTGACTCGAGGCTCCTAGTGAGGTGACTCAGGTTTATAATATAAGCGGTGGCTGGGTTGGTACAAATTCTGCTCCCGGCTCACATTGACCACAGTGCTGACGTAAAATATCTCTAGTAGCAGACGAATCATATTTAGTTAATCATACGAATTATAGTTAGTAGTTAGAATTACGAATCATAGTTAGTAGTTCATACGAATCATAGTTAGTAGTTAGTGTGAAATGAGTCAAATGAAGTTCAAGTTGAGTTGCAACATTGAACTAACTCGGCACTAACAATTTAGACCTAACATTTTTTTACTTGTTATAAACTTAACGAGAATAAAATATGTAAAGCTATTTAACTATGAAACATATAACGAAAGCATGTAAAATTAAACAATTAATTACGAACATGAACTTCGATTTAAAGAAAACCCTCAAGCCCGGATTTTGATTACCAAAAAAATCCCAAAGAAAGTCCTTAAAATTTAAAAAAAGTGCCCTTAAAAATGCAAAAAAAATGACCTACTATTTAGATTACTAAAACAACTGCTTTCAAATTGCTTTCATTGATATCAAAATATGTAAAACTGTGCAATGTATGTTCATTAAAATTTAAAATAAATGTTACATGTTAAAAGAACAAAAAAAGGAAAATATAATGACTAGAGGGCATTTTCTTTTTGTTTTGCATTTAATGTTATAAGAACGACACAAAGTGAAAAATAACAAAAAATTAAAAGAGAACCCCCCCCCCCCCCAAAAAAAAATGCCCTAAATCTTAAACAAATGCTCTTAAAATCTAAAAATCAATTTTCAAAATACGAAAAAATTCAATTGTCATTGAAATATGGACATTACTTTAAAAAAATTTCAAGGTTTCTATCAAGGGGGGTGCCTATATTACCACGAATTCTTAATAATAGAATGAATTGCACTAACATGATCTTACTTATTTGAATATTATTACTAATTCAAATTTCGGTTAATATTTCAAGAAAGTAGTCTCAGATGTACTTACAAAAGGAACTACACTTATAAAGTTTTTACATATGATTTAATAACCATATTAGTTATTATAATTAATTCTCTAAAAAAATAAAGTTATCACTGAACTAAAAATATCTAATTATCATTGTTTTTAGAATATGAAAGAAAATTATACATTTCTGTCATTCTTAGATTTGAAAATTTAAGACTTCATTCATAAAAAAAATCATATATGACTTAATAACCATATTTGTCATTATAATAAGTTCTTTAGACAAGTAAAATTAGTATTAAATTGTAAAATATCTAATTTTTAATGTTTTTAGAATTTGAAATAAATTCAAGAATTTATTCGTAAAGGTCAAATAACTTACCACATCATTCTCTTTTACTTCACAGCTTTAAATTAGTTCAGAATTATAAAAGAAGAAAAGTTTTTATTTAATGCAAATTGCTATGTAACTGGAAAAACATTAAAACGAATATTTAACGAAAGTAAAGTATGATAATTTATAATAGAATAATTTTTACCTGATGCCAACTCTTCAAAGTAAAAATAAACAAAAAAATTTTTTGAAAACGATATTTAATATGCAGCTCAACAAAATAAAATTTTAAAAAAATTCTGACAAAAGTAACAGATGGTTTAAAAGTCGTTCCCCTCTTATCATTTAAATAGATTATATTTTAAAACATTAATAATAATAACTTCAAAAAATTAAAAAAGATGAAAAAAGTTTTTTTATAACTCTGAAATTAATATATGTAACCATATTTCTCCACATTTATTTTTAACAAAGATTATCGTTTGCTTTTGATATTTATGTATGAAAGGGCATTAAAATTCGCGATCGCAACACTCGATACGCCATCTAGCGGGAGACTGTAAATATCGGGCATTAGTTCCCACATAACCATTGGCAATGACGGACGCCATTTTCTTAGCATAAAAAAAGAAGCAAAATTTCCCTAAAGAAAAGGTAAAACTTCTTGAAAAAACTAATCAGAACATGCCAAACATTGAAGCAGAACACGCCAAGCATTTGAAGAACAACTTCTCAATAATTTTTACCTTTCTATTACCAACAACATAACATGATCACTTGCTGTTACAGATGTGTGTGTAGCGGTAAAATAATTTTTCTGTCTTCAATTCATTACAAGTTAAAATGAAGTCAACACTGCTTTCGTCATTCCAATGAATAAATGTGTTCCAATGAATTCCATACAGAACTGTAATAGTTATTGAATATTCTTCTTCTCCATAGAATTGTATATATTTCTGTATCTACATAATTCAGAAAACAACAATAAAGAATAATCCGAATTACTTGAAAAAGTATCTTTTGTGCTGATTATAAATAAATTTTTTATCGTTTTCTTGGTAAGTGTTTTTTAGTTTTGAAAGAATTTCAACTAGAATTCAGCTATTCTGTTTTTAAGCTACATATTAAAATTCATATCGAGATCTTACAATTATAAAATTTTGATGTGTGGTATGTTACCTAAAAGTAATGAAGGGATAAACTATGTATTATTTGAGAATAAAGTTTTCAAACAAAGAACATATCATTTTGGAATTCTCCGGACTTATAAATCAGGTAAGTGTAATGATTTTTATAATAAAAAATTTGCTTGTAAATAATTTTTTTTCTTACTTGATGATCGTTCTCTACAAAATGTTTTTTTTTACGTCTGATTAAATACTATGAGAATTTAAAAAAAAACAATACGAAAGTTTTTATTGAAAAATGAGGAAATTTTAAAATCGTTTTTATCCTAAGAATTCTTTATTTTACGCTTTTTAGTTTATAATTTTTTGATAAAATTGTTGTCAAAATACTTTTTTTGAAAAATTAAATGGTATTAAATTATGTGTTTATGTATACTTCTTGCATATTCTAATATTTGAAGTAATATGATTCAGAAAAGTATGGAAGAAAAATTCGGTACTTACGTATTAACCACAGCTACAGATTTGGCAGATTTTTAGTGCCGCCAATCTACACTTAAAATTTTTGGAAAAAATCTTAAAATGAAACACTTTGTTTAAAATCAAAGTAGTCAATCGGATTTCGGTGGAAAATGGGCCGATATAGAGTTTAGCATAGATTCAAAACAAACTGTTCTCTCACCTGATTCTATAGCCATTATGAACTCTTATAAATAAGATTCAAAATGAAATAACATTTCCTAAACGGACGTTTACTAAGATAAAGTTTCATGCTATGGACTTTGGTACATTTTCGTTATATTTCACTCCTAAAAAAATAAAATTGCATCTTGTTTTGTTTTTGGCAAGTCCCAAAGACGCATTTTCGTAACACTAAAAAATGGCGACAAAAAAAGAATGGTTCTTTTTTTTTCGTAAGCATTCTTTATTTTTCGTTAAAATTTAAATGGACCTTTCATGTTATACCATTAAATTTAGTAAAACTATTTCTCAGGCATTAGGTTTGAACTCTTATAAGAATATACCTATTTTTTTCTCTTTATTTACAAATATTTTTCCGATGTGTTCTGGATGTTCCTTCTCTAAAAAAAAAGTGATACCGTTTTGTTTTCGTTTGCATAAGAAAGAAAACAAACATTTTTCTTTTTTAAATTTAATCAGCCACAATAAAGATGGAACGTTACAATGCTACATGCTACATTAAAGACGTCTCCAGTGTAACTGAATGACTGTTCTTATGAAAATCGCAGGGATTCGGCACATACAACAACGCCCCCTATAGTTCGTTGCGATCGCGAATTATGAAATGGCATCGGAACTAAAGTTTGACCTTTTCCTCTCATTAGTAATAATGATTGACAATTTTCCAAAAGATGAAGATTCAAATTAGATTAGTAAATTAAGAATTATTATGAATTATATCATATAAATCTATTTTCAAATAAATAAAGAAATATGTTTTTTTCAAAAAATGTTTGTTCCTTTAAGTTAAACTCTTTTTCAAAATATCTTTTTATCTTTAATTTAAACATAAAAGAACGTGACTTGAATGAACTCTATTTATCCTAGAGATCTTTACTTGAGAGCTACGACCCTACGACTGGGAACTTCTACGTTTCTAAGTAAAATGGATTTCCGGTTAGAGAAAATAGTGAATACTATAACTTAAATATGTTTTTTTACTAGTGTAAAAGGTTATTTCAGAAATCTGTTTTAGTTAAGAATTTAAATTTCTCTTATTCGAATTTATTGTCTCTCAGTATATTACCATGCAGGTGATCTTGTTTAGTAAAAATTACAAATATCATTGAATTTGTATATAACTCACTCCTTTTGTTAATATCTAAATCTCATTATAGCTGAATTTATGTAATGAATAAATGTATACTAACTTTACTATTTTTCTTTACAAAATAGACCTTGGCTTATCGGGTCATTTTCCAAAGTTGCAAAAAAGCATTTTTTTTTTTTTTTGTTTTTTTTCTTTTTTGAAAAAGGTCTGGTTGGAACGTTTTTATCAAGATGTACATAAAAAGTTTAAAAAAAAACGATTTTTATGGGTTTTTTAATTATATATTTTAATACTTACAAGTGAATATGAACAGCAATTCTTTTCAGAGCTTTTAAAAAATATAACTAAAATAGTATATTATAAAATTTATGTAAAAACTTTTATAAGTAGTATAGAATTGCAGCAAACTGCTGTGTCTCATAAGTTGAACAACTAATATGATGTGGTTGTATAGTAAAAATTCGATTTCTCAGCATGTATTGGACTGATTTCGTTCAAATTTTGTATTCTGCATTTTAAAATTACATCTTTTAAAATGGTGTAAAAGTCTGTATACCTTGCAATTCAACATTTTTTTTACTATTATTGAATTAAACAATAAGAAATAATAAGAATAATGCAAAAAAATATTTTTTCATGGACTTATTTTGACTACGATTTTTTTAATCGGGAAGATTTTTTTGATTTTCTTAAAAATTCTTTAGATATGGAGAAATACCCAAAGAGTAAATTCAACATTAAGAGGTCCAGATTTTAGACTCTCCTAACCAAGCTTTTGGGGTTATAATTCCCAGATTGCAGCTCTACATCAATAAATCGCGCACAATTCGTCGTAACGATTATTCGACGAGAACACAACTCGTAGCAAAGACAATTAGTCATGAGCACAATTCATCGCGAGCACAATTCTCCGTGCTCACAATACGTCGCATGACAATTTGTCGTAGGAATAATCTATCGCAGTGACAATCTGTCGTAGGCATATCCTGCCGCAACGACATTTCGGCATGGGCATAACGCGTCGCAACGCGTTGCAAGATAATTCGTCCCGAGGACGATTTGCCGTGGGCACAACTCGTAGCAACTACAATTTATAGTGGGCATAATTCATCGTGAGCACAATTTCTTACAGTTTCAATGAAATACATCTTAATCCAGTTATTATAACAATAAAAAGGTGTCGGCTGTTTAACGATGGTTATAAAATAAAATAAAATGTTGACTGAAGAAACATATGAACAAAACAAATAACAATTAGAACAAATATTCTCTGTATTTTTTACCTCAAGCAATTTTTCTATCATTGATAGAAAATCTAAAAAATTTTAAGAATCTAAAGAATTTTTGAGAATCTAAAGAATCTTTAGGAATCTAAAGAATTTTTAAGAATCTAAAGAATTTTCAAGAGTCTAAAGAAATCTAAAGAATTTCCCAGCTCTAGTCTAAAAAAATCCGAAAATTCAAATACTATATTATTAAAACGGGAATTAAATGTTTTTAAAATGTGAATAAAAGTAATTGATAATAAACTGAAACTAAAAACTTGAGATCCTAAATAAAAAGAAAACATAACTCACTTATAGAAAAATTCATTTCGCATACCTGCACTGGAAGAAAAGAACCAATTAAAATAGTCTGAAACAAACAATAATTAAATTTTATAAAGTAAAGTTTAGTTTCCCAGAAAATCTTTTAATAATTATTTTAACTGTATATCAAATTACAAAATAGGAAAATATTGTAAGAAATAATATATTTTTCTTGTTAACATAAAATTTACTAAGATCTTGGTAATTATCTAATATTTACTGACAATTTTGGAAATTAACCTTTCCGTCTTGTTTCTAAATAGCCCCACTTTTTAAAAATTCTACCGAAACCTGAATGAAAAACTTAAATTCAAATTACATTTTAAGACAAAATACTTTCTACAAAAAACATTAAGATTTATATCAGCAAATTCCCATTATGTTAAGGGTACATTTGAGAAGCTGATTTACGTGTACAGTGCTCAGGGAAAAAAAATGGGGGGTAAAACTAAACACCTTGAATAATTTTTGATTTTATTATCGGATTTTTACGTACTTGAACTTTCAATGATTGGAGGGGGTGACTATGCTAATTAATGCTAATTATGCTAATTAATTATGCAAATATGCTAATTAATTAGTGCATACAATATTTTAGGTTACAAAATCGTACACAAAAACGCATTTTTTTGTGAATAAACATATGATTTTTACGAAGGATTATGATTCCTTACCAAAATAACAGCAATCTGGGATAGTTTGAACAGAAGATAACTGAGCGGTATGAAGTTTCGACCCCTTTATGTTAATTTTACTTTTTGCGTATTTCACTATATTTCGAGAACGTTTTAAGTGAGTTGAAAATTTTTTTGCACGAAACAATATCGAATTTTAAATCGAACAAATTTAAAAAGAAACCTGAAAAATCAAAGTTTTAAAGATCTGACTTTTGAGAATACTGGAGACCCCTTTAAGAATATAGACGTGAAACTTAAAGCTATTACCTTC
The DNA here is from genome assembly GCA_949128135.1 of Parasteatoda lunata. Lineage (NCBI taxonomy): Eukaryota > Metazoa > Arthropoda > Arachnida > Araneae > Theridiidae > Parasteatoda > Parasteatoda lunata. The sequence continues at coordinate 44,469,312 of OX421974.1, forward strand.
CCCTCATCAATGTTTATTGAACGATTTAATGAGTCATAAGTTTCTAGAGAAGATATCTTTCCTGGAAAATGCGGACTCTTTTTATTCAATGTCAAACAAGTTGTTTTTCATTTGCACACTTTTCTTTCCATTTTTAGTAATACTTTTACATCCAGAATTTTACCCGTAAAGAAAGTTAACCTACGAATATATAATTAAAGAAACAAAAACATAATAATATATTTTTCAAACAAACAATATTTCAATTTATTTTATAACCGACGTTAAACAACCGACCGAACTCTGACCCTGCGAGTAGCTCCCGAATCTATTATGATAAAACTTAAGCGTATAATCGTTTTGCTAACTTCTCTACGATTCTGCTTTTTAAATTCTAATTTAAATTTTAATTACTATATATAAACTAAATTCGTTGAAAACCTGACAAACGTACCTTGTTTAATGATACATGGTAAATCGATCAACAATCCGCTTAAACTACAAACATGTATTTTATATGAAAATTTTCCTTCTATGATTCTCGTTTCCTTATATGAAAATGTTATTTTCTTAACAGTTAAAAAATATTAAAACTGCTCATATTTTTTTAATATGACTCTTATTAAAAATGTTTAATATATGTCATATATATGTCTTAAAAATGTCATCATAGAGCAAATAATAGACATCAATAAAAGCAAGATTAAAGATAATATTTAAAGTAACTTAAAAGTTATCACTTTTCGAACTATAAAAGTTAGTATAAAATGATTATCCATAAATTTACCAATAAAACTGGTACTTAAAATCACATTAAGAAAGAAAGAGTAGCAGTTTGTGAAATTAAATTATATAAATACCTTCTATAAGACACCTTTTAACTATTTTTTTTTTAATGTTTCGATTGTTGATCTCCTATCCCTGTGTTCAAATCTCTAGAGTATAAAATAACTATCCTTAAATATGTTCCCAACTAGTACAAAATCAATTACCTATTTTGCATTTGCAATTATTATTTTATTTATGACAGAGGCAAGAAGAAAAAAAAATATATCCTTGAATGCGTTAATCAAGTCATTGGATGGTGTCAAATCATCGATTATCGTAACCAAAAAGGTTCTAGCGTTGTGACAACCTCTTAAAATCCTGAAAATGGTCAACCACTGCAGATAAGATGTGTGTCAAATAGACATGGCTCTACATGCACCAAAAATGGTTCGCCGTGGATATCATGCACGTCCAATCATGTCGTTAAGTATAAGAACACAAATCTAAGTATGAATAATCTTATTGGATCAGACAATGAAATCTGCTCAACCTCTGAAAAATTTCGAAATAATAACTACTTAGGAAATGTAGCAACCAACGTTGTTGATGAGTCATCTATTGTTCATGACGAATCTACAAAATTTAAAAATATTATGGATATTATTAGAAAAGGTATGGATGATATTAAAAAAAATATTTTTAAATCATGCTTCTCGCTGTGTTCGGATTAGTTTTATGAAATCTTGCACACACTAAAATATTTACCGCCCTTGAAGAATTAAAAGAAAATCAGAAACTTATGAATATTATTAGAAAGGAATGCGAAATATTTGGAAGGGAAGAAAACAAATATTATTTAAGAATAAAAGAGATTTAAAAAACAAAATTTTCATTCTGCTCTAAATAGTTTATTCAATCCGATAGTCTTCTTCATTAAGTTCTACTGTCCGTGAACATTCAAAATAAATAAATAAATGTCAGAAACTTATGGATATTATTAGAAAGGAATGTGAATATTAATCAAAAATAGGATTTTCAGAACAAATTAGAAACTGTCAGAATGGATATTATCGGAAAGAATGTGTAATATTAATTAAAAATAAGATTTTCAAAACATGTAAGAAATTGTTAAACTGTCAGAAACTTGCACATATTATTAGAAAGGAATGTGTAATATCAATCAAATAGGATTTTCAGAACAAGTAAAAAACTGTCAAAATGTCAAAAAATCATACGGATACTATTAGAAAGGAATGTATAATATTAATAAAAATAGCATCTTCAGAACAAGTAAAAAACTGCCAAGATCTCAGAAACTTACCGATATTAAGAGAAAAGAATGTGTAGTATTAATCGAAATGGGATTCTCAAAACAAGTTTTTCAATCGACTCTGAATAGTACTTACAACTCGATTGTCTATTTTATTAAGAAGACGTTTGACCGTGGAAGAAATTCTTCATTATCAATTCTCATCCTAACTTACTTAAAATTTAAAGTTTCGAAAAAAGTGTGTCCTGCGTCAATCTGTTTGCATTTTTATATTTTGAAAACATTTTTTCAGCATTTTGATACTTAGTAATTTAGTTTAGGTTTACCTGAACACGCTTTACTTTCATCAATGGAGGTAAAAGATAATTTGCCGTGAAGAATTTCTCTCACGTTATAGCGTCCTCTTAAAATCTACGACCCATGAAGAATTGCTAGAAAAAATATATGTCAGAAGTTAATGGACATTGTTAGAAAGGAATGTGTAGATATTTCTTGCTTTAGATGTTCACATAAAGGATCTTCAGAACAAGTTTTCCATTCTGTTCTGAATAATTCATACCAAATGATTGCCTATTTTAATAAGTTCTGCGGTCCTTAAAGAATTCAAAAAAATAATGTCTGACACTCATGGGTATTGTTAGAAAGAAATGAGTAATACTCTAATAAAAGATTTTTCGAACAAATTTTCCATTCTGCTCTGAATAGTTCATACAAAAAACGAAATAAAAAAATGTAAGAAACTCATGGATATTATTAAAAACAACTGTGCATACTCATATAAAGGATTTTCAGAACAAGTTTTCCATTCTGCTCTGAATAGGTCATGCTAGATAATTGTCTATTTTAATAAGTTATACCGTCCATAAAGAATTCAAAAATAGAATATGTCAGAGACTTATGGATATTGTTAGAAAGGAATGTATAATATTCAAAGAAAGGATTTTCAGAATAAGTTTTCCGTTCTCTTCTGAATAGTTCAGGCAACTCGATTGTCTATTTCATTAACTTTTAGTTGCTGTGAAGATTTCAAAAAAAAAGTCAAAAGCTTTTTATATTTTGTTACAAAAAGTATGAGTTACTAGTGCAGTTTCTAAAAGATATTCAAAAAATTTTCAGAACAGAATGTTCATTCACATTAGTTTAAGCAAGACTTTTATAGGGACACTGAATATACATCACATATTATGCGGATATAAACACCTCATATTATTTTACGTGCACCCTGCATACTCATAAAAATCATCAGGTCATCATCAAGCATGGTTCCAAAAAGCCGTCTTTAAAGGCTCGCATAAGCCTGATGCAATGTTATCTAGCAAACTAAAAAAATTTATATGTATATACAAATAGGTTTGGAAACTAAAAAAATTTATTTCTTGCAAAATATATCTTTATCTAGATTACAAATGGATTGATATACAAATTCCATCAGAAGCCAGAGAAGGCCACTCCCTGTAATTCTAAATCCAATAAAACCATCAACTGTTTAGAACTCTGGTTTAGAATGAGTATTATATCTTATATCGTATAATATCTTATCAGGTGCAACAAAGAAATTAAATGGAGCGTCACACGCTTCAATTTAATAGAATCGAATAGAAAATAAGGTGACATCTTTAATAATGGGTAATAAAACATAGTTTGTTTAGGTTTATGGTTATTACTTTTCGAACACTATCCATTAAGTGATTATATGTTTATCTATGAACTTGTTTTTTGGAATAAGAACCTTAGAAAAGATTTTTATGGCGATAAACAGCTGTTTATAAATCAATACAAATTAGATTAGAATACCATTTTAAATAATTGCTAAGGTGACATTTGATACATGGTTGTCTTAACGGCACCTTCATAACACGCCATTCACCTGTCTGAATGCTCTAGGATTCGGCAAGTCTAGACATCCAGCAATAATTCATTAGATTGAACCTAAAACTTCAACTTTTTGCATTTGTTTTTGGATTGTTTGGACATTCAATATCCTAAAAATGCTTCAGTCCTGCAAGAAAGTTATTTCCATCTTCATACTGCTCTTAGAAACAACCATCTTAATCGTTAAAGTCAATGGATTTAGCAGTAAAGGTGAATGTGTGAATCAGATCATAAGATGGTGTCAAGACAAAAATTACAGCCACCAAAGGCTTACAAATTCCATGACAACAGCTTACAACCCCATAATAGGTAAAGAGCAAGAGATAAGATGCGCAACCAACCAGTATGGTTCTAACTGCTACAAGGGTGGAACACCATGGCTTTATTGCGCATCGAACAAAGTCGTTAAATACAAAGATGTTGCGCTCCAACCGAATTCTCTGAGTGGTGCAGACAATGAAATTTGCTTCACGGCTGAAGAAACGCAGAAAGATAATTTCCTTGGTTTTGTGACTGACATAAATATGCCATCTTTATCAAAAGAAATGGAAGGCATAATGAAACTGGCAAGGCGGAGTATGGATGAAAAAGAAAAGAAGATTTTCAAACCCTGTTTCCCATTCTGCTAAATTACGAAGAGCATTAAGTAGAATTGCATTAGGTATTTATGTAACATTTTAGTGAAAACCAAAACTAAAAAAACTGAAAAACTTTAAATAGTAAATAGCAAAAATTTATTTTTAAATAATTTATCTACAATACCAGAACCTTTTTAAAAAGATTTTAGAAATATTTTTCTAAAAACCAATGAACTTTTGATTTTATTAGATATGTTATTGATTTTGATGTGAATGAATAAATTAATCTTATCTTGTTTTTAAGAACAAATCATGTTTCTCATTCTGTTTTTAAACTAAGAATAATGTTCCAAAAATATCAGTGTCTGTGTTTTTTACTGAAAACCTTTAGTATAAGACATTTTACTGAAAACCAAGAAGAAAAAATTGAAAAACTATGAATAGCAAATTACAAAAATGCATTTTTAAACAGTTGATTTAAAATACTAGATCATTCTTAAGAAAGGGTTGCAAATAGTTTTCTAAATATTATTTTTTTCATAAAATATTAATAAAAACAAAAGAAAAAATATTTTTCTATTGGTTTTTTTAGTTACAATGTTAGTTGTGTAATACTGTTTTGTTTTTTAAAACAAATCATGTTTCCTATTTTATTTTTAAACTGAAAATAATATTTCCTAGAAATATAGTGTTTATTTTTAAAAGACAATCTACAATATGTGATAATTGTTAAAAAATTTTAAAAATCAAAAAATTAATGGACTTTTTTATTAATTCATTAAAATGCTGATTATGACGTAGACTAATAAAATTGGTTATCTGAGTTTATATTTTATAGTTTTTTAAAAAAAAAAATTTATGATGAACGTATAAAAATAGTGCACGAAAGAAGTTTTTTAAATCATGCTTTCGTTGTATAAGAAAATGGTTTTGTCAAATTAGTTCGTGTGCATTCAAATAATATTTGAATAAATATAAACGCTCAAAAAAGTTCAATTTTCAAGCAACAAAATGTATTTTTTAGTTTTTGATTTAAAATTGTAACTAGTTATTAAAGAAATAAAAATTCGTGAAATATTTGAAAAACGAAATTTTGATTCATTGTTTGTCTAATTAAAACCATGTTAATTTAAATATTTATAAATATATTGAAATGGTGAGAAATTATGTTCTTAATGTTAGTTAATAGTTTTAAATTATAAAGATACTTTATAAAGTTAATCCGCATGTTTTCAATGCTTCAGAGAAAATAAAACTTATAAGCAAAAAAAATTCAATAATAAATAACGCAACTCTTTTTTTCTAGTTTTACAATAATAAATAGCTTTTAAATAACTGAAACTTCTCAAAATTTTAACAAAAAACTAAAAAATTGACAGATTTGGAACAGTATGAATTATTTTTGTATAAAATAAATTGCTTATGATATTGAATTGACTGTTAATAAGTAATTAAAATATATACTTTTAAATTTGATGAATAAAAAGAGGAAGGATATGTACAGTATACGAAATAAAATTTTAAAATCTTTTTTTTTTTTTTTTTTTTTTTTTTTTTTAAACAAAGGAAAAAAAAAATGAATATGTTTTGTAAAATTAATCATTGTTTAGAGAAGAAAACGAGATCTGGAAAGCTTAAACCGTGCATTGTGTAATAAGTTTCTAGATAGATGTAATACAATATCACATTAATATTAAATAAAAGATTAAATAGCTGCATAAAAAATCATTTTTATTGAAAAATAATACATTAAAAATCACTAATTTCACTAATCTATGCAGCATATATAAACAACAATATGTATAGTTTGTCTTAAGTAAGAACTCCCTTAGCCATTCGTCTGGACTTGTGGCGGTGACTATGGTAACGAGGTATAACCATTCCAAGTATAGTGTAGGGTCGTTGTTTAGGACAGGTTTTGGTTCCAGTCAGCGAAAGAAAGGGAATCTTTTTCTTCGGTCGACTGTGTTAGCCCTAGAAGGAAGAGAAGTTACCCTTCCTGAGATGCGCTATTCTTGTTTCCATAGCAGCAGACGGCCTCAGACTTTCTGGCGGGGGGAGTTCTTACTGAAGACAAACTATATACAACTCATACTCTAAGAAATATTTACTTTACAGTAAATAGTTTAAAAAATCCAGAAATAAAAAATACTTTAAAAATAATGGCAACTACTAAATAAAAAACTTTTTGCATTTTTATATTAATGTATTTAAAAAATATATTATTTCCATAAAAACACTATATTCCATGAAATATTTTTAAAATCTGTATGGAAAAAACAAAGAGTTTATCAAAAAATGCATATAAATTTCAAAATTTTTGAACACAATACAAAAGTTCATGCAAAAACAAATTACTACTTAAAAGAAAAGAAAGAAAATCATCCATTGTAATAATTTTTCCACGTAAAATCTTTTCTTTTTGCACCAGAAAAAAGGATAATTTAATTGTTTCCTTTACCCTCTGCATAATTTTAAACGATACTAGAGTTTTATCAACGATTTTATGTGATATATAAAACGATGGGATAATCATTAGCATACTTTTTATTAGAATAATAAAAAGTCTCATATGAATATATAGGGCAAGACTTTAATAAGAACTCATACGAATCCAGGTAAGTATAAACACATGCTTCGACTTAGAATGTTTTCTGATTACAGACTTTTAAACTGAACTCATTTCAAAAAATTTTATTTTTTTTGATAATGCAGATGTTTACACAAGAAAAAAATTTTTTATTGCGACAAAATGTAGGGATATCTAGGAATGAAGCAAATTTTAGTGGAAGGAAAAATGTCAATTTGTTGCGAAAAAGATGCAATTAAATTAAACTTGTTGACATAAAATTGGTTTTATTGGTGACAAATCATGTTTCTCAAAATCAAATTTGTATTATAATAAAAAGGAAATGAACGAATTTTAGTAGGGGAAATTTGATTATTAATATGTTGAGAAAAAGTTGCAACTAAATTAAACTAATTAAAACAAAATTTATTTCACTCATAATACAGATCATTTAATCCCAAAAATAATTAATGTTAAAATAAAGAAATAGTAAACTTATTAAAATAAAATTTATTTTAAACATAACACAAACCATGTGAATCCAAAAGAAATTTATATAAGAAATATGCTTTATCTAGAAAATAAATCTAGGAAATAAATATATCTAGGAAATAAATGCTTTTTTAGCCGTAGAAAATCTGATAGTTAATTTGTAGAGCAAAAGATTCAACTAATTAAATTTATAAAATTTTTTTCACGATACAGATCATGTAACACAAAAAAATAGTATTAAAATAAAGAGATAGTAAACTTGTTGAAATAAAATTTATTTTATTACAGATCACGTGATTCTAAAACAAATTTACATAAAAATATAAAGATACTTGCATGTAGGAAATAGAGGACTTTTTAGAAGGGAAAAATTTGACGGATAACTTGTAGTGCAAAGGATAAAACTAATTAAATTTATAAAATTTATTTCACTGAAAATACAGATCACGTAATCCCAAAAAACTTCAGTATTAAAATAAAGAGATTGTAAACATAGTAACCTATAGGACCACATGCTGGGGCCCCTATTAGACCTATAATTAGTTCCTCTGGTAGGGTACACAAGTACCCGGTAATATAATACCTGGTCTAATTTGAATATTATGGGTCAATATTAAGCAGAGATAAAGGCCCATTTTGTAATATAGAATAAAAAAATTTTATTTTTCAGATAACATTAATCATGTCATTCAAAAACAAAATTTGTATAAAAATATAAAGATACTCACATTTAAGAAATAAATGACTTTTTAGCAGTGTAAAATCTGACAGTTAATTTGTAGAGCAAAAAATGAAATTTATATAATTCATTTCACGGAAAATAAAAATCACGTAAAGCGACTAAAAAACAAACTTATAACAAAATAAAGAGATATTTAGGAAGTAAACAAATTTTTCAGAAGAGGAAGGAATTTGACAAGCCAATTGTTGAGGGGAAAGAATGCAATTAACCTAATTGTATTAAAATTTATTTCGCAGATAATGCAACAAAAATTTTTGAGTTAAAATAAATAGATATTTAGAAAATAATTTAATTTTAGAAGGGGAAAATTACAAATCAAGATATGAGAATGAATAAAACCCCAAGATCGTTTAGATGCATAGGGATGATGATATACAGGGTGCTTCATAATCACTCCCCTTTATATATATTTTTAGAATTGTTAAAAAAAAATATGTATATATAAACATATAAGAGTAATTCAAACGTAAAGAAATTAAAATTACTGAAATCCAACAGCTAATTAATATTAAAGTCGATAAGAGGAATTCAAATAATCAAATACTAGCTAGTTCATTTGTTGAATAAAAATTTCTGAAATACAATTTGTTACTTACTAATAGGATGAATAGATCATGAGAAATAGAAATTTAAAACTATCAATTTTTTTTTAAATTATCATGAACTATTCAAAAAATTTTGTTGAAAAATTTTATAAATTAAAATTTATGAAATAAAATATTTCAAAAATTCGAAATTTTTTTTCTTCCATTTTTCGAATCTTTGTACCCTTCCTAATGTCTGTCTAAAACGATTTCTCGGTACCTAACTTCGTTTGGAAGTTATACCGGAAAATAGAGAGTCGTCGCTAAGCAGGTAGAAAGGCCTGTTCGGCCGGATTAGGAGGAGCGACATTCTTTTGGTGTTTCATTCATTCTGTTGACTGTATATAGAAACTTATTGTAGGCATTTCATTTATCGATCAATATATATATATATATGAAATTAAACGTTTTCTCCTACCATAAGTCAAAACTTCAAACGCGTTTTTCTCATGATCTATACAACGAAATAAGCTGTTCTTTATTTTAAATTATGTAAAAATATATTCTTTAGAAAGTAGCATAGGATTTTTTTTTATATTTCGATTTTATATTAGTATTTTAATAAATATTTTTTTAATGAAAAACTTAACTTTTTTTTTAAGTTGCCGCCGTTTTGGTAATTTTACGAATATCAAAAAACCGCTATGATACTTTTTAGATAATGTCTTTATGTTTCAGAAAATCTAAACAAAATCGTTTTCCTATGTTTTTAGGACTTCTAAATCCATGAGGCCAGTGAGGTGCTACTTTTTGATGTCCAGCCACACACGGAGCTGCCACCTACTTAATTTTTATTATTTGGTAAAAGAAAAAAATTTAAAATAGATTTAAACTGTAGCTGAATAACATAAAAAAACAAGGAGTCTCTGCATTGTCTCTATTCCTAAAAAAAAAATTTAATAAAAACGTTACTATTTTACTATCTAGGGTGGGGTCCACCCTTAAGGACTTGGAGCTATATAGAGCCAATATAAACCACACTTTTTCCAAAAGATATATATTTCCATCAAACTGTTTCTTAGTACTGTTTTCAGATATATTTATTAATTTCAAATATTACCACTGGATAAAACACAATACACAGAAAAATCTTACTGTTGGCATGAAAATCATAGTATTTTTAGCCAAAACACGCTTAAAGAACTCTCTTCTAAACAATTTGAAAATGTAGCCTATAATTGTAATACTCCGAAATTTCAATTAAACTCTTTTTTATAAAAATAATTTCCAAGTTATTACAGTTTACAAATTTAGCTATTAATAAAGTAAACTCTCTTTTTACTCATAGGATAGAAAAAAAATTTCAATAGCTTTAGATTTCAAGTTATCTACTTGCAAGTGATATTATTTGCAATTTTAAAGTTAATTATTCTTAATCTCAAATTCAAAATGATAATAATTTTTTTAATATCTTTTACAATTATTTTTTTGCAATGCAAAATGAAATTTATGTAAATTTTTGCAGAAAGAACAAGGCAAAAAAGAATTTCAATAAAAATTACTATATTTTGTCGCTTTAAAGGTCAAATATTTGAGCAAAAACTTTATTAAGATTTGAAATACGTTCAAAAGGATACGCGTGGATTTATTATATGTGTGCTCTATTACATGCGATGAATATAATTTAATGACACCTTGAACTTGTTGGATTTCCAGACAAACTCTTTAAAGCTGAACTAATATTTTGTTTTGACACTTGGAGACACTCTGCTGCTGAAGATAAAATTTTTAATGATTCAATCAAATAATCTAACACTTGTGAAATGAAGAATCCATCAAATGTTTCTAAAAAAGTATATTTGTTTAGTTATTTTCTTCGGGGAGGAGGGGAGAGAGTGAAGCAGAATACACTTAATTTGATTTTTTCAATTTTAATCAAAATATATGATGTATTAAAAATATATTCATATATTTCTCAATTGAAATTATTATTCTTTATGCTTAAATCAAATAAACTTTTTTGACCTATGTTGAACTGAAGCATTATTTGTAGGCATTAAAATAAATTTTTCTCAAAAACCCAAGTTTTAAAGGAAATGCCTGAGTTTTCCAACATTTTTATTCGTTTATAATCATTAGAACATTAACACGTTGAATGCCATGGGGGTCACCGGTGACCGGCACTGAGTTTGTTCGTAGCGCCACGGGTGTCACCGGTGACCGGCGAAGCCAAGATTATTAGAAACACACAATTCGAGTAAATTTTGAATGCTTTTATATTATTATCACTGCATAAATGGTTTGAAGAAATTAATGCAATGTAGAACACACAAAAATAGTTTTATTTATATACACAGAGATGCCAACTTGCTCCAGACAGCTAATAAATATTTTCAAGGGGTAGTTTATTAATTGTGATTCTTGGTTTAATAAATTCAATTTAGTAGATTTTTATCTACCACTATTTCTAAACAATTCGCAGGCTTATATAATTCACCACTTCTTTCAGATATGCCATGCTAAACCTTTTAAGGAACTAGCAAAATCTGTCTAATATTTGCAAATTTAGTTTGCAGTTTTTTATCGTTTGGCCAGATGGGCAAGCCAAGTAATGGCATTCAACATGTTAATTGGTTATGGAATCTATCCATTGCGTCCCTAATATAAAATATTAATTAATATAAACATCATTCATTTCAGCAATCACAAGTTTCATTTATAAATGTTTGCCTTAGTATTGTTTTCAGATAAATACTTTACAAATTAATTACAGAATGTCTAGTAGTTTACTGTACAAACACACAGAAAGAAAAATGGAAGTGATGTATTTTTAACGGAAAAAGCTCTTAGAACATTTTTGCAGGAACAATTTGAAAATGTGGTTAATCATTTAATAACTGAAAACTCCTCAATTAAATTTTTTCTTATTCTTTTCCTAGAGATTCTCATTAAGAGCAATAAGCGTTTGGGTTGATAAAAAAATATTTTTTTGCTTATCAGTCATTCAGTAGATAAGGGTTCACAACTTTTTTTTGTTTTAAGCTCTTATATCGATTAATAATAACATAATTACTTGTTAGTATTATAAGTGCAATATAAATATATAAATGTATCTTAAAAATTTCAATATAAAGTAACATTACACCCTAAAACTTTAAAAAAAAATAATTAAGTTTTGCATATTTTGTTTTCCTTTTTGTCTTCATTTTAACAATTAGTTCTTTTTTATATAGCAATGATGTGTAAAGTTTTTTGAAAAGTGTTAAAAAAATTATTAAGCCAATTATGTATTTTTTACCAATTAATTTTTAGGTGAAAGGCAGGAAGCCATTAATATTTTTTAACAAGCACCTGCATTTTTAAGTGTGTAAAATATAAAATGAATATGAATTCCAAGCATCAAAATAATGAAACAAAATTATATAAAAAATAAATTTATTTTTTCAACAATACATCACCATAACTAATATTTAATAATGCACAAATTGCTTCATCTGTAGTATAATCCAGAGCTAAAAGAAACAGAAATATATTATTATAAGTATGAATATATACATGCATAAATAGGTACATGTATGAATATATATCTATAAATATATATTCATACGTCATACATATGTCATAAACATGACATGTTTATGACATATTTATAAACATGTAAATGACAAGTAGATGACCAATGTATAAATCAACCTCTTATTTTTGATTATGCACTTGTAAATTTTTGCTTATAAAATATTTGCTTTTATATTTTGCTTGAATAAACTTATTTTTAATGTATCGACCAATAAAAAAAAAAAACATTATAAAATTTTAAAACTAAAAAACATTTAAAAAAAATATTAAAACTACAAAATTTTCTCAAGTTATAATTATTTTGCATTATTCTCTCTGAATATGATACATTTGCCCTCAAATAATGTTATTGTAAAATCTTTTAAAAAGTGCAGAATTTTGAATTTTTCAAATGATCTTAAGATAATTTCTTTGTGGGACTCAACAGCTTAAATTTGTAGCTTTATGGTATCTTTTAAAAGTTTCCATTGTGTTATATTTTTTTAAAATACTCTTGTATAAAATATCTTAACTTTTGTTAATTTTTTTTTCTGAATGTAATTTTAAATATTGTTTAATTTTAATGTAATGAAAATATGAGAGAAAATGCAAAATTAATTGTAAATAACATATTAAAAATAATTTTTGAAAGGAGAAATTAATACAGAGTTATTCATATCTATTTCATAGTTAATAATACATTGATCTACAAATGTCTAACTTTATTACCGATGTATAAGTCATCCCCCTGATTTTTTATAAATTTTAAGGGCAAAAGAGATGTCTTAGATACTGAGACAGACGGTATATATATATAATAGAAGATTTCTTTTTAATTTATGAAAACAGTTCATTTTAACGCCAAATTTATGTGTAATTTAAAATGTGACTTCATGATTTAGTGCAATTATTAAAAACAGCTATAGCTTAATATAAAGTCATTTAAAGCAACAGTTTTGCTTTCCCTAGAATTGCACTAAAAAGAATTAAGAGATATAGAAGAGAAATTTATTTAAGAGATGTAGAAAAATTAAGAGAAAAAGAATAATATATAGTAAACCAAAAGGAGCAATACCTGTCCTTCCTTTGCAATCCTGAATTGTTTTATCAGCTTCAAATTCAAGTAACTTCTGAATGCATAAGACATTTTTTTCCTAAAAAAATATTAATAAAAGTATATTAACAAGGATCTGTCTAGAATTTTCTGGGAGGTTCTTATTTTGTGAAAATTTAGACACAATTTGTGAAAAATTAAAAATTATATTAAAAAATCAACACAAAAAATATGGATTTATCGTGTCTTATGGGATACAAAAGTAAAATTTTAAAAAATAGTATTTTGTGAAACTAACGTTTCTCCTAAAGTTGAATTTTTGAAATCCTGAAGTTGAATTTGTGAAGGTACCGCCAAACGGTAGTAAATTCGACCTGGATAGACCCCAGATTAATATAAATATTTTTATCAATAATTTTAATACATAAAACAGGGCATCCAAAAAAATTTTTAAAAATTTAATAGACACATCTATTGATAAACTTTGCCAATATTTTTTACAGAAATACTGATTTTATAAGCAGAACATTGAAAACCATACATTTTTTCTCCTTTTCTTTAATTGCTTCTTAAATTGTTAGTCAATTTTGGAACAACTTGCACAGATATCATATAATTATACACTTATTAAATTTTAAACTATTGCTCACTGAACTTTTTTTAAAGGTTTTTTTTAAATGTTTTCTGTAGCTGTGACAACAATTTTTTTCATAAATTAGAAAAAGAAAAGAAAAAAATTTTGTTGTCTTGAATAAATTCTAAATTTTAAGGAAGTCAAAAATAATTGATAAATAACTAAAGTAACTTTACGGGAAACTTTTTTTTTTTTGTTTATTCTTATAACAAGCCCACATTTACGGGAGTATGCCCGAATTGCATATTAAAATCAAAATTATGAGTGGAAAAAAGGAATATTAATAATTTATTATAATATTAAATTATTTTAAAATCTTGTGAATTCAAAGAGATGTAAAATCAGATAGAATGAAAAACAATTAGAGCAGCAAAGTTAAATCTAAATAAATTCTACACCCAAACTACATAGTACAAATATATAAATAACTTATACATTGCATTTTTACCTACTTAAAACACCTGAAAAATACTTAAGCAATAAAAAATAAAATATATATTAATTTGATTGATTTTTAATATAGCATATTACCAGATTTTTAATACAAATTTAGGCACAAATCTGGAAAATATTATCAACCTATGAAATTACAACAATCAGAAAACATACTCAATTTTTACCGAAAGATCCTCAGAAAAATAATAAAAAATTGGAAAATAATTAGAATAATAATAAAAACTTAGAAAAAAAAGAAAAAAATGACAAAGTAAAAAATTGTGAATCAGAGGATGAGTCACATGCCTGTAAAAATGTTCAGTACTTACTTTGACAGCAAAATGTAAAGCTGTAAGACCATGGATTGACTTTGAATTCATGTTTAGGTGACAGACATTAATAAGATAAGTACACGCTTCAACATTCCCAGCTTCAGCAGCAAGATGAAGTAAGTTCCTTCCAAGACGATCAGTTTTGTTTACGGAAACCTGGAAATTAAAATCCATTATTTTTTAAATTTTTCTAAGAAAACGTCAGCAAAATTAAAGACCATATTTTCACTATACTATGCAATATTTTATTAGAGGAAATTTTTGCAAAAGTAAGTTTTAACTTTTATGGCTATTAGTTCAGTTATTAATTTAATTAAAATTTGCTTGTGAATTTAATAAGTTGAAAATGCTTCGCTTAATTTTTCACTTTTTGTGTTTAAAAATAATTAATAAATAAAAAAATTTACAAAGTATGTCTGAAAAATAATTAAAAGAAAAATTTCATCTTTATTGATATGAGGATAATTCCAACTACAAAATTTTACATAAAGATACTACATGTTGACCCAAATTTGATCACCTGAAAGTCTAGTATTAAAAAATTAAATGTACAATTTAAAAAACAATTCCATCAAGAGAATTAAAGTATTTGCCTAGTATTAAAAAATTTAATGCTTCAAGAAGAAAACCACTTGAGAAAGACTGGTGGATTTGGTTTGTAGAATATCAATTAAAAACTTTATTTTGTTGCTTTTTTTTTAGCAGAAAATGTGCTAAATTGAAAAATCGATTCAAGATTTAGTTACATGGCATCCGCTAAACAATACAATATACCCTGGCTCTTTTGCCAAAATCAAAATCCCTGACAATTTCAAGTTTACCTGATGCACATAAACTCTGTGTAAGCATAAATCTTACAAAAAAGAAATTACCTAAATGTTAAATAATATTTAACTGAACAATAAACTAATATGTTACTGAACCCGTAAAATAGTATGAGAATTAAAATACTATTTACTCAATGGTATTTGATTTTTGTTCAAATAAAATTTAAAAACTTACACCTTTATCAACAAGAATTTGGAAAATTTCATTATGGCAACTAGAAATGGCATCCATAAGTGGGCTGATTCCACAACAGTCAACAGGATCGATTGGTTGGTCTGTGTCATGCAAAAGTAGCTTCAAAACTTCAACATTACCATGAAGAGCTTCAAAATATAAATGCATAAAAATAAAATCATTTTCAAAATATATTACAAATGAAAATTATTATGCATCTTTTGACTGAATACCTATAACTGAATTAAAATATTAGTTAGTGATTTAGGTATTTTTTCTACTATTTTGTAAAGTTTTTAAAAAAAAAAATCAAAAAACATATACCTTACACTAAATTGTCTGAAAGGAATTGGGACTACAGCAACAATTATATAATTTTTTAACGTGCTTCAAAAGTTGTATGAGAACTTTTTGGTCACAGTGTATGCACTTTCTAAATTAAAATTACAAAAAAAAACTAATTTTAATTTTTTTTTTTTTTTAGATTCTGTTAAAACTTAAACAAACATATACATACTATAAATTCTGGCTGTGGACTGTACAGCTTAAAAACATTCACTGCTAACTTACTTAAATATTATTTACTCATTCTGGGTAATAAGCTACAATGGGTACTAAAATGGACTTTTATTTGACCACTTGATAAATATGTTAAATCTCCATTTAAACAGGAAAATTAATTTTATTATAAATACAAGAATAAAAATAAATTGCCTATAGTTATGAGAAGCTTAAAAAACTATTTGTAAGCTTTTCTACAATTAAGTGTAATCAGCAATGCTTATTTTATGCTTATTTAAAAATAGTTTAATTTAAAGCATGATTTAAGCTTGCTTTAAGTTCTTTTTTTTCCCCTTTTTTTTACAAAAAGCAACAAAAAGAAAAATATTTCTAGTTGTAAATAAAATGTTTTAAATATTATCATTAAATTATATAATTTTAGAAAATAAAGGCTGTGCTTCTTCTCTTATTTTATGAAGGATTAGTCTTATGAGAAATATAATAATTTACAGCAGATTTCACAACAATCATTTAACAAAATTAGTAGTAATCTTAAATGAGGATGCAGGGGTGCAGTAATAGGAGGCTAATAACAGTTATAAAACCTTTAACTACAGTGATTAAATAATAGCTAATACTAAAAATTATTAATTTTATGAAAATTGAAAGCAGTATTAATTCTTATATGAAATAATCTCATAAATTAGAACCCTCATGGCATTAAAACAAAACTGAAAAAGCTAATTTTTTAAACAAAAATATTTTCTACTTTTTATGGCCACAAAATAGAAAATTATAATAATATCAAATTCATGCAAAAATATATATATTTCTTCCAACTTCTTTTTCCTTTTGTTCATAGAAGAGTGTTCTAATTTCCAAAGAAATATGGATTATTTTGTAAAAAATACAATAACAAATTAATTTATAATTTACTGAACTGATAAGAACAGATAACATTTAAAGAGCTTAATGGTTACAATTACTTCTTTGTTTGGGCTTAAAATAATACTATAAACTTAAAATAATTTATTCCAAAGTTAACATTTAATGTTCTTTTCATTAGGAAAGATTTTTTTTTCTTTGCTTACCAAATAGGGTTTTAATTTGTCAATAAATATTAACTATTTGAAGAAAAATGCAATGAGTAATTAATTTAAGATTTTTTTCTAATTAGTCAGAAGACAGAAAAACGTTTTGAGAGCTTTATAGAGCTTATTATCATAAAACACTCAAACTTCTATGTTTAATAAAATGTTATGGTTGGCTGTATCTATAAAACAATAATTTAATTTGTAAAAGTTCTTAAATAATTTGGAGGTTTTTCAAAAAAAAAAAAAAATGATAATAATAATTTATTAAAAAACTTAAAAAATTATTGTTTCCCAATAATTCTTTTTTAATTAAATAATTAAAAATCAATTATTAAACTCATTATAATTAATATTATTTCTAATTATTTATTATATATGAATTTATGAGTGAATAATTGATAATTGATAATTTTTAAATATTGTTTTAAAACAATATTTTAAAAAAAACAGCCGCTTGATGTCTCTAAACATTTTAAAACTGATAATTATTCAAAATGTCAGTTTTGCATGTTTTAAAACAGAGTTTTGATCGACAAAAAAATATTTTTTATAGCCTCTTGAAATTTATGCATATGCTAAATATGATTATTTCACTTTTATAAAAATATCACTTAACATATTCTTACAATACACTCTTTATTAAATTAAAAGTAGTTAAGTAGCCATACTAACCAGCAGTATGAAGAGGTGTTCGAGAATTTTTACTTTGTGTCCTCCATAGCATTTTATCAATTTTTAACAAATATTTGACAACGTCTACACAACCTTCTCTGAAGTACAAAAAAATTTCAATTTATACCTTATTTTATAATAAAAACCAGAATAAGAGAGTAATAATTGATATTACCTAGCAGCAATATGAAAAGCAGTCCATCCATCTTTGTTTCGATACGTAAGATTTGCTCCATATTTAATTAGTGCTTTAACAATAATCAGGTCACCTTTGGTACATGCTAGCATTAATGGAGTCCTGGAATAGAAAAACATAAATTATCAAAAGCATTTATTTAACTAAAAGTTCAATAACTTTAATATCACTATAACTCAAATTTTTAATGAGGGTATGAACCTTTTATCTTTAATTTCATGTTAGTTTTTCTCAATCACTCAATCTTTTATAATGCAAAAAAGTAGTAAGAGAAAAGTTATCAGAATTGAAAAGGCTAGACTCAACTAGTCAGAACAAATTAAGTTATTGTGAGAGAAAGGAAAACCACATGTTCGATAGCCCCCACCTTCCAAATAGCAACTCAAGAGAAAAGATATTCTTGCTTGGAGCAACTAGAAAATATAAGCAATTTGGTGGTGCTAATGTTACATTTAATTTTGCATGTTACTGTTACATGCCAACTTAAAAATTCTCAGTTTTTTTCTTTCTTTTTTTCCATTATTAAGTACTATAATTGTGCACAATTTATACCCATTATATATCATTAATAAAAAGTGGGAGAATTTCTGGTTCAGTTTTAAGGCATCTTGACACCTTTAACAACTCTTTAAAAAAAACTTAATAATTGAAATATTAAACTTTTTTATGTGTTACAGCATAAAGTTTTTATTCTTGCAGTCATTTTAATTAAAAAAATTTTGTTTTGAATGTTTGGGAAAAAGCAAGATGAAAAATATTATTTTTACTTACCACCATTTAAACTTTAAATTGAACCATTGAGAAATTATTTTCTCTATTATGAATACACATTAGCCAAGAATACAGACTATGGGGAAGATTTCCATATTGTAATCAGCGGCGGAATAATCGCTAAGTCTTGGCAACTTACAGGCAGTGGCTTGCAAGAAACTGAAAAAAACTGCAAGAAACTGAACAGAAAGGGGCCAACTCAAAGCCACCTCCGGGCAAACTTTTACAAAAAAAAAAAATTTCAAAATCGTTTGTAAGTTTAAAATCCATTTGGCACCTTGGCGATTGTAGTTGGTGCAAAAGATCATGATACAGAAATATCCCCAAGCAAGGCACCCATAAGCACAAAAAAATGTAGGTCATTATCTAGCAATTATATTTCTAAATGAAATTTTATTCCTTTTAAATTTATTTTTAATTAAAAATATTAGATATACCAGTCTGATCTTTTCAAAGCATCCACAGGAACATTACATGATAAAAGATATTCTACACATTGAAGTTGTCCAGAATGAGCAGCAACATGAAGAGGCATTTTCCCATCTTTATTTCTTTGAATTAGTATGTCTAATCCATAGTGGAGAAAACATTGCCTGAAAGTTTAAAAAATTATACTCGTTAACATAAATTTGCACTACAAATAAGCTTACATTTATTTAATGTATAATGTGTAAAAAATATTTCAGCGTAAAATAAAAAGTAATGTATAAAAATTAATTCATAAGAATTTCTTAAAATAGTAGACTAAAGAGAAAATACATGTATAAAAATCATCACAGGCATCAAGAAACTAGAAACGTACTGATATTAACAATTTAACGGCATGTAAGTTTCATAAAATTTTATTCATGAATACGCTATTAATTATTTTATAACCAAATGAATTTTTGATTATTATCATCTGGCATCTATTTGGAAACAAACATGAATAAAATTGTTATATAAAAAAGTGAAGGTAATAATTTTGAAAAATAAGCAATAACTTAAACTTACCAGTAATACTTACATAAAATTTTTTTAATTGATACAGATTAAAATAAAATAATTTCAAACTGAGTTTTAATTTTTTTTTTAAATCACAATTGTTTGAACCAGCACAAAGGCATAAAGCATTTTTTTACATGATAATATATTATTAAAAGGCTAAAAAGTAATGAATAGCGTCATTTGCCTTCAAGAAGATTTTTAAAAAAAAATAATAATAAGTTTTATCAAATTATAGATATTAATTATGTTTATTTTTTCAAATATTTAATAAACATAGATGATAAATCACATATATATGCAATTCTAAACCAAAAAGTTATAGGGCCATTCTCCTGTTATGCACGGGACATTTGCAGATCCGCAAAGTATATAAAAATAGTAAAATAATGGAGTTATTAATTTATTTTTTTTTACAATTCAATTCAAAACAAGACTGTTTCTTAAATATTGCATTGAAAAGAAATCAAAAATTAAAATACTTGAAAAGGGATTTAATATGGTCGTTATGCACGGGACTCGGAAAAAAGATAAATTTCTACCGTGACTTTTATTTTTCATAAACTCTGTGAATTTAGAACTTTTATATTGTCATTATATTTTTTTATTAACTGATAAATATTACTTCTATTCAATTATGCTACATGTTTTCCAAATACATTATTTCATAAGATTCTAAATTTATTTTATCTGTGTTATGCAAGGGACATGCCTAATGTCATGCACGGGACATGTCTGTAATTCCCTACACCCGTATGTATATACTTGATTTAATTATGTATATTTAGGAGTGGCAACACTTATTTATAGTTTTGTGATCTGGATTAGAAGCTTTATAAATCATTATAAAGGATAATTGAACATTATTTTTCTTTTATTCCGAGCAAAAGTAAGTTAATATTTTTTACTGTTTATTTCTATTTTAAGTTTATATGTTTATTTGCTAAGATATTTACATTAATTTGCTAAGCCTAATTTTAGAACATTTTAATTAAAGAACATTTGATTGTTTAGAAGCCAGAATATTTGAATTCTGGATTTTTTAAATAAAGCTGGCTTTATATTCTATTAAATGCTTTATGTATTAAAATTTATTTATTATAATAAATTAAATCTTTTGAAAAAAATTGTAATTTAGAATTCTAAAAAATTTGAATTTAAAAGTTTTTAATGCTATTTGATTCCTTTTACTTAATGATGTAAAAAATTATGAATTAAAATTATGTTTATCATAAATATATAGATTTTTAGAACTGCAGATGGCCCCAGTTCCAGCAAAATTAACAGGAAAAGAAAGAGCTAAACTTTTTAGGCAGAGGCATGGTGAAGAACTAAAAGAAAAAATAGAAAACGCGTGAGAGCAGATGAAAAGAAACAAAGACAGAATTATACAGTTGAACATGAAAAATATAAAAGTAAGGAAACAAAAAGAAAACAACTATATCGCGAAAGAATGAAAACGGAGTTAAGGAATAATACACCATCAAGCAGCCAAATTGAAAATACCTACAAGACTCCTCAAGCTTTTGGAAAAGCAATGAGAAAATCATTAAAATCTTTACCAGAATCTCCAACCAAAACAAAAAGCAGTAATTTCTGCAATTGCAACAAACTTGGGCTTAAACATACAAGCTTCTCAGAAAAATACCATCAGTGATGAAGAGTCTCATAATTTTGTACAAGAATTTTTTTCAAGGATTTTGTGAAAATTGCTGCAAAGGGCAAACATTGAAATGTAATGAAGATCTTTCTCAGAATGTGTGTTGGAAAAAATGAAGAAGCAAAATTATATTTGCCAAGTGAAACAGACATGCATTGGAGAAGTTTTGGAATGTATATGTGTCAATTTTTCATCAATAAGTGCTCATATTAACACAAAAAGAATTCAATTCCAAGAATTCCAAAATGATAAAAGTTCACCAGAAAAAAGAGTTTTGCAATGAACTACAGTTGTTCATATCAAGATGAAATACAGAGTGCACTTTGGACTCGGAAAAGTGTGACTTTATTTACAGCTGCAGTATTCGTGCACGAAAAATGTAGCACTTATCTAATATGTTCCGACACTACCGATAAAGAAAAAAATACTGTCAAGGCTTTCATTGAGAAAATTTATAAAGAAATCAAGCCAAACGATGAAGAAAGCAAATTTCTTGAAGAGGTAATCTGGACAGACGGACCTTCATCAGAATTTAAAAATAGGTTCATGACCTTGCTGCTACAAGACCTTAGCAATAAATTCAATAAGACTTTCCACTGGAAATATTTTGCAACTTCCCACGGCAAAGGTGTTGTGGATGGAATTGGTGGTAAAGCAAAATGTTTGGTGCGAAACGCTGTTAGGTCAAAAAAATCTACAGCTCCAATTGTGCAGTCTGCAGAAAATTTTGCAAATGTTGTAAAAAACGCTATGCCATCAACTATAGTTATGCTGTTTTTGGATAAAGACATAAACAGAGATAATGATATATGGGCTAATGCAAGAGTAATACCAGGAATTTCTAAAATGCACGGTATTATTTATTCACCTTCTTCTGGTTTAATATTTTATAAAAATGCACTAACACCAATAAAAGAAAATCTTAATACCACGACAATTAACACCACAAAAATTATTGCAGGAAATTGGGTAGTTGTGAGATATAATAATAGTTCATACGCTTGAAGTTTCTGCCATGATAAAGTCTGGAAAATATTGGAAATGTATAATACCTAATAAATGTATAATACCAATGAATGTATAATACCTAATAATATCAGTTGAACCAGACTTCGTTGCAAGATGTACAATTGTATCACCATTTTTATTTGAAATTTCAAACATTTTAGAAGATAATGTGTTATATGTTTCCATCATTTCTAAACATTTATCTGCATCAGCTGACTGAGCAGTCTCCAAAATGAGTTGTTTGAAACTTTCAAAGTTCATGAAAACCATTTGTTAAATTTCTACAAATATTTATAATAATGCCAAGATTCAAGCAATTTTTTTGGGATGATTTCCGTATCGTGATCTACGCCAAAATTGGCGCCAAAATTTGGCGAGATCCCTACGAGTGCCTGCGGGGAGTTTTTTGAGGGGGCGTGGCCAAAAACGTCAAAAATGACGTTTCCGCAAATCGTCGGGAGTGGGATGGGCTTCATGATGTAGGAGCTGTTTGAATTACGAAAGTGGAAATTACTGGAAGTGGAAACTATACAAATATAAAAACAAAGAGACTTAGTTTTAATTTAGGAAAAGAACAATCTTTTAAATGAATATATAAGAAGCTAATTATTGATTATCAAAATACGTTTAAAACAAAACATTTATTCTAACTCATGCAACACTGTTCTGACAAAAAATTATTGTAATTAAACATTAAAGAAGAAGTAATTATTATTTTTAAAATAAATTCTTGTTAAATATTATTCTAAATTGGAGAAATTTTTTCTAAAATAGGAAATAGATTGAAAAAAACAAATCACGAGTTAATTGAACTAAAATATACTTAATGTCATTGATAATTACTTATTGTAAAATTACTTACCAGCTCTTTCAATGAAATTATCCTTAGATATATAAATAAATCACGGAAACTGGAGGAAATACAAATAAAAATATCTCGGGGGAAGTAGGCATTCTTGATTTTCGATTATCGGATCACAAATTAAGTTGATTATAAATAATTTATAAAATATTTGAAGAATCCAGTTTTTAAAAAAACTGTTAATCCTTTGCTCGGCATTGATTTCATTTAAAAAAATAATAATTAAGCTTTTATTTAAGCAGTAGGGTAATTTCTAAAACATGAAATTAAAATTATTAGCACTGTCGAAATTAAAATTCGAAAATTGAATTAATAAAATGTATTTAAAAATGCCAAACGTTATGACATGTGGAAAAGTGAACATGCCTTGTCAACATTGAAGCAAAACTGAATTGCCCGCTCTAAATTGCCCGCCAAATTGTTGAACAGGATGACGGTCGTTCACGTGTCTCCATATGCGTAGCGTGAGGGAGGGGGGCATGCTTTTTTTTCATAGAAAACTGTTTTTTTTTATTTTAATTTTATGTAGATATGCATATTAATTATTTATATGAATGTATATCTATTAATAAATGTATATATATATCTTAAAATAAAGGAACAGTTTTCAAAAAACAAAGAGCGTGCTCCACCCTCACGCTACACCTTTGTTTTTCGTATATCATATTATATACGAAAAAAGAAGGTACCGTGTGCAAAAAAATGCCGCGAAATTGAATTTAAACATGGCTGATGTTTTGATTATTTTTTTTTTTTAGATTTTCATTTCAAATTCTATTCTTACTATACTATTAACACTAATACAGGAATTGATAATTTTTATTCATGCATAATTATTCACGTCTAGTTTAAAAAGTTAAAATAAATTTAGTTAATATTTTTTAGCATTTTAGTAATGCTAATGGTATCTATAAATTAATTCCAAATATTTTCGTGTTAATTAATTAAGTTAATTTTTAATATTTTTTATTATATATATATATATATATATATATATATATAATATATATATTATATATATATATATATATATATACATATATTATATATATATTATATATATATATATATATTATATATATACATATCATATTATATATCTATCCTATATATATGTGTGTGTGCATTTATATTTTTATGTATGTATGTATATGTGCATGTATGTATATGTGTAAGTATTCAAGCATTACTTAAGTCTAAGGACTAATTGTTATAAATATATATACATAATTATAACAACGAACCAGTCCATTATATTTCCTCCCTTTTATTTATTTTAGATATCTCTCTTATAAAAAAATTCTTTCGCTCTTACATTTATTAAATTACTTATAAATTTAATACTAAAACATTTATTATTTTTTTTTTAAGCTATTAAAAATTTAATGGAATTATATTAAGGCTATTTATAAGTAATCTTTAATTTTATTTATGGACTAATTTAAATATTGAATTAAAATATAATTTGTAAATGTAATATTTATATATTTAAAACGTCCTACTAAACCAAGTGCGCATTAAAAAAGAAAATAGTACTGAGGAAAAAGTGAAACTTGAGATCACTAAATTTAATTGACAATATTACAGAGGGGTTTCATGATGACCACCCTTATTATGTATGTTTTCACGATGATTATCAGCTGGTACATGAATAAGAAATTAACTTAATCAACGATAAATTACTGAAAAAAATAAATAAATAACCAGGTCAAAGAATTATTCTCTTTATAAATTATTTTGTTAGTCAATAAATGAGTAAATGATGGGTTTTCTGGTTTTTTTAATTAACTATATCATCAATTCTCTCATGATTCATTAATCCAATATTCTTTAATTTTTATTAATTTAATAACTCATTAATTCTCTCATTTATGAATTAATTGATCATTAACTAATCCGTTATTAATTGATAGATTCAATTCAACATAGATGTTTGATTGATTCCCTCATTGACAAATTCGCTCAGTTGTTAAAAAGGTGAATCTCTCATTGTTTCTTTACATTACCGATTCTCTAATTTATAATTCACTGATTCCTTTATTAACTCATACATTGATTTGCTAATGTATTGAGTGGCTAATTAATAAATTCGCTGTTCTTTGGTTTAAATGATCACTGATATTTTGAATTCTTGTTTCGCTGATTTATTAATTTATCTGATTCGTTAATTTTTCTCATTCTCTTTGTTGATTCAACATTTATCGATTAGTTCGGTGATTCCTTAATTCTAAAATCAATTCACTGTAAAATTGCTTCGACTTGTAGACCATGTCGATTTTGGAAACAACCTCGAACACTAGCTGTTTTTCCTCTACCACGCAAATGAGCATCATTCAGTGGAGGTTTTCGTGGTCTTCCTCTCCATGTAACGCAAATTTCATGAAATATTCAAATGCTCTGTTTATTTCACCAATATTTGTATATATATATATATATATATAATATATGTATATATATAATATATGTATATATATATAATATATGTATATATATATATATATATATATATATATAATATATGTATATATATAATATATGTATATATATATAATATATGTATATATATATATATATATATATATATATAATATATGTATATATATAATATATGTATATATATATAATATATGTATATATATATATATATATATATAATCTAAGTATATATATATATACACCGCTAGGCTAACAGTGGAGGTTTTCGTGGTCTTCCTCTCCGTGTAACGCAAATTTCAAGAAATAATCAAATGCTCTGTTTATTTCACCAATATGTATATATATAATATATGTATATAATATATGTATATATATAATGTATGTATATATATAATATATGTATATATATATAATATATGTATATATAATCTAAGTATATATATATATACACCGCTAGGCTAACAGTGGAGGTTTTCGTGGTCTTCCTCTCCGTGTAACACAAATTTCATAAAATATTCAAATGCTCTCTTTATTTTACCAATATGTATATATATATATATATATCTATATCTAAATATATATATATCATATATGTATATACTTAATGTGTATATATATATATAATCTAAGTATATATATATACACCGCTAGACTAACAGTGGAGGTTTTCGTGGACTTTCTCTCCGTGTAACACAAATTTCATAAAATATTCAAATGTTCTCTTTATTTCACCTATATATATATATATATATATATATATATATATATATATATATATATATATATTATATATGTATATACTTAATGTATGTATATATATATATATAATCTAAGTATATGTATATACATCGCTAGGCAAGCAGTGGAGGTTTTCGTGGTCTTCCTCTCCATGTAACACAAATTTCATAAAATATTCAAATGCTCTCTTTATTTCACCAATATATATATATATATATGATATATATATATGATATATATATATGATATATATATAATATATATATATATGTATATATATATATATATAATATCTAAGTATATATATATATACACCACTAGGGGCTAACAGTGGAGGTTTTCGTGGTCTTCTGCTCCAAGTAACGCAAATTTCATAAAATACTCAAATTCTTTCTTTATTTTACCAATATGTATATATATATCAAATATGTATTTATATAATATATGTATATACATAATGTATGTATATATATAATATAAGTATATACATAATGTATGTATTTATATAATATATTATATATATATATATATATATATATATATATATAAATATATATATATATTGGTGAAATAAAGAGAGCATTTGAATATTTTATGAAATTTGTTTTACATGGAGAGGAAAACCACTAAAACCTCCACTGTTAGCCTAGCGGTATATTTACATGTATTATATATATATATATATATATATATATATATTGGTGAAATAAAGAAAGAATTTGACTATTTTATGAAATTTGCGTTACATGGAGATGAAGACCGCGAAAACCTCCACTGTTAGCCTAGCGGTGCATATATATATACTTAGTATATATATATATATGCATATATTATATATATACTTACATTATATATATATACATATATTATATATATACATACATTATATGTATACATACATTATGTATATACATACATTATATATGTACATATATTATATATATACATATATGATATATATATATGTACATATTGGTGAAATAAAGAAAGAATTTGAATATTTTATGAAATTTGCGTTACATGGAGAGGAAGACCGCGAAAACCATCACTGTTAGCCTAGCGGTGTATATATACACTTAGATTATATATATATATACTTAGATTATATATATATATACATATATTATATATATACATATATTATGTATATACATATATTATATATATACATATATTATGTATATACATATATTATATATATACATATATTATGTATATACATATATTATATATATACATACATTATATTATATATATATATATAAATAGTTTTATTATTTTTTTGTTATTAAGAAATTGAAAAATTTAATGGAACATCATTAAGCTATTTATAATTAATTTAATTATGAATTTAAATATTTTTTGTAAGTAATTTAAAAATTTATTTGAATATAATTATTAAATGTATTATTTATAAGAGCGATTTAAAAAGAAAATATTACTAAGAAAAATAAATAAATAAGTAATGAAATAAGTTTAATCCATTGTTAATGTAAAGTGTTATGTTAAGAGTCACGTGATATATGACGCTTGAGCAACGCCATCAGAATTTAAAGTAGAATCACGTGACACGAGACTCGCGATCTGCCTCCTTTGTGAAGCTCCGCCTCATCCCTGTAGACAAATTTGTTTTTCTATGTGCTTCCCGCATCACCTCGGTTCAATCGCGCCTTGGCGAATCTTGTTGGCGTCACAGATCACGATACGGAAATATTCCCATTTTTTTCATCTTTATGGTTTTTTAATTAACTGATTATCCTTATATTATACGTAATTTGTTAAAATTCTGATCCCCTCTCGATCGTCTTGTTTTTATTTACATTTTTTACATGCTTATATCGCAAAAGTCTATCTTTTGCCACAAATTCTTTAAAACATTGCTTTGAGGCCAATCTTATAGAACACAACAAATTGAAAGTGTAAACTAACATAATTTCTATAAAACTGGTGGCAATTAAACAAATGATTGCTCTGATTGGCCTAGCTCAAAAATGATGTTTGCAGCCATTTCCTGTTTAGCTGCAATCTGCAAGCGAGTGGAGATTTTCCCCCTTCCTTGAAAACACGAATTTTTTTTCTTTTGAATAGGTGAAAATTTGACCTATTTATCTATATTAATTTTCCTGTTGTAACTGTTTCGATGAAATCTTAATGGTAATTACTTATTTTTACTATTTGTCAATTTATTTTTCTTTAAAAAATTTTCATATGGAAATTCTAAGTACCAATCACACATTTTTTGCAATCGCTAACAGCAATGTGTGTTGGCAAATTGTTGCATTAATGCTAATTTTTTCTATTTCATTTTAACCTTTTATAACATATTTTGATTTTTAAAAAAAGGTTTTTTTAAGAAATAACTATATATATTAATATTTAATTTTACTCTTTTGTTGGTCAATATATGATTTTTGATTCAAAACTTTTTACCAAAACATTAAAAAATAACCAAAAAGTTTTGCCAAATTGTCAAAATAATTGGTTTTTTTTTTTTTTTGAGATATTTCAAAAAAATAACATTTTGAACAAAATATTTTATAATATAGACACTTCTCTTGTACACGTCCTACATTTTATATGAAAAAAGAAACAAAAACCTGGAACTTTTAAGATTCTTATCTGGAAAAATCAGGAAATTTGAAATCTGATTTGAGTGGCCACCCTGTAATTTTTGTTAGATAGTAAAACTTACATAATGCTTGCATTATTTTCAATTATCATTTACATTATGTTTAATGTAAAAATTTAAAAAAAATCCTAACTTATTGAAATTATTAATTGGTTTTTATAAAAAATATGGCACTCGTAAGACTTTTAAAAGCAATGATATTTGCTAACTATTCGGTTTATATTACAGGTAATACCCATGAGTTGTTACTTATTATCAATCTAAATTTTGATTTTATTTCTTTTATTGACACTATGTCGGCAATTTTTTTTAATAAAGTAAAACTTAAGTAGTTGCCAATTGTACAAATGAGGGTTTTAGGTGGATAAGTCCTTAAAAACTACTTAAATTTTATTTTGAAGAATAAGGGCTTTTAGAGGTATTTAATTTTAGTGCAAGGTTTTTTTAAAGTCCTTAATCATCATCCTAGTTGATAGGCACAATTTTTTTAAGTCTTTCAAAATATATTTTTTAATAAATCATTATCTTATCACCTGAATGAAACCATGCATGGAGGGTATGGCATTTTAGAGAGAACAAACTTTTTCTTTGGCATAGCAGAATATTTAGTATGATTGGTCCACAACTGAATATGTGATGCATGTCCAGAAGCAAAATATAAAATTTTGTTTTATTTTTTCAATATTTTTTCCAAATTTCTTTATTTACTCTTTCTTTTTTAATGTATGAAAAAAATTGCAAATCATAATTTCTGCACTTTATTTTACTATTCAGATATAATGAAATAATTAAAAATGGATTGAAAGTTAGTTTCGCAAAAGTGTTGACATTAAACAACCTGATAATATTTATTAAAAATAAATATAAAGAAAAACAACCTGGGTTTGCAAAAATTACCTGGTCCTACTTTGGCGAACCTTGTTAATTAATACAATTCTATCAGTATGTACATTATAATAAAATTGAAGAAAGGTAAATAATTGGCACTGTCACTGATGTATATTTAATGATAAACAATCATGTCCTTAATTTTTGTTTTGTTTAAAGAGTGGGATCCCCTGATAGGTATCCGCCTTGTGATCTGTAGCTGAATAATCACAAAGTCTTGGCAGTGGCCCACGAAAGGCTTAGAAAAACGTCACAGAAAGAGCCTGACTCGAGAGGTACAACTTGTAGTACCCTCTTTGCGAAGTGAATATATGCATATTATTATATATATATATTTTTTTTTTTTTTAAATTTGAAATCTACTTGGTGATTGTAGTTGGCTAGACACATCACCAACACGAAAATATCCCCTTTAAGAACATTGCATGTCATTTTGTGTATTTATTAGTTATAATTCCTTAAAAGTGAATGTGAACATTTAATGAACTTTTTTCATTGTTTTTATAATCAAAGATTTATAACGTCTATAAACATTACTTTCTAATAATATTTCAAGAAGTTTTTAACCTAAAATGATAGGAGGAAATATTAGAAATTAAAAACTATACTGTGAATTTTCTAATTAATTAATGTTTCTAATAAATCAACTATAATATATTCCCTGGTAAGTAAGCTATTATAATTTACAGAAAATGTAAATCTTTGTTTAATTAAGTCAATTCAGTGGTTTATTTAAGTTACTTTTAATTTTAAGTACTGTTATCATGCAACCTCAAAATAGCCATTCGCCAGATTGGGAGTCAACGAAAAAAAGTTTATTGTGATAAAAGTACGAGAAGTGAAAAAATGATGAAGGTACATCACTGCAGAAAAAGTTTCTGGAAAACGCAATTTTCATTAAAATGTCCAATATCCTTATTCAGAATTTCACTTTTAAGGCAGTGATTTTATCTTTACAGCTATTGATTTCTCAATAGGTTTAAATCCTAT
Organism: Parasteatoda lunata; assembly: GCA_949128135.1. Taxonomy (NCBI): domain Eukaryota; kingdom Metazoa; phylum Arthropoda; class Arachnida; order Araneae; family Theridiidae; genus Parasteatoda; species Parasteatoda lunata. Next base: position 44,500,547 of record OX421974.1, read on the forward strand.
GTTTTATGCGATGTTCCGATTAGTTATTATACATTTGAGTATCCCCTTTTTGAGGAGTCCAATTCTTGTGATTTTGTCGTCAAGTTTCTTTTCCAAAAACGGATTATGTGAGTTTTAATTGTGATGATTATTTAAAAAATGAGAATAAAATAATTTGCCCCCCCCCCCCCTCCTCCCCAACAAACTTCGAGGATATCGCCCGTATTAGAATAAGAAGTTACGTTCAATAAGGAAAAAAAAATTTAGGTTTTTTTTAGGGCAGCGCTTTTGTTATTTTAACTTACTGGCATGCATTGTTTGTTTTTATTAAGTATCTTGCATTAAATCATATTTCCTGGACAGTTTTGTCGCAGATAGCTTGAAAAAATTCTGCCACAGGAATGTGTCATTGGTCTCACATTTTAAGTGTTCTTAAGAAGGTCTAAAAAGTGTGACTGGAAGCTAAAAGAGTTAACTTTAACTTATAATGCAATTTTGAAGACAACCTCAGTAAAATGCAGTTTGCTTGCTTGGTAAAGCTTAGAGTAGTATTAATGATTGCGATATTTATTAGGTAGCTAAAATTTGAAAAAGGATCTAATGTTTGTATGTTATATTTAAATAAATCTTTACGTTCACCTGCAGGATAGCAACAGATGTTCTTAACATTTGGCTGCTTAAATAGTAAAATAAGGAATCATTTGTCTTTCTAAAGCTTCAACGCTTAGATCAATATTTCTAGGCTTGAAATAAATTTCTTTTTATATCATTAAAGCAAATGTGGTATTCAGATCTGGCTCTTTTGGAATTAAAAATAAATAAAGTAGGGTTTTTTTTTTTTAGGGAAGATTTTTTCTTTATTAGCTCTTAGACGCTTGAATCATCCTTTTTAAGTTAAACATCTACTTTTTGTTTAATCCTTGAAGAGCAAAGTTATGTCGTTCAATATTGATATTATTTGACAATATTTTTATAAATTTATTGTAAGGTTCTATATCTGAATATTATTTTCTAGAGCTCAAAGATGAATTGTGCCTTTCCAAGAAGATAGATAGAGGATTTTGCTATTTGGATTTCGTTTTAATCGTCTGTCAATCTATTTTCCAAAGGCGACTAAAGTTGTGGACTTGATTATTCAAAAATATAATTTATAAAGAACTATTTGAATCAAAGACTTTAAATTCACAATATCTGTCCATTACGATTCAAAAGCAATATTGGCCAGGATACAGTGATTTTTGATGGCTTATACATATCAGTTGCTGATTTAAAAAAATCAATCATGCAACAGAGGCTTGTCACTTTGTATAGAAAATTAGATAATGTAGAACTAGAAGATACAGCTTCATCAAGTAACGACCAAAAAATTTACTATAATAAAAATATTATAGAGAAAATACTTTCTGTATCTACTAATAAAATTATAGAAGTGTTTTTAAGCTATTCAAATGAACAAAAGCAAGATACAACTCATAATTCTGCAACAGATGAGTTAATTAATCGAATAAAGTATTATATCCTAGAACAACAGGAAGATTCACAATGTCATTTAATTGTAAACCTTAATAAAAAAGAGATGGTTGACATAGCATATTTAGGACATTTGCATTACAGTAATAAGTATCAGAATTGGAAGTTAGATGTAGTACCACTCATTAATTATAAACAAGTAAGAAGTGAATTTTATTATATATCTGATATGCTTATAGCAACAGATGTAGGTATTCCTGGAGCTAAAATATATAATGATTTAAATATGATAGAAAAGCCTATGGCACAGGTTATAGAATATGCAAAACTAAGAATAAAATATTATGTACTCAATAAAAGTAATTTTGAGCAATATATGCTAGCATTGACTACTATTGAAGCTAAAGCAACAGAAGATTTAGTAAAAGCACATAAAAAAATACTAGAACAATCACCTCGTGATAATAATAATCTTGAGGCAAATAAATTAAATGTTTTGCAAATTACTGATGATACTCCATGTCTCTCTAGAGAAAATGAAGATTATGATAAGCAAGATACATATTTAATAGGGGAAATATAGTATGCCACCACTAACAATAGAACACCCGATTTTAGTAGCAATAAAAGAAAAAGGAGTTATCTCATTAAAACAGAATATTAAAGTTTTTTTGCAAGATAATGGTAAGTTAAAAATTGATGTTATAAAGTTAGATAGAACTGGCAACAGTGGAGTACAACACAACCATGTTGTACCTGTTGCACTTTTTCTTTCCTCTATTAAATATAACTTAGAACGTCAAACAGATTTATCCACCCTCTTTAATAATTTATCTTACTTTTATGGTTTAGATAATATCAATTATGATAAATTTAAAATAGTACTAGACTATTATAAAAAACGTTTATTATCAGTAAGCATTACAAGAAGTAATATAGAAACAATTAAAGTCGTCTTGCAAGACTATGTAGTACCGTTTATTTATGATAGTTGGGATTCAAGGGAGGGAGCTTTTTTTAAAGAACAAAAGAGTCAATCAGAATCGGGGAAGAAGGGAAGTAGAATAAGGAGACTATAAGAAGACTTAAGGTTTATTGCATTATTTAATAATAACAAAAAATTACAAAATTTTGATACTTTCAAAATAGAAATACAAAATTTTATACACGAATATAATAAAAACATTGACATACCAAATAATCTTACCCCTAAAGGGCTTCCTAAAATAATTATAGATGCAAGACATTACCTAAATATTTTACTAAATATTATTAATAATTCGGACAAGAACAATTTTTTACATGGCGAGTATGATGATATGACATTACTCAAGCCAGAAGTGGAAAATTGGTATAAGACGCTGTTAGCAAAAGATAAATTTGATAGAGATTTTATTAATGATAATCTTAAAATTACAACAAAACAGCAATTTCTTGATGATCCCGTTTTAAGAAATAATAATTTTGCACAATACAAGCAAGAGCTAGACGCCATCACTAATGCACAGCCCGATAGTTATACAAATCAACATTACCAAGAAAGTAAGATAAATACCCAAAGTTTATTACTGAGTCCATTACATTTACAGAGTGACACTGATACAGAATTTATGCCTCCAGAATCTATAGATGTGTCTAAGGGTAGTCATGGTATGGTTACCAGATCGAGAGTACATGCTTCTCAGGATTTGAATAATCCACAGCCTGGTCCATCAGGAGTACAACAGCAAGAACAAAAAAAAAAGCTAATTTAGATGTTGGAATGTATAATATTCAAAGAAAGGATATTCAGAATTAGTTTTCCGTTCTGCTCTGAATAGTTCAGTGGTTCAGGCAATTCGATTGTCTATTTCATTAACTTTTAATTGCTGTGAAGATTTCAAAAAAAAAAGTCAAAAGCTTTTTGGATTTTGTTGCAAAAAGTATGAGTTACTAGTGCAGTTCCTAGAAGATTTACAAAGAAATTTCAGAACAGAATGATCATTCACATTATTTTAAGCAAGACTTTTATAGGGACATTGAATATACATCACATATTATGTGGATCTAAACACCTCATATTATTTTACGTGTACCCTGCATACACATAAAAATCATCATCAAGCATGGTTCCAAAAAGCCGTCTTTAAAGTCTCGCATAAGCCTGATGCAATGTTATCTAGCAAACTAAAAAAATTTATGTCAGAAGTTAATGGATATTGTTAGAAAGGAATGTGTAGATATTTCTTGCTTTAGATGTTCAAATAAAGAATCTTCAGAACAAGTTTTCCATTCTGTTTTGAATAATTCCTACAAAATGATTGTCTATTTTAATAAGTTCTGCGGTCCTTAAAGAATTCAAAAAAATGTATATACAAATAGGTTCGGAAACTAAAAAAATGTATTTCTTGCAAAATATATCTTTATCTAGATTACAAATGGATTGACATACAAATTCCATCAGAAGCCAACGGGCCACTCCCTGTAATTCTAAATCCAATAAAACCAACTGTTTAGAATGAGTATAATATCTTATCAGGTGCAACAAAGAAATGAAATGGAGCGTCACACGCTTCAATTTAATAGAATCGAATAGAAAATAAGGTGACATCTTAAATAATGGGTAATAAAACACAGTTTGTTTAGGTTTATGGTTATTACTTTTCGAACACTATCCATTAAGTGATTATATGTTTATCTATGAACTTGTTTTTTGGAATAAGAACCTTAGAAAAGATTTTTATGGCGATAAACAGCTGTTTATAAATCAATACAAATTAGATTAGAATACCATTTTAAATAATTGCTAAGGTGACATTTGATACATTGTTGTCTTAACGGCACCTTCATAACACGCCATTTACCTGTCTGAATGGTCTAGGATTCGGCAAGTCCAGACATCCAGCAATAATTCATTAGATTGAACCTAAAACTTCAACTTTTTGGATTGTTCGGACATTCAATATCCTAAAAATGCTTCAGTCCTGCAAGAAAGTTATTGCTATCTTCATACTACTCTTAGAAACAATCATCTTAATCGTTAAAGTCAATGGATTTAGCAGTAAAGGTGAATGTGTGAATCAGATCATAAGATGGTGTCATGACAAAGATTACAGCCACCAAAGGCTTACAAATTCCATGACAACAGCTTACAACCCCATAATCGGTAAAGAGCAAGAGATAAGATGCGCAACCAACCAGTATGGTTCTAATTGCTATAAGGATTGAACACCATGGCTTTATTGCGCATCGAACAAAGTCGTTAAATACAGAGACGTTGTGCTCCATCCGAATTCTCTGAGTGGTGCAGACAATGAAATTTGCTTCACGGCTGAAGAAACACAGAAAGATAATTTCCTTGGTTTTGTGACTGACATAAATATGCCATCTTTATCAAAAGAAATGAAAGGCATAATGAAACTGGCAAGGCAGAGCATGGATGAAAAAGAAAAGAAGATTTTCAAACCCTGTTTCCCATTCTGCTAAATTACGAAGAGCATTAAGTAGAATTGCACAAGGTATTTATGTAACATTTTAGTGAAAACCAAAACTAAAAAAACTGAAAAACTTTAAATAGTAAATAGCAAAAACGTATTTTTAAATAATTTATCTACAATACCAGAACCTTTTTAAAAAGATTTTAGAAATATTTTTCTAAAGACCAATGAACTTTTGATTTTATTAGATATGTTATTGATTTTGATGTGAATGAATAAACTAATCCTATCTTGTTTTTAAGAACAAATCATGTTTCTCATTCTGTTTTTAAACTAAGAATAATTTTCCAAAAATTACACTGTCTGTGTTTTTTACTGAAAACCAAGAAAAAAAAATTGAAAAACTATGAATAGCAAATTACAAAAATGCATTTATAAACAGTTAATTTAAAATACTAGATCATTCTTAAGAAAGGGTTGCAAATAGTTTTCTAAATATTATTTTTTTCATAAAATATTAATAAAAACAAAAGAAAAAATATTTTTCTATTGGTTTTTTTAGTTACAATGTTGGTTGTGTAATACTGTTTTGGTTTTTAAAACAAATCATGTTTCCTATTTTATTTTTAAACTGAAAATAATATTTCCTAGAAATATAGTGTTTATTTTTAAAAGACAATCTACAATATGTGATAATTGTTAAAAAATTTTAAAAATTAATGGACTTTTTTATTAATTCATTAAAATGCTGATTATGACGTAGACTAATAAAATTGATTATCTGAGTTTATATTTTATAGTTTTTTTTAAAAAAAAAATATATGATGAACGTATAAAAATAGTGCACGAAAGAAGTTTTTTAAATCATGCTTTCGTTGTATAAGAAAATGGTTTTGTCAAATTAGTTCGTGTGCGTTCAAATAATATTTGAATAAATATAAACGCTCAAAAAAGTTCAATTTTCAAGCAACAAAATGTATTTTTTAGTTTTTGATTTAAAATTGTAACTAGTTATTAAAGAAATAAAAATTCGTGAAATATTTGAAAAACGAAATTTTGATTCATTGTTTGTGTAATTAAAACCATGTTAATTTAAATATTTATAAATATATTGAAATGGTGACAAATTATGTTCTTAATGTTAGTTAATAGTTTTAAATTATAAAGATACTTTATAAAGTTAATCCGCATGTTTTCAATGCTTCAGAGAAAATAAAACTTATAAGCAAAAAAAAAATTCAATAATAAATAACGCAACTCTTTTTTTCTAGTTTTACAATAATAAATAGCTTTTAAATAACTGAAACTTCTTAAAATTTTAACAAAAAACTAAAAAATTGACAGATTTGGGACAGTATGAATTATTTTTGTATAAAATAAATTGCTTATGATGTTGAATTGACTGTTAATAAGTAATTAAAATATATACTTTTAAATTTGATGACTAAAAAGAGGAAGGATATGTACAGTATAGGAAATAAAATTTTAAAGTCTTTTTTTTTTTTTTTTTTTTTTTTAAACAAAGGAAGAAAAAAAAAATATGAATATGTTTTGTAAAATTAATCATTGTTTAGAGAAAAAAATGAGGTCTGGAAAGCTTAAACCGTGCATTGTGTAATAAGTTTCTGGATAGATGTAATACAATATCACATTTATATTAAATAAAAGATTAAATAGCTGCATAAAAAATCATTTTTATTGAAAAATAATACATTAAAAATCACTAATCTATGCAGCATATATAAACAACAATATGTATAGTTTGTCTTAAGTAAGAACTCCCTTAGCCATTCGTCTGGACTTGTGGCGGTGACTATGGTAACGAGGTCTAACCATTCCAAGTATAGTGTAGGGTCGTTGTTTAGGACAGGTTTTGGTTCCAGTCAGCGAAAGAAAGGGAATCTTTTTCTTCGGTCTACTGTGTTAGCCCTAGAAGGAAGAGAAGTTACCCTTCCTGAGATGCGCTATTCTTGTTTCCATAGCAGCAGACGGCCTCCGACTTTCTGGCGGGGGGAGTTCTTACTGAAGACAAACTATATACAACTCATACTCTAAGAAATATTTACTTTACAGTATATAGTTTAAAAAATCCAGAAATAAAAAATACTTTAAAAATAATCGCAACTACTAAATAAAAAGCTTTTTGTATTTTTATATTAATGTATTTAAAAAATATATTATTTCCATAAAAACACTATATTCCATGAAATATTTTTAAAATCTGTATGGAAAAAACAAAGAGTTTATCAAAAAATGCATATAAATTTCAAAATTTTTGAACACAATACAAAAGTTCATGCAAAAAGAAATTACTACTTAAAAAAAAAGAAAGAAAATCATCCATTGTAATAATTTTTCCATGTAAAATCTTTTCTTTTTGCACCAGAAAAAAGGATAATTTAATTGTTTCCTTTACCCTCTGCATAATTTTAAACATATTATTCATAAGAATTTCTTAAAATAGTAGACTAAAGAGAAAATACATGTATAAAAATCATCACAGGCATCAAGAAACTAGAAACGTACTGATATTAACAATTTAACGGCATGTAAGTTTCATAAAATTTTATTCATGAATACGCTATTAATTATTTTATAACCAAATGAATTTTTGATTATTATCATCTGGCATCTATTTGGAAACAAACATGAATAAAATTTTTATACAAAAAAGTGAAGGTAATAATTTTGAAAAATAAGCAATAACTTAAACTTACCAGTAATACTTACATAAAAAATTTTTAATTGATACAGATTAAAATAAAATAATTTAAACTGGGTTTTAATATTTTTTTTTAAGTCACAATTATTTGAACCAGCGCAAAGGCATAAAACATTTTTTTACATGATAATATATTATTAAAAGACTAAAAAGTAATGAATAGCGTCATCTGCCTTCAAGAAGATTTTAAAAAAAATAATAATAAGTTTTATCAAATTATAAATATTAATTATGTTTATTTTTCTAAATATTTAATAAACATAGATGATAAATCAAATATATATGCAATTCTAAACAAAAAAGTTATAGTTTAAAATATACATCATAATGTACCCTAACAGCAAAGAATAGGTGCAAAGAGCAATTGAATGGAAATTTGTGCTACAAGCCTGATTAACTTATGCCTCGCCAACCAAAGGGTATAATAATATATATATATATATGTAATATTAAAAGCTTCAACTTTTTTTCTCCTTTATGGAAATCAGGAGACCAATATGGGAGGATTTTACTTTACCAAACTTTAGAAGAATCTTTAAAAAATTTGACAAGTGAAATTAGCAATTTCCCAAGAATCAACAAAAAAATAAAAAGTTTTTCATTGAATATTTTACTTTTTTAACTTATTAAAATTACTTTTACATGAAATTATACTTCATCATAAAAATAACATTTGTGGGAAAATTGTTCACAAAATCAGATTGTTGCTTTTTTTAAAAAAAAGAAACATCAAGCTAGAAATATCGAATTATAATAAGACAAAAAAATTTATTCTTATAAAGAGAAATTATCAAGTTTAAAAGAAAAACATTAAAATGACAGTTCTTGATAGCAGTTACTATATGACATAGATTATACTATTTTTTATTTTCTTTAATAAGACTGTAGATTAGAAAGTGTTTAACTTTAATTATTTTTTTAAATTTTGTGATAGTAATCAAACTGTTATGTTTAAAATGCCTGATAATTTTGATTTTAAAAAAATAGTTGGAATTAACTTTGAGTTAAAAAGGGATCTGTAAAAGAATTCATTTTAAAAATTAAAAAATAATTTTTTTGGTTAATATCACTAACTTCATACTTAATCGACCTATAAATTGTTTTAAATAACTTGTTTCAAGTATAAAAAAACTTCTCTTAAGAGTTTTAAGTAAAAAAGAATTAAAAATATATTGTTTTAAAAAACTTAAATATTACACATAAGATACAGTACATGAACTTTAAATGTAAATAGTATCAGAACATTTCTGATATTTTGTTCTTATTTTAATAATATTTGGATAATAATGGAATCATTAAAAAAATATTAATATTTTGCTATAAATGTGCTTTAATTTTTCCACATCCTTTTTCTGTTTTGATCATCAAAAAGTTGTTTATACTACATTTCTTAAAATATAATATTTTTAGACACTGGCGTCGCCACCATAGGGGTCCGAGGGGTCCGGACCCCCCCAATAATTGGGAAGCCAGGGTCCATTATTTTGAGAAAATATTTCTGTTTTGTTTCCATAACTTTTAATTTTTTTTTCTCTCTCTCTTATTTTTCATAGTGCAACTTATTATATTATATAATTAAAAGAAAATTAGTAAAAAGTAAAATACACACAAAAAAATGCACTGTATAAAAAAATAAAACAGGTGTTTAGAGAATTACAAGAAATATCACTGCCACCCTTTCCTTCAATAAGCAATAAAACACTCTTCCCACCATTCCTTCTCTTCTCACTGTTAACTGATAAAGATCATTCTCCCTCAACATCACACACTTAGTCATTTGATACCCCAAAAATAGCTGCCTTAGTTTATGCTATGGGAAAATGGTCTTAGCATTTTAAAATTATCTTTATCGTATTTATGGCCCTGGGCTCTTTTGTCCTCTTTTTTAAAATGTCAAATATCAACAGACCCCTACCTATTCATAAATTGTCTCAAACAGGCAATTATCTAGAATTTCTAGAGGGGATTTCTTTTAGGGATTTCAGTAGGGAAAGATTCTTGTAAACATTTTTTTTTTTTTGGTGGTTTTGTCAAGAAAATTTCTCTGACATACAATGATTCTAAATCTTCTCTTACGTATAAGCGCTCACAGTGTTATTCCATCATTATTTAAACTAGACATTTTCGGTACAAAATTTTAATAAACAAATTCTGTTTACTGTTATATTTTGTCTCATTAATCGTTTTAACTTAAATTATTAGTTGTTATTTTTTAAAATAAAGTTTATATAAAGTTTTTGTAATAAAGTTTATCGTTGGATAACAAGTAGTCGTTAAATAAATTTTGGGGAGGTAAGCAAATGTTTGTATTAAATCACTTAATTCGTTTATAATTGTATGTTTATGTTCTGCAAGAATTGTTTTATAGTTTGTGTATTAAATTTATTTCTATAATTATAATACATTAGTTCATGGTTTTACTGTTCATTGTGCATGAATTTATTTTGAACGCACGGAGTTACTTCTTATTTTATATTTATAAAATCAATGTAATTAAACAAATCAATGTTTAAATTTTTAAAATTATAAATCAAAACTTTAAATTTTTATGACCTTTCCAAAACTTTGTTTTAATTCAGAAATTTAATGTCACGTTTATGTTTATATGGAAATTTACATATAATTTAATAAATTATTTTAAATATAAATACTGCTTATTTATGCCCTAATATAAATAATTAGCATTAACTTTCATTTTAATTAATTAAAACAAAGAAGAATTACGTTAAATGCAAAAGTTTCATAAAAAAAATTCATATGATTTTATTACGGTCAGTAATAAAAACTAATAAAAATATTTTTTTTAAGAATGGGATAATTTGTTAAACTTAATTTATTGTATGAGTGTTTAATGCTTACTTCATGTAATTTTATTTATTTTGATTTTATCAAAATAATATGGGATTTTTAAAGTAATTATTTTGTGCCAATTAGCATTTTCATAATTTGGTATTTTCAACAAATAATTTTTCTGAATTTAAAGTATTAATTTTTAAAATTTTAATACTGAAACTATAAATACTGCCGATAGAGGAAGGACAATAAGAGTTCTATGTGTTGTCTTTTTTATTTCTCCGTGTACATTTATATGAAGTTTTCATGGTTACCAAAATGGATCATGCGATCCAAGAAAACCAAAATATCTCATTTTTGCTGTTTCTTTGCTTGAAAATAATAAAAAGGTAAATACATTAAATAAAATGTGCATAAAAATTATTCCCATCACAATTTTTATAATTTATCACTTCTTCAAAATATGAATAATAGTTCTGTCAATCAACTGAATAATTTTATTTTCCTTTTTAAACATAACAATTTCGATTTTTAAAACTGCATAAGTTGAATCGGAACAAGATGAGAAAATAGCTAAACTTAAAACCGCTTTAATATTCTTGAATTTCTCACTTTTTTTTTCTTTTTTTTTACAATTTAGGGTCTAATAAATATATTTATTTTAATCATGATAATCTCTACTGGAACCAATATTAAAGATAGCTTCTCTAGTATTATTTTTAACGTTGTATCTTTCATCTCAAAAAACCAGATCAATTCAAATTCATAGTAAAAAAAATTTTTTTTTTTTTTTTTTTTTTTTTTTAAGCAAAACGTTTTATGGTTTTTTTCTTATATTTATTTATAAAATGTTAATATATGTCCCAAAAAATTTATCTCCTTCGTGGTCGTTTTATCACGTAGGATTACATAACATAATATTATGCATTTATAAATTTCATGTCATTCTCATCAAAAACTTTAACAGACAAAATGTTCTTTTCAAAATAAAACTATATTTTTAAGACACTGTACATATTGGATTTAAGTAACTTTACTTTTACTTCAATGTATTATTTAAAAAAATTATGCTTATTTTTCAATTGAGACTTTTGAAAAAGGGGAAATACGTGATATATAAAAATGATTTGTGATATATGATTACTTCATATATTTTTAATACTTCATATGTTTTAATTTTTACATATTTTCAGTTTTCTTAATTATTTAATATATAGCATTGATATAAATAATGTATCAATCAACAATCTCTCAGGGGCTAAATCTTTTAATTAGTTAAAAATATAAACAAAATTTTAACTATTTTAATTTAACAGAATCTTTAAAACAATACTTAGTCGAAAAAGCATCGCTTGATATTATTACATCGCCATACTATAAGTGTGCTTTAGAGAACTTAAGAACAATTTTAAAACTATTTAATCCTTTACTGCACATTTTCCATGTCAACAAACCTACAATTTGAATTGGATTTTTTCATAAAATATGTATATGTAAACCTTTATTCGTTCTTAATAAACTTGTACATCCCAACAAAAAAAAAAAAAAAAATTAATAAATAAACTATACCGAAAATACCGGTTCGGGAAAAAAAACTGTAACTTTTCTAACATTACTAATTTCAGATTTGAAATCCCCTTATCCTAAATCGGTAAGATCAAGCACTCATATAAATGCAGCATAAAATTTGGCCCCCAGTGTTATTCTTCTACTTAAAAAAAATGCGTAGTGGATGTGTTAAGAACCGTAATCATTTTCCTAAATACTATGAAGTGTTTAAATTAATCCTTATGTATTAAAATTTTTTAAGAAATATTTATAATTTCACTTGAATAAATATTTCATTACCTTAAATTGTGGTTTAACTGGCCCATTGAGTAGGCTGTTAAATTCATATAATTATTTATGAGGTGTTTTTTTCTGAACCTTTTCTTCAAGTGTTTTATATGCACCGTCAAAACAACGGGGAGGGCATACCTAATTATTAATTAATATCAATTTGTATAGTTTTAGTCGTTTCTATGAAACAATTCATTTTATAATCATAGAATAAATTTGCAGTATTTCATACATTATATAGTAATCAAACATAGAATACAAAAATATGAAAGGTTCAAAAGTTAAAAAATAAAATTGATGAAATTTTGTTTTAAAATAATGCTATTTTATGAAAAACGTATTAGAAAAAGACGAAATAATCATTTAACCAAAAAATGAAAAGTAAAAATAGAAATTATCAATAAATAAAATATTCATTTGTCAAAATGTTCTTGTCATATACTATTCTGCGATTTCTGCCTATATAGCAAAAATTTGACTAACTGAACCCGGTTTTTTTTTTTTTTAGTATGCTACTATAATTGAAATAAATAGTATTTTCATTAAAAAAAAATATTTAGCTATTTTAGACTAACAAGCCTAGCTCTCAAGGCAGTTTTTAGGGACAAATATATTTCTTCACCTGAAGTAAATTACAAACATACGACTCACCACAGCTCAATTTTTATTGATATTAATGTAATAATTGTATTTACTGCTTATTCTATTGATCCCATTTTGAATCACACCTTAACATTGCACAGTTACATCTGTATTATCCGGAAAAACACTCTAGTTTAAATTTTTTATTTATTACAATTATTTTATTTATTTATTACCAGTTCAGCGCACAAGGTAGAAAATAGAAAAGTAAATAATCAATAAATCGATTTTAATCAGCATGCACAAGCCTGTACCAAAGCAATTAATAAAGTTAAAATAATTAAATTTTGTTATTTATTATTATTTGTTGCTCTTTTTAAGGACTTTACGTTAGTTTAAGAGAAACACATTTTTTAAGAAGTTCAATTAAACAAAATAAAGATTAACAAAACATAGCTGCCACTGATCAAGCATGCCAACTCATTATAGTCAAAATTTACCTCAGCCAAATTTCTTCATTAATTTTACTCTAAAAAAATAACTTTTGCTATTTATTTCAATTACCGTTGACTTTAACATATTTAGTTTCATAAAAATATTACAAAAGCGTAACTATAAACAAAATAAACACGACACATGGTTTTAGACGAGGACCTTGCGCCTAAATGCCGTTTATGTTGTTCCTTGAGTTTACCTGGTGAAACAAATCAAAAAATATTTTATTATTAAAGAATCTGCAATAAATGACGTTTTTTAATTAAATCTAAAATTATATTTTTCAATATTCGTAAAAGAATATTAGGAATTTCTGTTTTAAAGTCATGTTTTAATAAGCATATTTGAAAAAAGCATTTTGAAACAAAATGTATTTTTATTATCTCTCGATATTAGATAACTCGTTTAACTACTATGACAAACTTCATAAATGAAAAATACTTCCGTGATGCTTTTATTGGATAAATTTCTAGAATTCTTCTCACAAATAAGGTTAAAAAAAAGGGTCGCAAATTAACACTTCAGGGGAGAAAAATAAAATCAAAACATGATCAATCATCAATTGAGAAGGTGAAATTAAAAATGTATGTTTAGTTGCCAAAAAAAACATAGTGGAATTGAAAGACTTATTTGAGACACTTCAAACTAAATTCGGCAATCAAACTGGTTTTAAAGTTTTAATTCCGTTTATCTTACTACTTTCTGATCGTTTTTTCCCGCTCTTAAATGGTAGTTTGCGATTTCTAATTTGTATATTTTTTTAAACTTAATTCTTAAAGATGATTCTAAAATTATATATGAGGACGTAGAGTATGGAACACTCTGCATCATAGAATCAAGACGTTTCAATTTTCATAATTATATATTGAATGTCAGAAAAAGATATTGATTTGATTGTGAAATATAATTTTCTTCTGTTTGATACCATGTTTTTGACATACATTAAGATATATATATATATATACACATTCTGAAGTATGGTCCCCCCCAATAAATTTTATATGACGACGCCAATGTTTTTAGAGACGATAATTAAGATAAGCTTAGACAGGTGATGGGATTTTTATCATAACCACGGCAAGGCCAAGTGCCGCCAATTTTTAGGCGACCTGTTTAGATAGGTCGCCAAGGGGTAGGAGGAAAAAGAGAAACCCGATCATGACATCACGACGGAAAGGGGAAAGATGGGGGAAAGAAAAGGCGCTCTCTAAGAGGAGAGGACCGAAAAAGAACGGTGTTACCGTCGTGATATCAGGAACGGGTAGAGAATCGAAAGAACAGGTAAGGAAAATAGAAAAAATCGCATGCGAAATAGTACAAGAGTAAAAAATCAGGCTTTTAAAGAAACAAGAATAACGAAATAGAAAACCAAAGATAAACATAAATAAACACTTACTTACAGAAACTCTATTCAAGTATGCTAATCCATGTTTAAAATGTCTAGTTTCAACTGATAATTCGAAATAGAAAATTTGGCAAACGTAATAATTGTATATTTATTGCATATTATAAAATACTATGCGTAACATTCTTAATAAAAAAAAAACTAAATACATTTTTTTTAAAATAATAATTAATTGAATTGAACTTTCTCTCAGAAATATCAATTTATTATGGTTTTAGAGTTCTAAAAGAAAAATTATTAAAACTGAATACATAATACTTTTTTTTAATGTATTATGTAACATTATAATACTCTATACAATTTTGATGTTATTTAAATAAATTAATAGCAAAGTAAATTTTTTTTTAAACATAAATTTTAAACAAAATCATACTAACTTGAGATTTTTTTTCAGTAATAATAATTAGTAAAATACAATACATCTAAATTATATGCAATAATTTTTTTAAAATACAAGGAAAGAAACTTACATTATTAACGAATATACAGTAAGTCAAATAAGAAAGACAAAAAAACATTAATAATAGAATTTTTTATATACAAATCTTAAACTACTCTCCTAACTTTCTCTCAAAAATTTACATTTATTATGGTTATAGAGTTTTAAAAAAATAATTATTAAAACTGAATATATAATACTTTTTTTCCAATATTTAAACATTATAATACTCTATAAAATTTTGATGTTATTTAAATTAATTAATAGCAAAGTAAATTGTTTTTTTTTTTTAAACAAAATCCTACTAACTTCATATTTTTTTTTCAGTAATAATAATTAGTAAAATACAATACGTCTAAATTATATGCAATAAATTTTAAGGAAAGAAACTTACGTCATTAACGAATATACAGTGAGTCAAAGGAGAAGGAAAAGAACATTATAATTTTTTATAAACAAATCCTAAACTAAGAAATAAAGGCACCAAATTTGAGCAAATAAATTTGAAATTTAAAAAAAAAGATAATTATAATTATTGCGAAATTGACAATTTTAATAAATTATTAATTCAAATAAAAACTCTTATTAAAAAAAAAAAAACAGTCTACCAAACTTTCTATATTGTTGACGTTCAGCCATATTGATGGCGTAAGTGAAAGAGAAAAAGAGGCGCGCGCTTTTCTCTCGACCAATCAAAACGTAAGTTCAGCGTGTTAGGCGGGAAAGTGGCCAAAGCTTCACGTGATCTCTGTTTCTTAGAAGAGCTACAACCCCCCCCCCCCCCCCTCCTGAAAAATGTCCATCTGCGCTGGGGGAAAAATTCATCAATGTCAGAGTTCATCTTCTTTGACCTCTATCTATCACCTCTTCCTATTCAACTCTTCTGAAATTATCATGCTGCCTTTAGTGGAACTTAGCAGAAATTTATTATCATTGCAATTTTGAAGTCATGCTTTCATGTCTGAAAAAATATTCCCTGTCAACTAAATTTTTTATAAACTAAATTATTTCGTAATAGTGATTTCCATAAATATTTAAAATGAATAAAGATCAAAATAATTTAAAATTTTTATAATAAGAACATTCCAACAAGTATGGCATGTATTAAGACAGCGGATCCCAAATTTTTTCGACTATGGAACCCAAAATAATCCTACTTTTTTCTGTGGCATGTGAAAATTTAAAGCGCCTCATTTAAAATTTAGCGCATTAATATCCACCAACTCATTTTTAGGGGCACAACATAGTTTTAGTTTAATAATTATTGTACTCTGAATAATTAAGATTTCAACATAATTTTCGCTCGAATAATTTTTCTGTATTAACTTTAGTTTCAAATTCTAGAAATAACACTTATATCCTTCAATTAATTTTAAAAAGAAGTTTTTTCTAGTGTCTATAGAAAAGGGTTAATGGGTTCAATCATTAAATTTTTTTTTCCATGGTTTTTTTTCATAAATCATGATTCTGATAGTTTATTAATGGAGATTATTCACTAGAAAGGATCTCAAGCCTCGGGGGTGCCAGGAAGGAATTGCCGTGTAATGAATCAATGATATGCAATAGCCTTTCATTAAAGTTGTCTCAACTTAGTATTTATTTCTGAGATCAAAAATAATGGTTCATATAATAAACTAGTTTTAATGTCCTGCCTTCGCGGATTCCCAAGATTTTTGTGATTTCCCATTTATTAATTTCATACAGCGGATTGTTGTAACAACCTTAAAAGCTTTTTGTCAAAAAAGATGAAAATTGTGCTCTTAATCGTCGTCGAAAATTGGTATATCCACACAATAGTTTACCAATCTGCAGAAGACGTTAACCCATTTTTATAACATATTAACTGAAAATGAAAAGTAAAATTTTAAAAAATTCTTTTTTTGATTTATTTTTGAATAAGGTTTCTTAAAATTTTAAATTATTCCTTTTATTTATATATATAATATAAAAGAAATAAATGACAAAAGTCGATATATTAAGATTTTGGAAATACAATTCCTTTAAATTTTTCTCATAAATCCCACAATTTCAAATGAAAAATTCTGTTGTCGGAGAAAATGTTTTTGTTTTTCGCATTTGATAAGCTATTTATTTTCTGGTTGTCCTTATTTTGGAAGATAATAGCTTTCGAAATTCTCTATTTTGAAAAATTCCAATAATAAATTTAATAATACAGATAGTTTCTTTGAGGAGGTCACACCCGTAATATAATAATTTTTTTTAAAATTTTTTACAGAATAAGTTTATTTTGGAAAACTTTATTATTCGTGCTTATATTAAACTGAAGCATAAAGGAATAAAATTATATATCGGTAAAGATTCAATAGGTTCAATTTCTACCTGGTTGAGTTCCCTTACCGACAGGCTAACAGTGCACCGTTTTTCTCTTCACTACAAACACGCTTTAGTTTCTATTATAAAATTCTAAACGAAATTGAATTCAGCCGACTTGATATGGTTGCTGGGCTTGATTTAGGATTCTTTTTAGTGTAGTTGAAAATTACGAGGTTAAGTTTTTAACATTAACAGCTGTTAAATAAAATCTCCATTCGACTAGCGAAATATTTGAGTTAATGCTTTATGTTGGTCTATAAGTTACGTCTTTAGTTTATAATAAGATACATATATATACCGGGATTTTTTTATATTTTTTAATTATTGTTTTATCCTTGGTTTTGAATAACCGGACGCAGCAAAATTTTAGGACCAGGTATATATCTAATTATTAGCTTTTATTATGATGTGTTCAAACTTCAGATGAAGCTAATTCCAAAACTCTGGGTTTTTTCAAAAGGAAAAATACTGAAGCCGAATGAAACTTCTCGAATCAACAAATTATTTGGTTATTTACAGAACTGAATAAAATACAGTATTTTTCATTGTTATGGAATCATTAAATAATCAATAAATAATTCGATTCTTCGCAAGTCGACTCCAGGAGTTAATTTTCTTAGATAAAAATTTTTTTCATTACATCGTGCTTCACTTGTAATTTTTCTAATATTTTTTTTCGTTTTGTCAAACTTTATTAACGTTTTTGATCAACGTATCTACAGCACGTTCTGTAGGATAGACAATTACAACCCCTATTTATTTATTATTTTTTTATTTTATTTTATTTATTTTTTAAACAAAGTTTGCAATTTTCGGTATGTCGGGCGTATAAGTTAACTGCTGAAAAAAACCAAACAAGAAAAATTTTACAACGAGAAAACATTAAAAAAAAAATAATAATAAAAATTATTAAGTCTACAAAATTTTCTATAGTTAAAAATATTCCACACTGTTCTACATACATAAAATACATTGAAGTTTACGTTTGCTTTCAAAAGATGTTATTGTAAAATCTTTAAAAAAGTTTAAAATTTCGAATTCTTTAGATGAGGGTGGAAAAAATTTGGTATGAAACTCAGCAGTTTAAATTTGAAGCTTTATGCTATTTTTTAAGAGTTTTCATAGTGTAATAGTTTTTGAAATATCTTAACCTCTCTTATTTTAATTTATCTTTCTATTCATAATTTAAAGAACTGTTTCTAAAAAGACCTTAATATGTAAAATTAATTGCAACCAGCATTTTAAGAAGAGTTTTTCAAAGGGCCAAATTGATGCTGAGTTATTCATATCTATCTCATTGTGTAAAATGCATTGATATTTCATGATCAACGAAATGAATCCGATACTGATGTATAAGTCGGCCTTCTGATTTACGTCGAATTTTGAATGTTTGAAAAGCCTTATTTCTTTTATTATTTCTTACTCTTTCCTTTATTATTGCTCCTTACTCTTTCTTTTATTATATTTCTTATTATTTCTTTTATTATAATTTTTATCCGACCTTATTTTTTTATTATTATTATTTCCAGCATACAACTAAGACTTTTCTACTAAATGATTTAACGTTTCCTATAACGTCAAATATTAGGTTATTCAAGATACTTGGGCAGTGGCACCTTGATCTTTCCTCGACATAAGAAAAAAAATTGTGTCAAAAAATTATTACGGTCAGACAAAAGGCACCCTTAAAAAGGAATACGTTTTCAAGTCTAGCAACAGTGTTCCCACGACTTGGTTAAAATAAATGAGTGATAGTTAAGATTTTTCAAGAGTACTGAAAAATGCTTAAATTTATCTTTCATTTGCAAAAAAAAATTTTAATTACTAAATATTAGCTTACAGAAAGTTGAATGAGAGATAAATGTGCGAAAGACTTTATTGATAAAAAAAATATTGGGAAAAAATTGCTATTATATTTGACCGTCTGAATAGAGTATAACACAAATAGATTTCTTAATAATAAAGTCTTTTTTTTTTTTTTTTCAGTTATATATTTTTAAGATATTTTAACTCTTCTTCCGTTTCTACGTAAAATTTATTCGATTAACAATTGATGCTTTTTCAAAAAATAAATTTTATTTTTCGATTTAACCAATTCTTGGCATAACAATGCAGGTACTATTTTTTAAAAAACCTAACAGGAATTTTTTCACACATTTCCTTTTAGAATTAATGGTTTCATGAACTTAGTTCATCTTTAAAACAATTTTTCATATTTTTCGAACCATTATTGTAGTGTTGGTGGTTGAAATGCTGGACTCAAAATTTTTCAGAAAGCGAACCACCGAAATTTTCCTCTTATCTTAGATTCAAGACATGTATTTGTAAACAATATTGAAATAGTACTAAATCTATAAAGCGAAAGAACTTGGTATCAATGCACAATCTCGCATAACAATAAATGTCTTAACACAAGTAGATTCTTTAACCAATATTAAAGGGAAACTAACCAGGATAAATTAAATTTAATTATTATCTTTGCAACTTAGCTTAATAAATTGGCTTTGGAATTTATGAGCTAAAAGATTGGCTTTGGAATTATGAGCTACTTATTACCTTATTTGAAAAATATTTTACTGAATAATTTATAATTCTATATTATTTGCGGCAAAAAGGTGTGCAATCTTAACACGTTGTGTCATGAAATTAAAATTATCTTGGCAAACAAAGAGCACGTATCACAGTATCCTTTGGCCAAGAAAATTATAAATACATTTTTTAGTTATAAAAGTGTATCAAGATCTAATTATTTAAAAAGTAAGCAATTTTTCAAATAAAATATCTTTAATCATGCATCAATGATATAAAACTATCAATCTAAAAAATATTCGTTAATTTTATTTTTTGTAATGTATTTATGCTTTTAGAAACAATTACAGCTCCATAAATACTATTAATTTTAAAATAGTTTAAATCATAAATTCAAAGTTCGTAAAAATACGAAATATTTCTGAAAGATCACCTTAAAGGTGTAATTTTATTTTATTTTATAACCGTCGTTGAACAGCCGACCCAACTTAATGGGTTTACGGCTACTAATGTTCAACTCCGTAGCCTTGTAATTTTGAACCCAATCCAGAAGACAAGGGAACTCCTGGATCGAGTATTGGGAGAAATTTGCCTTCGTGGAGGACTTTTTGATGGAGCTAACCCGCATTTGCGTTACATGGAGAGGAAGACCACGAGAACCACCCACGGTTAGCCTGACGGCAAGGGGACTCTAACCCATGATCCGTCTACCACTGAGGATATTTCACGTCAGCACTGTGGTCAGTGCAAGCCGGATGCGGAATTCGTATCGACTGGGATTCGAACCCGGTTCGCCTCATTGGAAGGCGAACGCTCTATCCCCTGAGCCATCGCGGCTTAAAGGTGTAATTAGAATGAATTACTAAGAACAATAAAAACAATAGAAGCATTACGTTCCTCAATAGAATTTTCTTTAGCACTACTATTTAAATATACGCCCCCCCCCCTTTTTTTTTTATCTAAATGGTGATTTATATTTCCGTTATTAAATTTATTTATTTTCATTTAATAATAAAATTTTGGCTATACCAGAAAATCGAAAGCTCGACTTTTCCTCAGTTTCAATAGCTTTATGTGTTCTTTTTTAATATTTTAGTAAAATAAATATTCTCATAAACGTTTAAAGATTATAAATTAATTTTGTAAGAAATAACAATTTAAACAATTGCAGTAAGATTAATACAACTAATATTTTCATACTTATGATTATGAACATTTGTTTAAATCATTTTCATAATCAGTGGTGAGCAAGTTTTCTAAAACTCCGATTCCACAGACTTGATTATTCTGAATTTTTTAATACAGAAGTTATTGAATAGTTTAAAAAAAAAGTTATTATTTCATTTCTATTTATTTTATTTAGTTAATTCAGATTACAAATTCTGTCAACGAGCCACCTTTATTTGATTTTTTTATTTACAGATTTCAAGAAAAGCTTTTTATTTTCTAAACTTTTTGCATCTAATTTCAATTGATTAAAATATATTTTCTGTAAATTTTATTTCAGTCAGATAATATACAAAAAGTACTTAGTTTTAGCAATAATTATTTTTATTTTGAATTTTTTAAATTACTTAAATTAAAAGAATTTCTTATGAATACGCGTACAAATGCAAACACCTACTTTTTAAGTAAAATAGTTACAAATGTTACATTAGAATCAGGATTGAACCGTTTGCTTAACATATTCGTTGTTAGAGATTGTTTTTGATGATAGCGAAAATATGAATTTCTAAGAGAAAACATCATTAAATTTTAAAAGAAAAATATACAATAATTTTATATTCGATATATAACTAACTGTCTAGTAATTAACTTTTCGAGTTGCTTATGTTTACATCTACATCAAATGCATTTATTCTGAATTAATTATATGCAACTGGGTCGCAATATTCTTTAGACTTCTTCAATTTTTAGTGGGATGATAAGTGGTTATAAAAAACGTATAACTGGCTATAAGAAACTAACTAGTTAACTGGTTATAAGAAATAGAAAATTTGTGACAAAATTTGTAAAGAAAAAATAAAGCTTAAATGTTAGCATTAAATTTTATAAGGACTTCTGAAAAGATAAATTTGTGCATAACAACCGTTTTTTTTTTTTTTTTAAAGCTAAATCTATGTAAATTATAAGAAATTTCGCCATTTATCATGGACATTTTAAAAGAATTAATAAATTTGTTGTAAGAAATGGTGTATTTATATACATAGTGTCTTGCTATTTCAAAACCAAATCTTATCAACAGACGCTAACACACAAAAAGACTTCCCACCCATAAATCATGTGTCAGTCTGGAACTGGGAACATTCCCTGCACCATGTCGAAAGTCTTACAGCGGATGTTAGCAATAAAGTGGCATTGCAATTTATGGTTGTTGACTGATGATGCATGGATTACTAAAATGTTCAATGTAGATTATTAAAAAATTAAATTTATAATTATATATAACAACAAATGAAATGAATTAAATTATAATCGCTAAGATGTATAATCAGAGTTTCCTGTCTAAATTACTGATTTAAATAAATTGTAATTGTATTCTATCTAATCACACAACTACTATTTTCAACTATTCGAATTATTTGAGAATGTAGCATAATTCTTCATATTGTTTAATATACTTGCTTAGTTCAAGCCTTTAATTATAAACTATTTAAATTAATTACCCCCCCCCTCTCTTCTCGAGCATATTTCATATAAATAATTAAACATTTCTGCAGAAAATCAGTTTCCAGTTGTGGTGCAGCTACATTTTTTCACAACTATGACAAGAACTTGATCCCTTTTTGTATTCTCGGCAATTGCAATCGAAAATCTTCTGTTATAAATAATGTTGCTTATTAATTGATGGCATCACGTATGATTGTGATTTTTGGAACTTATAATCACACTGTACGGCTAGATTGAAGCAAGAGAGAAAAACAAGCTTAATTTCAAGACACATAAATATTAAAAGAATTTTTATACATCTAAAAATAGATTTTTACTTACTTACTATAGTGTAGATTTTTTAATTTAGTATATAAATAGTTTATTCAAATAATTTTCAATGTTTATTAACATATCATTGTTTTTAATTTAAAATTTATAACAGCAATGATATATTTCATTAATAAAAATAAGTAGGGCAAGACATTACTCGTACTAAGATGCAGTTTCTGTGTTTTGAGAAGCACATTTAAGATATTCAATTTAATCCGTGCAGGTGCAAATCATAAATTAATGCACGTTTTAAAAGTAAAAACATACTCTTTTTTCTTAATAAACATTCATTCAGATTTTTGACTTAATGGTTTGAGTTGAATTACAAAATATTTATAACAGTGTTATTGCTAAAGATGTTAAGCCATATGGACTAAAAAGAATCATTCTTGTATTAATATCTTTGTTTATGAATATATTCCGACGTTTCTTTTTGAATAAAAATTTGTTTGATTTTTTGGAAAGTACAACACAATTTTCTCAGATTTTTTGTCCTCTTTTTTTTTGGAAAGCTTATTATGTGCAAAATAATTCATTATATTGATTTTTAAAATTGGATATTTTAAAATTACATGCTGCAGTGGATACGCAACACATACGAATCGTCAGACATAATTCGCATTCGCCCGGAAAAAATATGTTTCATACCTCGACCCTTCGAAACATCAGAAACTATTCAAGCAATTTTCATTTTGTTTCTGTGAGATTATAAATGATCGAAGTATTTACAATTTAGGAAAGTATTTTATGTATCTCTAATTTTGAATTTTTTTTAAGTTTCGTACCTTTAGAACCGTCTCATTAAAGTTTATTTTTCTGAAAAATGTTAGAGAGCTGATTAAAAATTTATAGAAAACCTTAGTCGCTGCATTGCCAAGAGTAAAATTATTAGTATCAATTATCATAAAAGCCCAATGGATATGGAAGGAATATTTTTAATGTGAAAAACAAGTTTTCCTAAATAAAAAAAAATTTAATAATAAATTCGAACTCATTGAACTTCATAGTTTCAAATTTTGAAATATTTTACTTAGTGTAAGGTTTCAAAAAATGTAAAATAAAAAAAAGTTATGTTAAAAATATGTCAGGGAAGATACCTCTTAAATACGTATTTAATATCATAATAAACAAATATCTCTCTAAAAAATGGGTTTATAAAAAAAAATTCATACAAATAAACTTACCTTATTCTCTCTTTTCTCATTACCTAAAAATGAGAAAAAACTGCTCCTCTCCCTCTCTATTATGAAATAGTGGCTGATCATAAAGATTTTTTTTTAAGAAAAAAACATTTTAAAATTTTCTTTTAAAAAATGTAAGGGCAGGAAGAATTTAAAAAAGTTACAGATGTGAATGAAATGTTTCTGAAACAGGTCTCTTAAAGAAAACACTAAAATGTCATTAACTGTTATTCTTTGAAGTTTTTATTTATTGAAATATGTCCAACAAAAGTGGGATACTTATTTATTTTGTTAAATTTTAATGTTACGAGATGTTTCAAAAATGACCTTTGACATTATTGACAAAAAGTTTATTGTTTTTATAGGACAGGATGTAACGCATTATACTCGTCGCCTCTCACATATGATCTTAGAAATATGCGAGGGGTTACTTGGTTACATTTAAAGGGCAACATAAAGCACAATGCGTTTTTTTTTTTTTTTTTTTTAATTACAAGGCAATTTTAGAATTGCATCAGATCTGAATAGTATTAAAAATTAATCAATAACTAATTAATCGATTCGAGAATTTCTTCGCAAATGTGAATATTAAAAACCAAAATTCTTCTTTTAAAATTTAATAATAATTTTAATTATATCTTTCAAAGTTAGTTTTGATCTAAAACTCTAAGCTGGAATTAAATTTTTAAATTTTATGACTGAGAAGAGCACATTGTCTTTAATAAATAAGAAATATAAATAATTTTTTGGATTGACCTGATGTATCGGATTGACAAGTTTTGGTATTTTTTTAGAAGAGTTTTTTTTATTTTCAATGTCTTAGAAAAAATAAATAAATAAATAAAATAAATAAATAATTAAATAGATAAAGGAAATATTTTTTTTTTTTACTGATTCGATTTAATTTTTAACAACATCTATCTATATTACTAAGTATGACTGTAACAAAATGAAATGTTTTTATTGCGTAGATAGTCATAGATTTGTTTTTTTTTTTTTTAATTAGACTCCAAATTTATTATTAAAGTACGTACAATGGAAACTGTATGAACAACTGCTAGAGAACAGTATTTTGCGACTTTTAAGTGTTGTTAATAATGATGAAAGTTGACATTGTAATTTACTCGATAAATAAGCTTTTCTTTTTTTGTTTTTTTACAATGCAACCATGATGGAATGAATTAGGTTAAAAATAGTATAAATACTAAAGAACAAATATGAGAAAAACTTCTCTTAGAGCCTTAAAATAAAAATTACATTTTACTTTTTTACTTAAGTGCAAGTGTTCAAATTCAAGAAACAAAGAAACTCTGATGTCAAGGCACTGTAACTAATTTTACAATAGCTGTTTATTTAAGTTTTTAAAACTATATACAAAAACATCTAAAATTTATTTCGTATTAACAAAATTATCTGTTGCCTTCTAAGGATAAATTATTTTAAATGTATACTTTGCTTTCGTAGATCCATTTCTCCAATTAATTATTAATGTCAATTTTTCTGTGAAGATTTTCTTTTTATTTATTTTGAATCACCCATTAATTTTTTCTTCTTATACTTTTATATAATATCTTATTTAGTAAAACTATAAAAATTGCATTTTTTGATTCTTAGAATTATGAAATAAGACTCATTTCTTGTTCTTTTATCACGTTTGAAATTGTAAACAATTAAAGTAGGATCAATAAAATCTTCACTTGAATTGAAAATGAATAAAATAATAATGTTAAAGTAAATTTGATCGGATTATAATTAAATAAAACTTGTTTTTCTGAATTTTTTATCCCTTTTGATACCGCAAACTATTGAAGTAGTTTCATTAAAATCTTTATCCTTATTGAAAATGAATAAAATAATAATGCTGAAGTAAAGAGCATGATATGATAATGTAAAACTTTTTCTTTCAACTTTTATCACTTTTGAAATTTATCTATTAATTGCTTTCTCAGGTCTATCTTTTCAGATCTATCTTAATTTATTATTTGCGTAAAAGTATCGATACTATAGTGAATAATTTCTTATATATATTTCAAATTCAAAATTATAACTTTTTTCTGATTAAATGTTTAATTTAGGGAAAAGCGATTTAATAAAATCTCTTACATCTGAAAAAGCAAACCAGTTAGTTTATTTTATTTTTAAATGTAGTATAAAGTGCTTCATTAGACCCACTTCTTCAAATCTATTCCAGTTCATTATTAGCGTAACAATATGGATTTCTTTGTGAAGAATTTCTTATATGTATTTGGAATTCAAAAATTGACATTTATTTTCTTTTTATTGATGAAATGCTCAATTTAGCGATGAAAGCAATAAGAAATTTTTGCAATGTATTGCATTAAATATGCCTTATATAAAATTTCCTTACATCTGAAATTGCGAACTTTTGAGGTAATTTTCGTAATAATATTAAGTAATAAAATTAAGGTTAAAGTAGAACATTTTAAATGTTTCAGCTGTTTTCCTCAGATTTATCATAACAATATCGATTTCTTTGTAAGGAATTTCTTTTATGCATTTTGTATTGAAAAATGCACAGTTCAATTAAATCTTCCCATTAAAAAATGAATAAATTTTTTTAATTAAATGTGAATTAAATTTCAAAAAAAAAAAAAAAATTGTGGTGCCTTTGAAGACCTTTTAAAACTTTCATTCAAGTTTAATCTCATTAAAAAGAGTCAAATAGATTTTCTTTCTACAAAAAAAAAAAAAAAGTATTAATGACTTATGATTGGTAAGTTTTATTACGCATTCTTTCGGAATTAACACCGTTATTCAAGAACTAAGATTTGTACACGTTATTTAAGAACAAGGATTTGGAACTGGTTACTTGATAACTGGCATATCTTAACGGATAAGTCTCAAGGAGTAGTCAGGGAATTTGAGCCAATGAGAAGAAAGAGGCGTAAACGTCATGATCAGAGGAAAACTGGTTCCCTCCGCCAGAAACGTTATCTTCTTTCCTCGGCGACTCTTCGCCAACTTGCCGTGGTTATGATAATATCCCCATGGAACTGATTATTCTTATATTATACGTAATTTGTTAAAATTCTGATCCCCTCTGGATCGTCTTGTTTTTATTTACATTTTTTACATGCTTATATCGCAAAAGTCTGTCTTTTGCCACAAATTCTTTAAAACATTGCTTTGAGGCCAATCTTATAGAACACAACAAATTGAAAGTGTAAACTAACATAATTTCTATAAAGCTGGTGGCAATTAAACAAATTATTGCTCTGATTGGACGATTTTTGTAGATATTCGCATAAGAGTAAAAGGAAGTGAAGGTCTATTTAATAAGGTGGCAATGATTAAAAGGTTACTATTTTATTTCTTGTGGCGACATTACTTGCTGTTTTAGTCGCCATTCGGTGCCTTTTTTGCCCTGCTTTGGCTTCATTTTAGTGTCATTGTAACACGTGCTAGTATTCGCCATTGGTATACATTGTTTTTAATAATTAATTCTTATCTTTTAGAAATTTGGAGAGTCTATTAAATCTTTTATGGTAAGTTTATTTATTTGAATTTTAAAAATATTCTATTTTTCGATGTTGTATTTGTTTATTTTATCACGTGCTAAATCTCATATTTATAAACGTGTTACATTCGTTATTGATACATTGATTTTATTAATTTTAGTAATTAATACTCTATTTTATGGCTTAGATAATCTATCAAATCTCTTACGGTAAGTTTATTTATTTATAAGTTTTTTTTTTTGTATGCATGCTTAAATGTTGAATAAATAACGTATAGCTTATATAAAGAAACGGCGATTATATTTAATTCCGCAAGCATTCGATTCATGTTATCAAATCTGTTGTGGTATGTTGTAGGTTTTTATTATTTTCAAAAGTTTTATTTTTAGTTTTGGATTTTAAATATTCTATTCCATACTATTCATTAATTTATTTCACGTGTTACCGTTTTTTAGTTTTAAATATTGTAATCGCTTGATTGTTAATATACTTATGTATTTATTTCTATAAATGTGTTCAGTAAATAATGTATGACTACAATTTTGTAACATGTTATGGTACATAAATCTACTGTGTTGTTTTTTCAGATATCATAATTTATAACAGACTGTTATAGCATTATGTGTTCAGATGCAAAATGTGCATGCATTTGCTAACAAAAAAACATGTGGTGTAATTTTAACTCAGTATTGTATAATAAATGTAATATTGTATACATAATTCATTCATTTAGAAGTGTAATTTAAGCTCTTTAATTTTGTTTCATTCATTTAAATCAAAGATATGTTTTAAAATTAACTACAATTAAATTCAGTTAAGTAAAATTAAATATTTAAAAACATTTAAGTACTTTGAATGTATGAAGAAGAAATACATGTAAATGAAAAGAATTTTATTAGTTAACATACTCTGTGATCTAGTATTTGTTTCATAAGTATGATATGAGTGTTTCTTCTAATATATATATTTTTTGTCCTAAATTTTCATTTAGATGAAGGATTTAGTTATGATTCGGGGAATCAATGTTGAAATATTTGAAACCCCATCCTCCTGATGTAAATACTGGGTCAAATGTGCAGCTTGAAAGCTTTCCTGAATTTAAAATTAAAGATTTAATGGAGAATATCGAGGAGTTTAGTGGAATTGGTGTGATTGTACTACATATTGGTAAGTACCTTGTCTAATTTCACATAAATTTGCTATGATTCCTCTAGACTTAAGAAATTAGGAGTCCTTAAGACTTTAGATTTCTGAGTTGTGTCTTAATAAAAGTTAGTTCCTATTTAGAATTTAAAAGTTCTATTTATTGATAGACTGGAACTGTGGTTCCCTATTACCTTTTAATAGAACTCAGTTGTGTTAAAGAAAGCTGGTTTTCCATGAATAAAAAAATTTATAATTTTTTTAGTTATATTTTAAATAGATTATGAGAAGGTTCCTGAAAATTTATGTATTTTCTGTTACGCTTTTCAAATTGAAGTAGAATAGCTGATTTTGTTAGAAAAAATGTGATTCCCTAACAATCCAATGTTTATATACTTTTTTTAGCTTCCATTTCAATGGAAACCATATTTCTCCCTGTTTATTCAATTCTCAGCTTTTGTACATACACCAAAAACTCCAAGAATGTGCATTCAATTGCCAAACACAAGTTCTGATTTGTAATTGTTAATGAATCAAAAAAATTTCATTCCTCTTATTTTATATTTTCTAAATAAAGTATCATTTAATTTGTTAATACACTCACTATTGTCTTTAGATGTTATTTTTATAATGCTGGGGTTCTTTCCTAATATATTTATGAAGATTTAAAACCGCTGTAGTAGAAGCAGTTTTTCATAATCGTTTTAAGTATTTTGTAAATAAATAATGTTGGTAACTTTAATTTCAGGTTCTAATAATTGCTCTGTGAATGGATGGTTGAACCAATATAACCGAGTATAAAAAATTGCTTCAAGAACAATCCTAGTTGTGAAATTTTTATCACAAATGTAAGAAATATGGCAGTAGACTTAAATAACTTTAAATGGGTATAGTATAGAAATATTTTCATTAGTGTTTTTGTCTTTTAATTGTTGTTTTTGGAGATTTATAAATACTGTATAGTGTCATGACCATTTTAACCAACAATAAGTTGTAGTGCCTGAAGATTTTGTAATATCCATAACATTCTTTATTTAACCTTTATTTATAACCTTTATTTATTTTTTGATAAATTTGAACAAGTGTGCCATTCTTGTTTAAGAATTTTATAAAACAAAGGAATGTAAAGCATAAAAAATGTAAACCTTTCTTCCGTTCAACTTTTAGGATACTATCTATAAAAAAAATTTAAAGATTTAAGTGAGAAAAAGTATTAAATGGTCATGGCACAAAAGGAATATATGCCTCTTGGGGAACCCGCCTTGCTATATGCTGTTAGATTGTTCCATATTGAGTTATGATTATATTGTACTTATTACTTGTTTCTGGTTTTCTATTTATAATATTAAATTATAAAAGTCTTAAACCCTAAGCAATGTGGTTTTATAATCAGTTTTTAAATATGTTTTTGGAACAACCTAATAAAAGGGGTCAACGCATCTGTGCAACCGTACCTCTTGAACAGGGCTGTATTTACTTCGCTTATATATACAGTGTTAAGAGATTTTCATTTTAGAAAATTGTAAAAGTGAAATAAAAGTAAATATTTTAAAAGTTTCACTTCAAAAAGGCATATAGAGTTTACAGCCCTGCTCTTGGGTGATGTGGAAAATGGTTGCAATCATGCATGTTTTTTAAAGTTTAATTTCAGGTTTGTTCTCTTCATTATTCTGAGGAGTCTCAGAAGCCAAATTTACAGGCATTTACTTAGCCTAGTGATGAAAAGTTGGAGCAGCCTGTCATTATTAAGCATCTTGTCTGTCCTAAGTGATGAAAGTTGGTTCAATCAGCTGTATATTCAAATCCATTTTATTTTTGAAAGAAGAGCATGTTATAAACTTCAGTGTTATCTTTTAAAGAGCAAGAGTGTTTTTAGAATGTATTTGTATGTCATCTTTAAACTGTATATAATAAAACTATTGTGTTTTGTTTTTGTTCAACAATTACTGTGATTATATACATGTTTTTTAATAAATTTTCAATTCTCACACTGTAGAGTTAATGTACCTTTTAATAATATATCATGTAAGCAATCCACTATTTTTTGCAAGTTGTATAATTTATAAAAATTTTCAAAGAGGGAATGTTTAGTTAAGATTCTATCTCATCGAAACTTTATGCATCATTTTACAGAATTCAAACTGAAAAAACTATTTATATTAATAAATTATGTATTTAGAATTTCAAATATCAAATTGATACTAAACGTAATAGACAGTTTTAAGTAATGTTTAAAAAAAGATGCCACATTTTCATTACCTGACTAAGGCGTTACAAATCACTATGTGCAAAAAACTTTAATCGTAATGACGCCGCTTTAAATCTATGCTGAAAAATTACAGTTTAGCAATTAATTTTTTTTAAATAATTAAACTTAAACAAAATTGCCCAACAATGTTGTCTTCAATGTTTTTTTATTTTTTTTTTATTCTAGAAATAACACTCTGAAGATTATGTTGCCTAGTAATTAAAGGATTGTTATTAAACTAATGTGCACGCCCGTAAAATCTTGTTTGCAAGTTTCTAGTTTTTTTTTTGTGCAAATTAATAGCTATTGGAACTGGTGTCATTGCTGAAAAAAATATTTTAAACACTAGGCACAGTTGGGAAATTAAATCTGTAAGTTTTTCCCTGTAATATATAAACAAGTTTTGTTGTTAAAAGCTCATATTTACTTCAAATTGATTCCATTTTTTTTTCAAATGATAATCGAATCTCCAGTATACGAAACTATTAAATTTTAAATAAGCACTATTAAAAAGAAAAATTTGTGCAATAATCTCTTTAATTATTGAAGCTCTAATTCAATGTTATTTACAGGGTTCCTACAGTCCTTAAAAACTGCTTGATTTTTATTTTGGTAAAAATTCCTCAATTTTCTGTATCATTATAATTGATAGAAACAATTTTTTAGTCTTACAAAAATATTAGAAACAATAAATCGCTCTTTTATCCTCGAATGAGACCATGCATCAAGAGTAGAGCATTTTTGAAAGACAAGAAGAGATGTCCTTTCATTAATATATTGGTAGATAAATGTTTTTTGCCAGATTATTTACTAATATTATGTGAAATTAATTCCTAATAACAGTTTTGGCTGGAAATGATTTTATATAAAGCTAATTATAAAAATAAATTTAACATATTTGCCATTTAGTAATAATTTCAAAATATTTAAATCGCATGCTATTTTTAATGAACTGAATCATAGCATAACAATAGTAGAGAATAATATTACAAAAGGGTGACAAGGAAATGATGAAAAAATAAATTTATATTTTAATTAAGGAACCTTACCAATTTTCTGACCATGAAAAATTGTTTTAGACCATTTTATTTATATTTAACATTGAGAACTATGTATGAAATATCTTAGTCCAAAAATTATAAATCCTCTCAAGCATAATTGTACTTTTATCCTATAAAAAGTTTCATAAAATATTTGTTGCAATGAATTTATTAGGGCTTGTGGATAAAAAGGAGAGCAAATTAAGGTGTTTGGATATTATAGTAGGGCCTTGTATTTACTTGGAGTAAAACTTAATTGACCATGACATAATTAAGTAAATTCTCCGTATTCATCTTTTTTAATTCTTTGATTATATACCTTTATAAATGAAACATTTTATATATAGAAAAAAAAAATATTGGGTAATTGAAGATTTAAATGAATATGTTATGCATGTCTAGCAGGGAAATTAAAAACTTGTTCTAATAATTTTTTCAATGCTTTCCCCAAATTTCTTTATAAACTTTTTTTTGAAGATGTGAAAAAAAAAATGCATAACAATTTATACATAGGGATGCACAAACTTTTGAGTGAAAGGCCACATTCCCAAGTATTTAGAACATGTTAACCATGTAATATGTTTGCATGAAATTAAATACCTTTAACTGTTTAAAATTAAAAACTGATTATTTGGGGGAAAAAACAGAATCAATTATCAGAAAAAAATTTAGATAAATTGAAAAATAATGGGAAAATTAATGGTTTTTTTTATCAGATTACATAATACTAAAGTTCATTTAACGATAAATTTTAACATTAAAAAGTTTTAATGTTCATATAATTAAGTTTAAAAAATTAAATATTCTAGTTAATATAAATTAAATACAAGTTAAATACTTTAATTTAAAGAAAGTTTGCAGGACTAAAAATGATTGAAATTGAAACAAAACCTTTGCAGGGCGAAATAAGATTAAACTTAAAAACTTTTTTTTTTTTTTTTTTTAAATAAATTATAAGAGAAAGGGACTGAGAGAGAAAAGAAAATGAGAAATCATTCATTTTGAAGGAACTATTTTCCTTAATAATCAAAAACTATAAAATACTTGTTAACAACTCTTTATGACTAATACTTTTTTAACATCACGCTACTTACAATTAATATAAATATATATTAACAACTAATTAAAATTTACATTACGCTACTCATCTTGATTACACTTTTTTACTGTGAAAATATAAGAATATACAAATTTCCGAGCATATGATACAAAATGGTCCATGTAGGTCAAAAATGGCTTAAAAGATCTCTTAATGGTTATCCTGCAATTTGCAAAATTTTCAAATATTGTGATAATTTTATCTACTTGATCCTCTGATAGCTTTTTCGGGCCATTAAACGAACATTTAATGGTTTTGTTTAAAGACTGCTACCCAGTCTAGAGCAGGGATGGTCAAACTTTCGAGGGCAAAAAATCGAGAGAAAAAAAGGTTTGATGGGCTAGGTAAAAAATTCTAAAAATAAAAACTATTTACAAATTTGAATTTAAATACTTAATGAGGTGAATAATATTGCGATTTCATTTTCAAAAGTTCCTTGTGATGAGGTTCGGAGTGAGTTTTATTTATTTTAAGGAACGATCGTTAGTCTCGAGGCTAAATGCTTGTCTGTTAGTCTACTTCTGAATAGATTTCTTCTAAGGTTCATAGTTGAAAACACTTGTTCACATGATGAAACAAACATATCACTGATTTTTGGGCATGAGATTTGAAACTTGGGAAACTAGCCCTTGGTAATGAATTACTAAACTCAGCGGCGCTACAGCCTAAAGAGGGCCAAGGCCTACTTTGCCCATCTCAGTTTTCTTGACCTTGGGCTCTGGGGTGCAGGAGCAGATGTTCCGGTGAGGTGGTCAGCCGAACGCGGAACCCCCAGTGTTTAGTTCCCAAGCATGCTTAGTACTCATTTATCGACCCACTGAAGGGATGAAAGACTGATTGGTAATGAATTGCAAAGCTAAAACTTTGGCATGTTTCGAAACAACTGCTTCAGATGATTGTTATATTGCAACTCCGATCTCACTGTTTCACAATTTACGCTGAAAGGCATGGCAAAAACATCTAATTCTGTTTGAATGGCATTATAACCATGAAATCTGCGTCCTAACTCAAAATGGAGTTTTTTCAAGCCAGCTTCATAATTCTTAAGCTCTTCCTTATTTACTGAGGGTATTGAATTTAACCTCGAGAACATTTTACCAATTGAAACTGTCTGTGCTAGCTATTTCCATCAATTTATGTTTTATTGAACAAAAATAGAGAAAGTAAAAAGCCCATCAGTACTTTGTAACAAAAAGAAAGAACAAAAATAGCTTTAAACAAAGTAGACAAGAAAATAGATGTTTAATGTATATTGTTTACATTCGCCATGCTAAAATTCTGATAAAATCTTCCGGCGGGCCACAATTGGCTCGCGGGCCGTAGTTTGCCCAGCCCTGATCTGGAACATGTCCAATTCATTCTGGAAAACAGTCTTTCTACAGAAGCTGTTGTTTTGGAAGTTTTTAAAAAAAATTATCATTAACCTTTTTTTTAATAATTTACTTTTCAAAATTCATTTATTGTCACTTCCTATGACATACATAAAAAAAAATTCTTGTTTAAACAATATTCAAATGAATATTTCTGTATGTGTGAAAAACAAAATTATAACCCCCTATTCTTTTGTAATTTTAAATAATTGCCACTGATTAAGCACAGGGTCGAGGTTGGCTGGAATAGTGGCCAGACGCGGATTATACGGGTAAAGGTTTTACTAACCTAGGTACGTATCCGCGTCTGGAAGGAAAGGAAAGAAGCTGTTGTTTTGGTCAGTTTTAACTTAGGGCAGATAACTTATTCAGTTTTTGGAATTTTTCCCACATGGTGCTCTTCCTCTCCTAATTTTTAAATCGCGTGAATAGGAATAGCGATGTGTGATTTTTAAATCACTTTGCGAACAGAGCCTGACTAAAGCAGGGGCATACGGAGCAGTTTGCCCTGGGCCCCCACACCAGAGGGGTCCCCAAATCGAATAGACGGTTTATTTCACGTTTCATTCTTTAATGAACTTTTTTTCAAACAAAATATCAGTACAGTGCAAATTCCGTCAGTTTTATGTTTTCTTCATTAATTTATCGTATGAACATAATCTATACTTCATAAACGCATGGCTTTCTAGGGTGGGATTCAGCTAAATTTTCGCAATTATGATGGATCGGATTTATCATAAAATTAGCATACACGAAGAGAGTCAAAAGTGATAAATAAAATTCGAAATTAAAAATATAGCCGTATTAAAAATATGGGGATTTTCAAAACTATGCGTAAATTCGTAGCATTGACCACCGAAAAAAAGCAATCGAAAAACTAACAGATTGGGTGCATCTAAAACCTAAATGCAAAATTATAAATTTCCGAATTTTTTTTTCTTTTTCAAAAAAAAAATTATTTAATCTTTTTATTTTGTTCAAGTTGCTACAGAGAGTCGCACATTAAGGTTTGTCAGGCCGCTGGTTGTACACCCCTAATTTACATGATAATTTCACTTCATTAAAATAGATAATTTTTTATAAATAAAGTAGTTTAATTTAATTTTTAATTTAAATCACTGTAATTAGTCTAAATATTTGAAAAAAAAATGCAATATTAGTTATCATATTAAAAGTTAGGCACTTGTAATGGAAATTTTATTAACAATAACAGTTATTATTTTATATAAATTAAAAAATATTCGCAAGGTTTAAGAATCCTCGTTGTTTTATAAAGGACAGTTACTTCATTTTCCCATTATAATTAATGGCACAATAGTATGCTCTTCAAATGAGTTGATTTATCATTAAAACTAAAGATACTGCTAAAACATTTAAAAGTACACAAAACCACTTAAAGCCTTTTAAAGACAGGGAGAGTTTGGGAGTTTATCACAACCAAACTTAATAAATAAGTCAAATTTTATTGTCTTTTTTCTTCTTAAGCAATCAAACTTAATGAAAAAAAATTAAGTTCTCAAGAAAGTTGCACATTTCGTTTCTGCACAAATAAAAGGGAATGAAATATACTAGTTGTAACATTGTCATAAATGTAATTAAACTACGAATTAATAAAAAAATTTCTGTCAAAAGAAAAAATGTAAAATTTACTAAACAATTAAAAAAATTATCTCGTTTACAAAATAAATAAAATTTATAAAACTAAACATTTGATATATAAATAAAAGAAACAAAAGGCCTTTTTAAAAAAATGGACTAAGAATTGATTATAGCTTTTTATGCTCTACAGTTTTTTATTTATTCAAATAGATAAAATTTAAATTAAATAAATATATTTTAAATACAAATAATTATATAATTTAAACATAGGTTGTATTTTATTTTAATTTTATAACCGTTGTTGAGCAGGCGACTATTCCCCATTTGCGTTATATGGAGAGGAAAACCACGAAAACTTTCCCCGGTTTGCCTGACGGCAAGTGGTAACAGTTTTTAATCATAATTGTTTCCGAAATACTTATATTAAGCTCAATTATTTTTAAAATGTCTTATTTCTGAAGGAAAAAAAAACTTGATTTAGCCCATTAAATGAATTGCTCTTTTAGTTACTAGGTTTCATTTATTGAAAAGGGAATCTATTTATTTATTTTTGCAGAGATTTTCTTAATATTAATGCTAAATCCGGTTTCGGCTAAGTTGGACACAACATTTTAAATCATTTATATAATAGAGCTGCTTCCTAAAAAGCCAGCGATTTTAACTAATATAATTTTTTCCTCTTTGGAAAAAGAAGAAAAGAAAATCACCTGTACTGTACTTGAGGAAATAAAAAATATCCTAAAACTTTACAAGTTGAAGCAAATATTTCTCCTTCCTGTAGATTTTTTCCCCGAATGAAATTTTATTTGATGGAATTACATTTTAAATGCAATTTAATTGTTCAATTAGATGGAAAAGGATTTTAAATCTTTGGAAATATATGCGCAATCAAGTTTCTTGCCTACAGTATTTTACAGAGTTAAATCTTTTAAAAATTATGTTTTTTTTAATTTCCTTCACTTTTTATCTTTAAAAATCTTAATTAATTTATAATGTATTTTTAGATTTTTACCCTTGGCATGGCTATTGAGAAAAGTTGACGTAGTTAAATTTTATAGCATAATGAAACATTAATACTATTGCCTAGCAAATATTTCCTGCAAATAAATATTATCCTTTTTTTTTTTTTTTAAATAAACAACTGTTTTTATAAGAGCTCAATTAACGAAAATCTTCAATGTTTGTTAAATGATAGTCTAAATTTATTATAACATTATTTTCAATTTTTTTTTAACGATAACAATCAAGCGAAATGAATGTTAAAATAATGTTTAATAAAATTCACGTTTTAATGTGATTCGCGATCGCAACACTCGATACGCCATCTAGCGGGAGACTGTAAATATCGGGCATTAGTTCCCACATAACCATTGGCAATGACGGACGCCATTTTCTTAGCAGCAAATAGGAAGCAAAATTTCCCTAAAGAAAAGGTAAAACTTTTTGAAAAAACTAATCAGAACATGCCAAACATTGAAGCAGAACACGCAAGGCATTTGAAGAACAACTTCTCAATAATTTTTACCTTTCTATTACCAACAACATAACATGATTTCATGATCACTTGCTGTTACAGATGTGTGTATTGCGGTAAAATAATTTTTCTGTCTTCAATTCATTACAAGTTAAAATGAAGACAACATTGCTTTCGTCATTCCAATGAATTCCATACAGAACTGTAATAGTTATAGAATATTCTTCTTCTTCATAGAAATGTATATATTTCTGTATCTACATAATTCAGAAAACAACAATAAAGAATAATCCGAATTACTTGAAAAAGTATCTTTTGTGCTGATTGTAAATAAATTTTTTATCTTTTTCTTGGTAAGTGTTTTTTAGTTTTGAAAGAATATCAACTAGAATTCAGCTATTCTGATTTTAAGCTACATATTAAAATTCATATCGAGATCTTACAAATATAAAATTTTGATGTGTGGTATGTTACCTAAAAGTAATGAAGGGATAAACTATGTGTATATTATTTGAGAATAAAGTTTTCAAACAAAGAACATATCATTTTGGAATTCTCCGGACTTATAAATCAGGTAAGTGTTATGTTTTTTATAATAAAAAATTTGCTTGTAAATAATTTTTTTTCTTACTTGATGATCGTTCTCTACAGAATGGTTTTTTTTATGTCTGATTAAATACTATAAGAATTAAAAAAAAAAGAAACAATACGAAAGTTTTTATTGAAAAATGAGGAATTTTTAAAATCGTTTTTATCCTAAGAATTCTTTATTTTACGTTTTTTAGTTTATAATTTTTTGATAAAATTGTTGTCAAAATACCTTTTTTGAAAAATTAAATGGTATTAAATTATGTGTTTATGTATACTCCTTGCATATTCCAATATTTGAAGTAATATGATTCAGAAAAGTATGGAAGAAAAATTCGGTACTTACGTATTAACCACAGCTACAGATCTGGCAGATTTTTAAGTGCCGCCAATCTACACCTAAACTTTTTGGAAAAAATCTTAAAATGAAACACTTTGTTTAAAATCAAAGTAGTCAATCGGATTTCGGTGGAAAATGGGCCGATATAGAGTTTAGCATAGATTCAAAACAAACTTTTCTCTCACCTGATTCTATAGCCATTATGAACTCTAATAAATAAGATTCAAAATGAAATAACATTTCCAAAACGGACGTTTACTAAGATAAAGTTTCATGTTATGGACATTGGTACATTTTCGTTATATTTCACTCCATAAAATATTTCGCTTCTAAAAAAATAAAATTGCATCTTGTTTAGTTTTTGGCAAGTCCCAAAGACGCATTTTCGTAACACTAAAAAATGGCGACAAAAAAAAGAATGATTCTTTTTTTTTCTTTTTCTTCTTTCGTAAGCATTCTTTATTTTACGTTAAAATTTAAATGGGCCTTTCATGTTATACCATTAAATGTAGTAAAATTATTTCTCAGGCATTAGGTTTGAACTCTTATAAGAATATACCTATTTTTTTCTCTTTATTTACGAATATTTTTCCGATGTGTTCTGAATGTTCCTTCTCTAAAAAAAAAGAGATACCATTTTGTTTTCGTTTGCATAAGAAAGAAAACAAACATTTTTCTTTTTTAAATTTAATCAGCCACAATAAAGATGGAACGTTACAATGCTACATTAAAGACGTCTCCAGTGTAACTGAATGACTGTTCATATGGAAATCGCAGGGATTCAGCACATACAACAACGCCCCCTATAGTTCGTTGCGATCGCGAATTACCAAAGACATAAATAGTAAATTAATATAATCTTTTTGTGTTCAATATCATAATAAAATGACTTGAGTAAGACTAAAAAATATATTCGTGCAACTTCAAAAGTTATTTCCAAGTCCAAAAGTCTATTTCCAAGTCAGAAAATGCATCTTTAATAAGTCACGTGTGCAAGATACTTTGCCCCAAGACGTTCTAAAGCTTTAGAGACAGTAATAAATCTGTCCAATCACAGACAGGACAAGAAATTTCACATTTTTGCGCTCCGTAAAGATACGCCAATAGTGAGATAAATCACTTGACTAAGGTAAACCTGAAAGAGGGTAATTTCTTGGAATTTTGTTGCCACCGGGAAGATAGGACCTTCACTTCCTTCTACTCTTATGCGAATATCTACGTCACTATGATTGGACTAGCTCAAAAATGACGTATGCAGCCATTTCCTGTTTAGTTGCAATCTGCAATCGAGTGGTGATTTGTTTTCATTGTTCGTTTTTAAGATTGCTGAAAGAAATTAAAAGTATTGTCTTATTACAGTTATTAAAATCAAAAACATTTTGAAATTTAGTGTAAGCTCATTTTATATTGATTAAGTGCCATTCTACATTTTGATTTTTTTACAGATAGGTACGTTGAATTCATGATGTCACGCGTCATCATCATTGCAGTATGACCTTATTTTTAATTCGCGATCACAACACTCGATACGCCATCTAGCGGGAGACTGTAACTATCGGGCATTAGTTCCCACATAACCATTGGCAATGACGGACGCCATTTTCTTAGCATCAAAAAAGAAGCAAAATTTCCCTAAAGAAAAGGTAAAACTTCTTAAAAAAACTAATCAGAACATGCCAAACATTGAAGCAGAACACGCCAAGCATTTGAAGAAACACTTCTCAATAATTTTTACCCTTCTATTACCAACAACATAACATGATTTCATGATCACTTGCTGTTACAGATGTGTGTATAGCGGTAAAATAATTTTTCTGTCTTCAATTCATTACAAGTTAAAATGAAGTCAACATTGCTTTCGTCATTCCAATGAATAAATGTGTTCCAATGAATTCCGTACAGAACTGTAATAGTTATAGAATATTCTTCTTATAATAGTATATATTTCTGTATCTACATAATTCAGAAAACAACAATAAAGAATAATCCGAATTACTTGAAAAAATACCTTTTGTGCTGATATAAATAAATTTTTTATCGTTTTCTTGGTAAGTGTTTTTTAGTTTTGAAAGAATTTCAACTAGAATTCAGCTATTCTGTTTTTAAGCTACATATTAAAATTCATATCGAGATCTTACAATTATAAAATTTTGATGTGTGGTATGTTACTTAAAAGTAATGAAGGGATAAACTATGTATATATTATTTGAGAATAAAGTTTTCAAACAAAGAAGATTTTGGAATTCTCCGGATTACAAATCAGGTAAGTGTTATGATTTTTATAATAAAAAATTTGCTAGTAAATAATTTTTTTTCTTACTTAATGATCGTTCTCTACAAAATGGTTTTTTTACGTCTGATTAAATACTATAAGAATTAAAAAGAAGAAACAATACGAAAGTTTTTATTGAAAAATGAGGAATTTTTAAAATCGTTTTTATCCTAAGAATTCTATATTTTACGTTTTTTGGTTTATAATTTTTCGATAAAATTGTTGTCAAAATACTTTTTTTAAAAAGTTAAATGGTATTAAATTATGTGTTTATGTATACTTCTTGCATATTCTAATATTTGAAGTAATATGATTCAGAAAAGTATGGAAGAAAAATTCGGTACTTACGTATTAACCACAGCTACAGATTTGGCAGATTTTTAAGTGCCGCCAATCTACACTTAAAATTTTTGGAAAAAATCTTAAAATGAAACACTTTGTTTAAAATCAAAGTAGTCAATCGGATTTCGGTGGAAAATGGGCCGATATAGAGTTTAGCATAGATTAAAAACAAACTTTTCTCTCACCTGATTCTAAAGCCATTATGAACTCTAATAAATA
Source organism: Parasteatoda lunata (assembly GCA_949128135.1). NCBI lineage: Eukaryota > Metazoa > Arthropoda > Arachnida > Araneae > Theridiidae > Parasteatoda > Parasteatoda lunata. The sequence continues at coordinate 44,541,926 of OX421974.1, forward strand.
AGATTCAAAATGAAATAACATTTCCAAAACGGACGTTTACTAAGATAAAGTTTCATAATATGGACATTGGTACATTTTCGTTATATTTCACTCCATAAAATCTTTCGCTCCTAAAAAAATAAAATTGCATCTTGTTTTGTTTTTAGCATTTTCGTAACACTAAAAAATAGCGACAAAAAAAGAATGGTTCTTTTTTTTTTTTCGTTTCGTAAGCATTCTTTATTTTACGTTAAAATTTAAATGGGCATTTCATGTTATACCATTAAATTTAGTAAAACTATTTCTCAGGCATTAGGTTGAACTCTTATAAGAATATACCTATTTTTTTCTCTTTATTTACAAATATTTTTCCGATGCGTTCTGGATGTTTCTTCTCTAAAAAAAAAAAGACATAACATTTTGTTTTCGTTTGCATAAGAAAGAAATGAATGACTGATTCGGCACATACAACAACGCCCCCTATAGTTCGTTGTGATCGCGAATAACGTGATCTTCATGAAATTTTTCATCGGGTAAGTAAAAATCGAACTAGTATTAATCTTGGCCACCAATATTAAGGAGGCCCGTTCTTTTCCCTTCTAGCCTTCAGTAAGAGTGGGGACAGAAATATAGTGAACCTCCAGCCTCCTTCCGCGAGGGTAATAATTCAAAGCTGTCAAATTAAAAACCCGTTCCACTGTCTCCCCTACTTTTTTGGTGGGGGTACCTATACTTCCTGGGGTGTTAAGTAACTCGAAACTAATTGACTGACCACTGACTCTTGCAACCCGCGAATGCCAGCTTGCTTCCAAAAGATATCTGAAGAAACTTGCTCTACAAAACGAGATGTATTATTCTTTATCTCTTTCTCTTATTCTTTTTCTCGCTTCTTAGAAAAACTTTAAATATATTTCTTTTTAACTCTAAAACGGCTTTATTTACAAAAAGGTTTTATCATTTTATTTAACATGCACTTTTTCTAATTATATCTTAAATTGTTTATTATTTTGATTTGATTATTTTGCGATTTAATAATAACCTTAATATTTAAATTTATAAAATTTTACTATGTAGTCATATAAAAGTAATTCATTTAAAATAATTATTCATTTAAAGTAATTATTCATTTAAAGTAATTATTCATTTAAAGTAATTATTCAATTAAAGATAAATATCAAATTTTTCTATAAATAAAATAAAGTTTGTTACAAAAATTTTAAATTTATTTGATAATTTGTTTTAGAAATTTTTATGTTAGAGTTTTATTTTTATTACTTTTTTTTTCTTTCAATTACAATTCAAAGACAAATGTTTTTTTGTTTTTTAAAATTTTTTTAAGGATAGTTACACCGTTTTAAAACTAATTAAATTCCGCAACTTTAAAAAAATATGTTGACATTTAATCCATTGTTTAAACAAATATGGTTGTTCGCTATGTAAATTCAATTTAGATCTAAAAATTTGAATGTCGCAATTTGAATGAGCTAAATTAACGTTCACTAGAAACTATCTTCATTTTAGTTATTACTCTTGCCAACTACATTTATTATTGTATAAATATCTCCAAACTAGAATTATAATTCGATCTTAAAAAATAAACACCGGAGATATTTGTTATTTATCACAAGCAAATTGTAACATCAAAATTAAAAATTATTCGATTAAATGATCGCAAAATTTTAAATTATATTAATACAGATCTGGTTTCCGATTATATCACTAAACTTATTCTAATACTTTAGCTCGGATACTGTAGCAACTTCATCCACAAACTCATATTCGACATTTTTACTATATTATTGTAAGTTATTGTAAATTTCTACTTAATTATTCTTACTTTAAAAACTTTTCGCCAAAAATATTACGATTTATTATTTTTTTATTTATTTTTTTTACTGATCTAAAACAGTTATTTAGTATAAATATATTAAACTGCATACTTTGAGGGAGCATAGTCTTATATGAAGTCTATTTTTTTTTTTTTTTAAATATTGCTTATTACTTTTTGTTGCTAAACGGTATTAATATTTTTATCAAATAATACTAAATTATTAAGTAATGTCTCGTGATTACTTTATACAATGAAGGAACGTCATTTTTAATTTTAGGCCTTTAACTTAAAATTATAATAACCATAATAATTATAACAGAGAATAATGTTAAAAGTGGGTAATAAAAGCATTTTATTTGTAAATGCCGTTAAAAAAGGACAAATAAATAACTTTCAAAGGAATAACTTATTTCGAAGAAGATCCTTAAAAGCTATCTTTGATAAGCTGTGTAATTTTCTAAACGTAAAAGTAAAATTGTAGGAAAATTGATTTAACTCTTTCATTACAGTATTGCTGGTTCATAAAAAATATCATCTTTTCTGTTGTAAAAATAAATTATAACATTTTCGACTAATAAGCTGAAGTGACAGTTAGATTAAATTTTCTTTTCTCTAATAGATCATTTCGAAGAATCCTTAAAAACAACAAAATAAAACAATTCTATGTTTTTTATACTTCAAGATTTAGATTTAGGAGGCTGCTCACTGTAATAAATATGAAGATTTATCAAAATAATCAATATAAATAAAATAAAAAATTACGCTATCGAATAATAAATAACACGTTATTTCTAATACTGTATGATAATTAACAAAAATATTATTACTCGCATATTTAAATCTTATGAATTATGTAAAGTATTGTATTTAAAAATCTCACCTTGTCGACTTATTAGTTGTATCCAAGCCGTCAGTCGGTTTGATTCTTTAGGAAACGCGTGGAAAGTTATTTTGCTTCCATCATCATTAATATTATCATTTCGATCACTTCGACTTGGACATAAAGGCACAGAACAATATACCATGATTAAATAACAGTATTACGTTATAATTCGCAAAGAAGCAAGACTTTCTATGTTAAAACTGAAAACATAGATTTTTATCATTCAATTTGGAAACATCTGTAGGAAAATTGGTCAATATTTAACAGAGGTATCTTTCCATCTTCGTGAGAATATTCAATCACAAGTAATATTCTCACTAAGGCAACAAAGAACAAGTGTCGAAAGAATTGCTTGCAATGATTGCCTTTATTAATTGGAAGCATAGTTGAGTATTCTTAAAATTTATTAACTTTTAAGATTTAAGTTTAATAAATTAAAAATGAAATTTCTATTGGGATGTTATTCTTGTTGCGATAAGCACAATGTGCTTTATTCTTTTTTAGTTGGCTATATGGTTTGTTTCCTAGTTTTTTGAATGTGCCGGATTTGCCCAAATATAGCTACGCAGTAAAAATATTTCGCATATTTCAAAAGCACCCAAATTCTAGTTGTAGGGTAATCAATTACATAATTCGTTACTGATACATTGTTTAATAATGATTTATCTATTATTGAAAATTTATTTGTAATTATTCATGAGATCTCGTTCTAGAAACGTTTAAAATAGAATTAAAAAAAAAACTACAAACTTATTTCAATATTAATTTTTATCTTAAAGATTTATGAGAATTGCGAAAATTATATTGCTTATTTGTAATTTAATCGTGTAATTTTTAGGTGTAGAACGAATTAATAACTAAAAGAATGTAAATTTTTGTTTACTGTAATCCTATTTTTCTGTCACTTTTTGCACGTTTCATGCGTTTAGTGCTCTATCTCCAAATCTTTTGTCAAAATTTCAAAAGTTATTTGACGTTCTAACAAAATATTTTACAGCTCATTATATTCATATGTAACAAAAAGTCGAACGCTATACACTTAGAATGAATTAGAAATGAAAAAAAAAATTAATAAATTTATTGCAACATCTGGTTAAAAATTATAAGAATATCAAACATAGATTATCCTGAAAGCAAGAAATTTAGGCTTCAAACAAATCATAAAATAAATTTCGAAATTAAAACTAGTTGTAAGTATCGTGCACGATTTGAATACTACGAAACGAAAATAAAGTATACAAAATTTATCTTTTGACAAAAAGAGAATGGACTATGAAAATTATTTCACTTATTAATTGGACGAAAAAGTTTACATTGTTCAATTAACTACTCTGAAAAATTGCTAACTAAAATTATAAACAGTTAACTTGGTTATTTTTTCTTAACTTGAAATTGTTGCATTCGAGTTGAATGCAATTTTTTCAAAGAATCATTAAATGGCTTTTAAGAAACATTATTTACGTAAAAGAGATTACGCAGATTTTATAATTAAACCGTCTAAATTTTTTATAAATAAATATAATTTCATGAATAAAAATATGACTTCTCAAGATATTCATAAAAAGAAATGAGATTGAAAATATTGATACTTAGATTTAGAAAATAAAAAGATCCAAAACCAATTTCCATACTCATGAGTTCCTATCTGGGCTCTCCCCTCCTCCCTCTAAAAGAAATAGTTTAATGGGCGTAATATGATACTGAAAGGAGTCGGATGACCAGCTTTCTTCCATGGTCGATTTTAAAAAGATGGTTTTACGATGACGTGTTACAGATGTTCCCTTTCATAAATTGTCTCTTTTCGGTTTAACTTTTTTTTTTTTTAATCGACAATCAAAGAAGAAAAAAATTTTAATTTATAGAAGATGTAGGAGGAGTTTTTTAATAATTTGATTAGATATAAATTAAATTGGTAAAATCTATAAGATTTGTTTTTATATTTATATTTATTCATCTATTTATTTATAATAATCAATTATTTGAATTCTAATGAGCATTAGTTTTTCAATTACCAGTCTTCCTACTATATGCTAAGTATGTTTATTTGTTTAATCTCCCTGGTAGATTTTTAATCATTAACCTTTCATAGCATACATAAAAAATATTTCTGGAAACATAAAGTTTTAATCCGTGTAGATTGTCAATCATAGGAATGCTAAAGCAATAAACTTTTTATTTGCAAAAATGTTTCGAAGTTGGATAAAGAGGACATATTAGGCTGACTATATTTATTCAATTAATATTATTGATGAAACATAACTTGTTTTTTTTTTTTTTTCTAAGTATATATAGAGAGAAAGAGTTTTACTCACAATAGTTACTGAAATCAACAGTACTAATTGTATTGTCATCATCAGGCCCGTCGCTAACCGATTCGAGAGGGAGGGGTGTTGAAGTTTATTTTGCCGACTGTCATATATATATATATATATATATATATATATATATATATATATATATATATATATATATATATATATATATATATATACAATTTGTATATGGCTAAAACTTGACAATCAAAGATAAAACAAAACAAATAAAAGAGTCCAAATGCGCCACAAAACTTGGGCTTCCAAAGTTTTGAAATCATTTCGACTAGTTATAAACATAATGCTATTCATCGAAAAATTTTTTACAGCACTTAAAAATGCAACCGCCATAGGTGAAAAATGTGGTATTATTGATAATAAAATAGTACCAGTAATTATTCAAAAAAATACAAAGAAAATATAGTTTTTACATTTATATTAATTTTAATTATTAAAATGGTAACAAAATATTTAAGGAAAGAAAACTATTTTTAAATAAACTGAAACTTATTCAATTGAAATAAGTTTTCAGTAATAATAATCAATAATTATTTGTGAAAATAATTTTAAAAAATAAAGTTGTAAATTTAAATGATTTTCAATGCAACTTTGAAATACTTTTTACTTTATATTTAAAATATTTTTTTGAAAAATCACTTAGCAATTAAAATGTATCTTTCGTTTCATCTAAACGTAGTTGCCATAAGCTAATTAGAGCAACTGTTTGAAGATAAGAAAGTAAGTCATAATCAAAAAATACAATCTTCTATTAAGATATTGATTCAAAACAAAATTCATTCAAAAGTAAATTTTCCTTTCATTTTTAAAAAAATAAGAAAAATAATATAGAAATACATTGAAAATATTTGCCATTTAAATTTTAAATGAAGAAATTCACATAAAAAGGATAAAAAAATTAAGATATTAGGAAAGTTACGTTATATTAATTATATTGGCTACGTAAATTTACTTCGACGTTGTTTTAAGAGTGAAAAATATTCTGCCAGCTTATCAAGCTTAATATTGTCAACAAAATCTTTTTCTGCTTTGAGTAAAAGCAGTGAATTTAGGCGTTCAGTGGTCATTGTTGTTCGAAGATAGTTTTTAATCAATTTCATCTTGCTGAAAATTCTTTCATTTGTCGCAACTGTCATTGGTGCAGTTAACGCTAATAGATTTAACAATAAAAACTTATGAAAGCTTTTTTACTAACATGATTATTCCGCATTTTTAATACAAAACTGTGAATTGAATTTTTACATAATTACAAAATTATTAATTTTTTTTTACTAATAATTAATTTAAACCAGGACCTTCTTAATAGCATGCAGGGCCCTCGGGCATAGAAATGTTTTGGGCCCTTATAACATGTAATGCTGCTTAAACTCGAACTTAAAAACTTCACACACATAAAATAAAGCATTTTTAACATATGCAATAATTTGAGCAAATTTAAATACATTTTGATTTCCCCCAAAAACAGAATCCACATAAAAACTTCATTGGAACATAGAAAAATAGATGTCGGTTGCATTTTTAAGTTTTCCTGGTGATAAACTATTCAAATTGCTGTTTGCATGATAATCGATCACTATTTGTATAAAGAAAAACAAAATGCACACTTTATACAATAAAATATATTTATTTTAATAAATATATAAGGCAATTTTTTTCTTAATTTTTTTTTATTTGTAATTTTTTAAAATAAAATTTATAAAAAGTGAGATTCTCATCGGGCACTGCTCGGTGGTGCCCATGTGTAAAGACGGAACTGACTTAAACAAACGAAAAACTGTTAACTTTAGTCAAAAAGATAATATAAAAACATTAAATACATAAGAAATACATCAAAATAACTAAAATGAATTATTTATCAAAAAAAAAAAACTGAAACTTTTCTATTTTTAAGCACATTGCATTTTCAATAAAATAAGCATTAGTACATTTTTGTTCATAAAGGATTGCAGTTTGGACTTATAAAGACAAAGCCTACGAACAAATATAGAATTTGATATTTGAAATTTCAATTAAATAAGATCTATGAAAAATAATTTCAACTGAAAAAAAAAATTGCTATTTCAAACACGAAAGCTTAGTAAAAAGTAAAAAACAGAATTCAAATGTGATTTATCTTTTTCTATCCCTAGCTCCTACTAATGAATATAAATAACATTTTTAATTGCTCTTTTTTCTCTCTTTTACTGCACAAAAGAGATTTTAAAAAAATATTTATCTGCTTCATAAAAATCAATTTTTACCCATATATGTATATATTAAAAAAAAAAAAAAATCTTTTTTGAGAAAGTCTTATACCTAAATTTTTAAGCAATAATTGGGGAAATAATTTAATTGGAAAATAATAACACATTTAATGCAATTTAATGAAACTTAATATTTAAACAATAAGACGGCAAATAATAAATATGTATTCATAAAAAAATTATACTTACATTCAAAACTTAAGTTGCGGTTGATAGGATAATTGTTGGCTTGAGAGCGGATTTTATATTTTATTCAATAATAATATGATTTTTTAAAATATGCTTTGAGTAACTAAGTATCCGTACTAGACACCACAGCTGCATGTGCATTGAGCCCCTTCTTTTCCCTTCTTAGCGACATGAACAAAGATATTGTCTTTATTCTTAGAAAGAGTAAAAGAGAAAATATAGCTTAGGGCATTTCTAGCTAACCACTTTTAAAACACCCTCGATTTTTCAAGTTGACAGAAATATCCGGGGGTTTCGTCTTCTGCTTCAAAGATGGGGGGGAGTCGCAGCACCATCCTTTTTTTGCGCCTTTTCATAGTGTCGGTAACGGCTTGATCAAACAGAATTGTCACTTTTCCGTGAATACTAGGAATCGAAGAATTGCTCTATTTTCGCCGTATTTTTATTGAAATAATTAATGAATCCAAAATCATAATCCACAAATTGTGTGAAATGATTAAAGAGTCGATTCGATTGAGTGTAACTTCGCACTTTTTTGATAGTTTTTTAATAATATGGTAAATAAAAGGTTAATGTCTTTAGTTTTTATTAATTAGAATTCCACTCTTTTTTATCGTATGAGTGGAATATTCTAATACTACGCATGTTAATTATAGAAATTTTAAATTGTAGAAAATAAGTCTAAAAGTAGATGGGAAATATTTTAATGCAATAATTTGAATTTGTGAGTGGTTGAATGCCCATTGATACCTTAAATAATTTATTATATGCGAGCTGAAGTAGGAGTTAATTTTGAAATGGAATTTTGAATCCATACACACAGCAATTGCCTTCTTAGTATAGACAAATCAAGACGGAGCATTAATAGCATTAATTGATATTAAAAAATATAATGAGCAAACTAGATGGTAGTATTTAGGGCCTTTGAAGGAGGTTGAGGAAAGGGTTTAAGAGTGACCACGACCACAATAGTAGTTAGTGAATGAATTTAATCTCTTTATTTGTCTATTCCTTTTCTTTTCTTTCTTTTTTTTGTACAATTTTATCTGATATACAATGGAATAGAAATACCATCGAATATCTCATTTGAAGCTTCTGTACCTTCTCTCCTTGTCTTTGCATTTTACAACTTATCAGCTAAACAGTTTATTTTTATATAACAAATATATATAGTACAGTTTATAATATTATAAGCGGAATTACGGAAAAATTTTAATTAATATTTAATTAAAAAATAAAATTAAACGATCTTTTCAAACTCTGTTTCTTATATTCTAGTTAAGGCCACATTATCTTTTAGTATTAATGGATGAAATTTAAAAAAAAAAAAAAAAATATGACATAATTTTAATATCATTTTTATTTATTATATGTTTCGTTTATTTTTTTCTATGTTATTTCAAGGAATATATTGAATAAAAATAACCTATTTAAAGCTTTTTTTCATGTCATTTTAAAGAAATGAAATCTATTGAAACATACCTAACTTCAAATGTGGTGAACCGGGATCGAATCCTAGTGATAACTGGTCGATGCGGATTCCTATCTAACATTGGAAGGTTTTCGTGTTTTTCCTCTCCATGTAACGCAAATGCGTGTTAGTTTCCTTCAAAAAGTCCTCCACGAAGGCAAATTTTCTCCCAATACTTGATCGATAAGTTCCCTTGTCATTTGTATTGGATTCAAAATAAAAAGACTACGAAGTTAAGCATTAATATTCGTAATTGGGTCGGCAGTTTCACGACATTTATAAAAAAAAATAATAAATTACAAAAAAACATACCTATCTGTAAGAATATTTTGTCCAAAGTTTGATAGCGACATGTGGAGCGTTAAAACAAGAGTCTTAAAATCATTTTAATAAATGTTCAACCAAATACATGCCACACGCAATGATTTAATTTTTATACGGAAATTTTAATTCCACATCATTTAAAATTTTTTTCGAGTTTTGAAGAACACTTTCCTGCATGTCTTAAAGTTTATAACATTTTGACGAAGGGCTAAGCAAACAAATTTTTCTACAACAAGGACTGTATATTCCTGTAATAAAAAATATGAACTTTCTTATATTAATATCCTTTATTATATTTAACTTTCAAATTTTTTATTTAACTTTATTCAAAACTTAACTTTTTTAAATTTTGCTTTCTTAAATTTAGCTTTCTTAATCAACTTAAATTAGAATAATTAAAGTTAATTCCGTCATTGTTTGCAGTGCAGAAATTTCTTCTCAGAAAACACTCCTCTGTGAATGGCTAAGGAGGGGCATGGAAGAGAAATTAAAATAACACATTGCTTACATACTTTATTCTACCAATATAAAAGAACGAAAAAATTTTATTATACACTTTTAAAATGAATTCGAAAAATTTCTCGCTATTAAATACAAAAGAGATTGTATAATTACTACCCTTAATATATATTTTTAGAATCTTGCAAAAAAAGTGTTAAAAAGTGTATACGTTAGGAATGACAGATTAATGTTCAAGCAATAAAAAAAAATAAAGAAACCAATAGTTTCAAAATCTAGTGAAATACAACTAAGGAATCAGGACTGAAAACATCAAAACGAGTTTGATTGCCTGATGTAACAAAGAAAAGCTTAACTCTAAGTATTACAACTTAATTTTTAAATTATCACGATGAAATTTCGTGGTGTTTATAATAATCACAGTTCGCATTCTTTCTATTTCCTCTGGCAATCAAACTGATTTTAATATATTCAGTCTTGCCTTCTTCAGCAGTGATTCATTGTATTTTGATTTCAATTGTATTTTTCTCCCGTAAATATTAATTGTGTTCACTAATGTTCTTTTACTTCATTTTTTTAAAAAATTTTATGAAAATTCCATAAAGGATTTTATTACTTAACACCTTACATATACATATGTTAATATTTTTTTTCGTTTACTGAATTGAATAAAAATTCCACAATGCTCTTATGTTCCTGTGCATTTACATTAGAGCCCTAAGAACAGGGATAAGTGCTTGGTCATGGTTGGAGGATGTGTGTTCTTGTGAACTAGCTTATTTTTTTTTATTTATTTATTATTTTTTCCGTGGAAAAACAAACTATCCCAGCCATTGGAGTTGTTAAAGCTATTTATAGGACGGAAAAATTGAAACACTTTACGTTTATATTTAATGTAAATGTTTTTTTAAGCCAACAAATGAGTGTACGACATATTTTTATTATTTTTTTTTTAAAGGAAAAGTCTTTTCATATAGTATATTGGTCTTTATAGTATATTGGAAGATCTTTACGTCATTATCTTGATTTAATTAAACTCAATTTATTCAGAAGCTAAATATTTTGATTCTAAAATATCTTTAAAAAACAAGAAGGAAAAAAAATGACAAAAAAGGGGGGAATAATATATTTAAAAAATAAACTCTACTATCAAAATTAGTAAAATGCCAGAAAAATATTATTTCTAAATAAATAAAATTTATATGAAAGGAACGAATTAACAGCGAATATAACTTTCATAATACATTACAAGCTTATAATTATGCAACCGATTTTTAAAACGCTCCCCGTATCAGTTCTTCAAAAGGGCAGTGAGAGAAAAAGATTTCCAAAAGTATGTGAACAGAGGGAAAGTATTTCGGAGAGAGGGAGAGAGACCACCTACAGAGATGATTAGTCACTGTAAAACCGCAATCGTATGAACTTGGGGGAGAAAGTTGCTTCCCTCCCTTGCCCAAAGGTAGAAAGTGACTTGAGTTTCAAAGCCAATATTACAAAAAGTAATAAAGATCAAAAAATTTGACCCACATTTTCGTGGATAGGAAAGATTGAAAAAATTATTAGTATTTTTTTTAAATTGATTACTCCGATTCTTAAACAAGAAAAATCGGATCAAAGTGTGACAAGCCCGCCATAGACTTTACATGTTAAAAGCAGAAGTGAGGAGTCTGCTTGGTGCAACACTTTTCTCCCGGCAACCACGATTGAGGACCCCGATTTTCTTCTCTTTTGGGAATGCCGTGTCTATCCTTGTTTGCCATGGTATTAATAATGTAATATATTAGAAAAGCTATTCTTAATAGTTTTCTTATTGTGATTATCATAAAAATGACAAATTTTGTAAAATTAATTAATATAAGTATTGACCTCCATTTAAGCCTAAATGTTCTGCGAACCAGATTTTCCCCCTTCCTTGAAAACACGAATTTTTTTTCTTTTTAATAGGAGAAAATTTGACCTATTTATCTATATTAATTTACAGATTAGAGTAGTTAATATATGCATTGTTTGTTTTGATTTTCCTCTTGTAACTGTTTCAATGAAATCTTAATGGTAATTACTTATTTTTACTATTTGTCAATTTATTTTTCTTTAAAAGATTTTCATACGGAAATTCTAAGTACTTTGACTGTCTTATTGAGTTAAGAAATTTTGGATATTGTAAATCTAGGTACATGGCACCAAATTCTCGCATGATTGATTATTTCATAGAGTTATTAACATGGCATTGTTTTTTCAGAAATGTTGTACTTGTAAACTCAGTGATATAACCTTGATAAAGGTTGTTTACCTTGTAAATTGAGGGAAATATACCCATGTTTAGAAAATATTTCTTATTTAAATACCATTTTGTGCTAACAGTCATATTTCTGAGGTGTTTTTAATGATACGGTGTTACTTTGCTGTTTAATTAAGCTGTAAGTAAATAAGCTCTTGTTTAATTTTTACATCCACCCTTTTATTAAGTTATATATATTGGTTACTGATACATTAAAAAAATATGGTACATTGTTGGAAGTGCTGAGCCAACCCTGGAAAATAATATTAGGCATATAAATTCACTCTGACAATAAGTTTCCAATGTGCTTCTGTGCATTCAAATCAAACATCTGTTTTACTAATACAAAGGGAATAAGTGTATTATTGATGGATTTTGTATGAGAACATATGTATTGGTTCAAAAATGTTGATTAGTTTTATCATAACTATTTTATATGGTAATATATGATTAATGAATTATTTTATGCCTGACTTTGATTATTAGTTTGTGTAAAGTTATCATAATTCAACGCATTATTTACATTAATGATACCATTATATATATTAGATTACTTTGAGATTATCTTGTGGTTTTGACATTGCATGTCAAGGACTTGTAATATACTGTCCGAATCTGACAGAAACTGTCAAAATATGGGACATGTTAATTCAGGGTGGCCACCCATCTGGAAAGCCTGGAATTATCAGGAAATTTTTTTTATACTAGAAAAATCAGGGAAATTTGGATAAAAACCTGGAAAAATCAGGGAATTTTAAAAGAAAAGCTGGAGATTTTTTCTTTCATAATTTTTTTAATTTCACTAATATAAATTATTTAATAATTTTCTTAATTTAATTTATTTCATTCATCATACCAACTTTTTTTAGACGGAAATGTATCGCCAAACAGTTGAAATATCATCAACTTAGCGATACTTTGCTGGCATCAAAATTTGCTCCATTACAGCTCTGTTAAATTAGTGTCACATAAAATTCTCCCACGGTTGCTAAACGAATGTAAAAAGCTTTGCCCGCTGTGGGACTGTGCAATTCAGGAAAGATTCTGGTGGAGGTTAAAGAAGGGATTAGTATAATAGCTTCTGTTTTTTAATTCTGTCCTTGAGCTGAATCCATTTATGGCTCAAGTTTGTTTCGATGCTTTGGTGGTAATTTTTTTCTATTTTGACGAAATGTTTTTGTTTTTATAACTTTAAAAAATTCTCCAAAAGCTAGTTGGTTATACTTTAATAATAATAGATTTTATATTGTACTCTTTTTCTGAAATTTTTTCTATTCCCATTCAAGTAAATCTGTGAATTATTTCTTCTCAGCAAACCAATCGCACATTTTTTGCAATCGCTAACAGCAATGTTTGTCGAGAAATTGTTGCATTATTGCTAATTTTTACTATTTCATTTTAACCTTTTATAACAATAACATATTTTAATTTTTTAAAAAAAAGGTTTTTTTAAGAACTAACTATATATTAATATTTAATTTTACTCTTTTGTTGGTCAATATATGAATTTTAATTCAAAACTTTTTACCAAAACATTAAAAAATAACTCAAATGTTTTGCCAAATTGTCAAAATAATTGGGTTTTTTTTTTTTTTTTTGAGATATTTTAAAAAAATAACATTTTGAACGAAATATTTTTTATATAGACACTTTTCTTGTACACATCCTACATTTTATATGAAAAAAGAAACAAAAACCTGGAAATTTTAAGATTTTTATCTGGAAAAATCAGGGAAATTTGAAATCTGATTTGAGTGGCCACCCTGTAATTTTTGTTAGATAGTAAAACATACATAATGCTTGCATTATTTTCAATTATCATTTACATTATGTTTAATGTAAAAATAAAAAAAAATCCTAACTTATTGAAAGTATTAATTGGTTTTTATAAAAATATGGCACTCATAAGACTTTTAAAAGCAATGATATTTGCTAACTATTCGGTTTATATTACAGGTAATACCCATGAGTTGTTACTTATTATCAATCTAAATTTTCATTTTAATTCTTTTATTGACACTATGTCGGCAATTTTTTTTAATAAAGTAAAACTTAAGTAGTTGCCAATTGTACAAATGAGGGTTTTAGGTGGATAGGTCCTTAAAAACTACTTAAATTTTATTTTGACGAATAAGGGCCCTTAGAGGTACTTAATTTTAGTGCAAGGTTTTTTTAAAGTCCTTAATCATCATCCTAGTTGATAGGCACAATTTTTTTAAGTCTTTCAAAAAATATTTTTTAAAAAATCATTATCTTATCACCTGAATGAAACCATGCATGGAGGGTATGGCATTTTAGAGAGAACAAACTTTTTCTTTGCCATAACAGAATATTTAGTATGATTGGTCCACAACTGAATATGTGATGTATGTCCAGAAGCGAAATATAAAATTTTGTTTTATTTTTTCAATATTTTTTCCAAATTTCTTTATTTACTCTTTTTTAATGTATGTAAAAAATTGCAAATCATAATTTCCGCACTTAATTTTACAATTCAATTTCAATGAAATAATTAAAAATGGATTGCAAGTTAGTTTCGCAAAAGTGTTGACATTAAACAACCTGATAATATTAGTTTAAAAAAAAAAAAAAACCATCCCGGGTTTGCAAAAATTGCCTGGTTCTACTTTGGCGAACCTTGTTAATTAATACAATTATATCAGTATTTACATTATAATAAAATTGAAGGTAAATAATTGGCACTGTCACTGGTGTATATTTAATGATAAACAATCATGTCCTTAATTTTTGTTTTGTTTAAAGAGTGACCTTGTGATCTGTAGCTGAATAATCACAAAGTCTTGGCGGTGGCCCACGAGAGGCTTAGAAAAACGTCACAGAAAGAGCCTGACTCGAAAGGTACAACTTGTAGTACCCTCTCTGCCAAGTGAACATATGCATATTATTATATATTTTATTTTAATTTTAAATTTGAAATCTACTTGGTGATTGTAGTTGGTCCGACACATCACCAACAAGAAAATATCCCCTTTTTGGTCTAATAATGTTTTCACAAAAAAATTTTATTTTTAAAAAATGTCTCTTTGCAAAATTTTATTATAAGAACATTGCATGTCATTTTGTGTATTTATTAGTTATAATTTCCTTAAAAGTGAATGTGAACATTAAATGAACTTTTTTCATTGTTTTTATAATCAAAGATTTATAACGTCTATAAACATTACTTTCTAATAATTTTTCAAGAAGTTTTTAACCAAAAATGATAGGAGGAAATATTAGAAATTAAAAACTATACTGTGAATTTTCTAATTAATTCATGTTTCTAATGAATCAACTATAATATATTCCCTGGTAAGTAAGCTATTATAATTTACCGAAAATGTAAATCTTTGTTTAATTAAGTCAGTTCAGTGGTTTATTTAAGTTACTTTTAATTTTAAGTACTGTTATCATGCAACCTCAAAATAGCCATTCGCCAGATTGGGAGTCAACTAAAAAAAGTTTATTGTGATAAAAGTACGAGAAGTGAAAAAATGATGAAGGTACATCACTGCAGAAAAAGTTTCTGGATTAAAATGTCCAATATCCTTATTCAGAATCCATCAATATGTGATAGAAAGATAGTGGATGCAGCTCTCTAACAATTCACATATTTCATTTAAAGGTATATTATATTGCCAAAAGATATAATTTAATTAGAGAGACTATTAAATGAAAATATCCTATCTGCATCAGTCGCTAACTCATTAACTTTGAGGGAAAAGTGGCTACTGCTAAGTTATTAAGGTCTACTTGTCACTGGCTATTTGGTCTCATTCATACAAAACTGAGAAATGAACTTCTAGTATAGAGGGCTTTAAACACTAGTAAGGGGTGTTTTTCAACCTTGTTTCTTTTAGTTCTAAAGGCCATAGTTATTACCGCCCTGTTATTTATGTTAAAAACTTCCTGGACTGTATCAAAAGGTTTATGAACTATAAGACTAAGATTTTGTGCTATGGTTTATGTACATTTAACATTGAGAATCAGTGTTAAATTTAAAACACTTAGTTTTGAACATGTTTTAAAATTTAATAGAAAAATTATTTTCATCTGGGAAAAAGTCATATTTGTTATACAATAAATGAATCTTGATGCCATCTTGAGTGTTTTGTTCACATGTTTATCTCCTCCCCAACAAACTTCGAGGATATCGCCCGTATTAGAATAAGAAGTTACGTTCAATAAGAAAAAAAATTTAGGGTTTTTTTAGGGCAGCACTTTTGTTATTTTAAATTACTGGCATGCATTGTTTGTTTTTGTTAAGTATCTTGCATTAAATCATATTTCCTGAACAGTTTTGTCGCAGATAGCTTGAAAAAATTCTGCCACAGGAATGTGTCATTGGTCTCACATTTTAAGTGTTCTTAAGAAGGTCTAAAAAATGTGACTGGAAGCTAAAAGAGTTAACTTTAACTTATAATGCAGTTTTGAAGACAACTTCAGTAAAATGCAGTTTGCTTGCTTGGTAAAGCTTAGAGTAGTATTAATGATTGCGGTATTTATTAGGTAGCTAAAATTTGAAAAAAGATCTAATGTTTGTATGATATATTTAAATAAATCTTTATGTTCACCTGCAGGATAGCAACAGATGTTAACATTTGGCTGCTTAAATAGTAAAATAAGGAATCATTTGTCTTTCTAAAGCTTCAACGCTTAGATCAATATTTCTAGGCTTGAAATAAATTTCTTTTTATATCATTAAAGCAAATGTGGTATTCAGATCTGGCTCTTTTGGAATTAAAAATAAATATAGTAGGGTTTTTTTTTAGGGTAGATTTTTTTTATTAGCTCTTAGACACTTGAATCATCCTTTTTAAGTTAAACATCTACTTTTTGTTTAATCCTTGAAGAGCAAAGTTATGTCGTTCAATATTGATATTATTTGACAATATTTTTATAAATTTATTGTAAGGTTCTATATCTGAATATTATTTTCTAGAGCTCAAAGATGAATTGTGCCTTTCCAAGAAGATAGATGGAGGATTTTGCTATTTGGATTTCGTTTTAAGCGTCTGTCAATCTATTTTCCAAAGGCGACTAAAGTTGTGGACTTGATTATTCAAAAATATAATTTATAAAGAACTATTTGAATCAAAGACTTTAAATTCACAATATCTGTCCATTACGATTCAAAAGCAATATTGGCCAGGATAGTGATTTTTGATGGCTTATATATATCAGTTGCTGATTTAAAAAAATCAATCATGCAACAGAGGCTTGTCACTTTGTATAGAAAATTAGATAATGTAGGACTAGAAGATACAGCTTCATCAAGTAACGACCAAAAAATTTACTATAATAAAAATATTATAGAGAAAATACTTTATCGATCTACTAACAAGAATATAGAAGTATTTTTAGGTTATTCAAATGAACCAAAGCAAGATACAACTCATAATTCTGCAACAGATAAACTGATTGAAAGAATAAATTTATATCTATTAAAACAAAAGGAAGATCCACAACATTATTTGGTTATTGATTGTACTAGTTCATCATTGGTTGATACTGCATATTTAGCACAATTACGCTATAGTAACAAGCATCAATTTTGGAAATTGGATATCAGACCTTTAGTAAACTATGATCAGGTGCAACAACAAAAAAGGGTATATCTAAGTGATCAATTGGAAGATATTGATACAAGTATTTTTGGTTGTAGAAGATATTATGATACAAATATAAAAAGTCTACGTTTCGAGCTAGTTATAGAATATGCAAAATTAAGGCTCAAATATTTAAAACCTAATCCTAGTAATGTTCAACAATATGAATCAGAACTTAATTCTCTTAAATTAGCAGAACTTAGTATTTATGAAGTACATAAAAAAATATTAGAACAATCACCTAGTGATAATAAATATCTTGAGGCAACTAAATTAAATGTTTTGCAAATTGCTGATGACACTCCATGTTCCTCTAGAGAAAATGAAGATTATGATAAGCAAGATACATATTTAATAGGGGAAATATAGTATGCCACAACTAACAACAGAACACCCGATTTTAGTAGCAATAAAAGAAAAAGGAGTTAACTCATTAAAACAGAATATTAAAGTTTTTTTGCAAGATGATGGTAAGTTAAAAATTGATGTTATAAAGTTGGATAGAACTGGCAACACTGGGGTACAACACAACCATGTTGTACCTGTTGCACTTTTTCTTTCCTCTTGTAAATATAACTTAAAGCGTCAAACAGATTTATTTACCCTCTTTAATAATTTATCTTACTGTTATGGTTTAGATAACATAAATTATGATAAATTTAAAATAGTACTAGACTATTATCAACAACGTTTACTATCAGGAACAATTACAAAAAGTAATATAGAAACAAAGTGGTCTTGCAAGACTATATAGTACCGCTTATTTATGATAATTGGGATTCAAGAGCGGGAGCTATTTTTAAAGAAAGAAAGAACAGATCAGAATTGGGGCAAAATCAAAAAATTGAAAGAACAATTTACTACATTACATGATAATAACAAAAAATTACAAAATTTTGATACTTTCAAAATAGAAATACAAAATTTTATACAAAAATATAATGAAAACTTTGACATACCAAATAATCTTACCCCTCAAGAGCTTCCTAAAATAATTATAGATGCAAGATATTACCTAAATGTTTTACTAAATATTATTAATAATTCTGACAAGAATAATTTTTTACATGACGAGTATGATGATATGATATTACTCAAGCCAGAAGTAGAAAATTGGCATACAGAGGTGTTAAAAGTGGATAAGTTCGGTCTGGAATTTATTAATAAACATCCTAAAATCCAACAAAAACCATCATTTCTTCAAGAATGGACAGCATATCTAGGACAAAACCCTTCATTACTACGAAGTTCTGATACAGGTAGAACTTTAACAGAGTCAGATGATTATACAGATTTAGAAATTCCTTTCTTCTTCATCTTGCTATACTAGTTGCCCTTCATTCAACAATGTGGTGCTTCCCAAAACTAAGGAAATAGGAAGGGTTATGAAAACAGTAAAATCTGATTTTTCAATAAATTTCCTGTTTCCTTCTCACTTTGTGTATAATTTTTTATTTTTAGCTACCATTTTTGTTCTTTCATCACATTAAAAGGGATCTTTCAGATTTTTAATAAGCTTGGATTATTAATTATTATACATTTAGATATTGATGTTTATTGATACCATATGAAAGTTTATATCACTGACTAATGAAAAATGGGTAAAGAAATATGACACTACCAGTTATTTGAAACAAATATGCAAAAGATATTGCTGAAAATGCAATGCAATTCTTTACAATACAAATTTTGAGAGTTCTTAAAATTTCTTTTCAGTTGTAGTGTAGTAATTTAAATTATTAAATATCAGAGAAAACAGAACTGCTGTTCGTTAACTGTGGTAAATTTTAATAGAAACATTTGAATTTTATTACTTAGTTACAGGATCTTAAGGGTAATTTAGTAAGATGACTTTAGATGTTAAATTGAAGTACGCAAAGCATTGACATGATTTATTTTTCGGCCTACTGTTATTTTTTGTAAACCACCCTGTGTGTCCGCAACGATTAGTCGTAATTGGGGAACAAAAGTAGTGTTAATTCATTTAATTAAAGATTTGATTGAATGGTAATTTAGAGTCTGTATTTAAAATAAAATAAAAAAATTTAACATATCAGATTTTTACCTCCATAGCTGAATATGTGGTTTTCTACACATAAAATAATAGGCAATTTAGCTAGTTTAAATTCTTAATAGTCCTCAATAAATGTAGTTTTGTAAAAGTATATATTTATTAAAAATAACGAAACTAACTACATATTTTTGTATTTATACATATTAAGAACAGTCTTTTAATAAATATTCACAATAGGAGATGAAATTGTCATTTTCGTAATTTAAAATGCGACTTCATGATTTAGTGCAATTATTAAAAACAGCTATAACTTAATATAAAGTCATTTAAAGCAACAGTTTTGCTTTCCCTAGAATTGCACTAAAAAGAATTAAGAGATATAGAAAATTAAGAGAAATAGAATAAAAAATTAAGAGATATAGAAGAGAAATTTATTTAAGAGATGTAGAAAAATTAAGAGAAAAAGAATAATATATAGTAAACCAAAAGGAGCAATACCTGTCCTTCCTTTGCTATCCTGAATTGTTTTATCAGCTTCAAATTCAAGTAACTTCTGAATGCATAAGACATTTTTTTCCTAAAATAATAATAATAAAAGTATATTAACAAGGATCTGTCTAGAATTGTCTGAGAGGATCCTATTTTGTGAAAATTTAGACATAATTTGTGAAAAATTAAAAATTATATTAAAAAAATCAACACAAAAAAATATGGATTTATCGTTTCTTATGGGATACAAAAATAAAATTTTAAGAAATAGTATTTTGTGAAACTAAAGTTACTAAACGGTTCTCCTAAAGTTGAATTTGGGAAACTACCGTCTTTCCTAAAGATGAATTTGTGAAGGCACCGCCAAACAGTAGTAAATTCGGCCTGGATAGACCCCTGATTAATATAAATATTTTTATCTATAATTTTAATACATAAAACAGGGCATCCAAAAAAAAAACAATTAATTAGACACCATCTATTGATAAACTTTGCCAATATTTTTTTACAGAAATACTGGTTTTATAAGCAGAACATTAAAAACCATAAATTTTTTCTCCTTTTCTTTAATTGCTTCTTAAATTGTTAGTCAATTTTGGAACAACTTGCACAGATTTCATATAATTATACACTTATTAATTTTTAAACTACTATTTGTCACTAAACTTTTTTTAAAGGTTTTTTTAAATGTTTTCTGTAGCTGTGATAAAAAAAATTTTCATAAATCAGAAAAAGAAAAGAAAAATTTTTGTTGTCTTGAATAAATTCTAAATTTTAAGGAAGTCAAAAAAAATTGATAAATAACTAAAGTAACTTAACGGGAATTTTTTTGTTTATTCTTATAACAAGCCCACATTTATGGGAGTATGCCCGAATTGCATATTAAAATCAAAATTATGAGTGGAAAAAAGGAATATTAATAATTTATTATAATATTAAATTGTTTTAAAATCTTGTGAATTCAAAGAGATGTAAAATCAGATAGAATGAAAAACAATTAGAGCAGCAAAGTTAAAACTAAATAGATTCTACGTCCAAACTACATAGTACAAATATATAAATAACATATACATTGCATTTTTCCCTACTTAAAACACCTGAAAAATACTTAAGCAATAAAAAATAAAATATATATTGATTGATTTTTAATATAGCATATTACCAGATTTTTAATACAAATTTAGGCACAAATCTGGAAAATATTATCAACCTATGAAATTACAACAATCAGAAAACATACTAAATTTTTACCGAAAGATCCTCAGAAAAATAATAAAAAATTGGAAAATAATTAAAATAATAATAAAAACTTAGAAAAAAATGATAAAGTAAAAAATTGTGGATCAGAGGATGAGTCACATGCCTGTAAAAATGTTCAGAGACAAAAATGTTCAGTACTTACTTTGACAGCAAAATGTAAAGCTGTAAGACCATGGATTGACTTTGAATTCATGTTTAGGTGACAGACATTAATAAGATAAGTACACGCTTCAACATTCCCAGCTTCAGCAGCAAGATGAAGTAAGTTCCTTCCAAGACGATCAGTTTTGTTTACGGAAGCCTGGAAATTAAAATCCATTATTTTTAAAAAATTTTAACTCTCTATTTTCAAAATACTATGCAATATTTTATTAGAGGAAATTTTTGCATAAGTAAGTTTTAACTTTTATGGCTATTAGTTCAGTTATTAATTTAATTAAAATTTGCTTGTGAATTTAATAAGTTGAAAATGCTTCACCTAATTTTTCACTTTTTGTGTTTAAAAATAATTAATAAATAAAAAAATTTACAATGTATTATGTATGCCTGAAAAATAATTAAAAGAACAATTTCATCTTTATTGATATGAGGATAATTCCAACTACAAAATTTTACATAAAGATACTAGATGTTGACCCAAATTTGATCACCTGAAAGTCTAGTATTAAAAAATTAAATGTACAATTTAAAAAACAATTGCATCAAGAGAATTAAAGTATTTGCCTAGTATTAAAAAAATTAATGCATCAAGAAGAAAACCACTTGAGATAGACTGATGGATTTGGTTTGTAGAATATCAATTAAAAACTTTATTTTGTTGCTTTTTTTTTAGCAGAAAATGTGCTCAATTGAAAAATCGATTCAAGATTTAGTTACATGGCATCCGCTAAACAATACAATATACCCAGGCTCTTTGCCAAAATCAAATTCCCTGACAATTTCAAGTTTACCTGATGCACACAAACTCTGTGTAAGCATAAATCTTACATAAAAGAAATTACCTAAATGTTAAATAATATTTAACTGAACAATAAACTAATATGTTACTGAACCCGTAAAATAGTATGAGAATTAAAATACTATTTACTCAATGGTATTTGATTTTTGTTCAAATAAAATTTAAAAACTTACACCTTTATCAACAAGAATTTGGAAAATTTCATTATGACAACTAGAAATGGCATCCATAAGTGGGCTGATTCCACAACAGTCAACAGGATCGATTGGTTGGTCTGTGTCATGCAAAAGTAGCTTCAAAACTTCAGCATTACCATGAAGAGCTTCAAAATATAAATGCATAAAAATAAAATCATTTTCAAAATATATTACAAATGAAAATTATTATGCATCTTTTGACTGAATACCTATAACTGAATTAAAATATTAGTTAGTGATTTAGGTATTTTTTCTACTATTTTGTGAAGTTTTTAGAAAAAAAATCAAAAAACATATACCTTACACTAAATTGTCTGAAAGTAATTGGGACTACAGCAACAATTATATAATTTTTTAACGTGCTTCAAAAGTTGTATGAGAACGTTTTGGTCACAGTGTATGCACTTTCTAAATTAAAATTTAAAAAAAAACTAATTTTAAAATTAATTTTTTTTTTTTTAGATTCTGTTAAAACTTAAACAAACATATACATACTATAAATTCTGGCTGTGGACTGTACAGCTTAAAAACATTCACTGCTAACTTACTTAAATATTATTTACTCATTCTGGGTAATAAGCTACAATGGGCACTAAAATGGACTTTTATTTGACCACTTGATAAATATGTTAAATCTCCATTTAAACAGGAAAATTAATTTTATTATAAATACAAGAATAAAAATAAATTGCCTATAGTTATGAGAAGCTTAAAAAACTATTTGTAAGCTTTTCTACAATTAAGTGTAATCAGCAATGCTTATTTTATGCTTATTTAAAAATAGTTTAATTTAAAGCATGATTTAAGTTCTTTTTTTCCCCCTTTTTTTACAAAAAGAAAAATATTTCTAGTTGTAAATAAAACGTTTTAAAAATTATCATTAAATTATATAATTTTAGAAAATAAAGGCTGTGCTTCTTCTCTTATTTTATGAAGGATTAGTCTTATGAGAAATATAATGATTTACAGCAGATTTCATAACAATCATTTAACGAAATTAGTAGTAATCTTAAATCAGGATGCAGAGGTACAGTAATAGGAGGCTAATAACAGTTATAAGACCTTTAACTACAGTGATTAAATAATAGTTAATACTAAAAATTATTAACTTCATGAAAAATGAAAGCAGTATTAATTCTTATATGATATAATCTCATAAATTGGAACCCTCATGGCATTAAAACAAAACTGCAAAAGCTAATTTAAAAAAAAAAAAAAACTTTCTACTTTTTATGGCCACAAAATAGAAAATTATAATAATATCAAATTCATGCAAAAATATATATATTTCTTCCAACTTCTTTTTCCTTTTGTTCACAGAAGAGTGTTCTAATATCCAAAGAAATATGGATTATTTTGTAAAAAATACAATAACAAATTAATTTATAATTTACTAAACTGATAAGAACAGATAACATTTAAAGAGCTTAATGGTTACAATTACTTCTTTGTTTAGGTTTAAATTAATACTATAAACTTAAAATAATTTATTCCAAAGTTAACATTTAATGTTCTTTTCATTAGGAAAGATTTTTTTTTCTTTGCTTACCAAATAGGGTTTTAATTTGTCAATAAATATTAACTATTTGAAGAAAAATGCAATGAGTAATTAATTTAAGATTTTTTTCTAATTGGTCAGAAGACAGAAAAACGTTTTGAGAGCTTTATAGAGCTTATTATCATAAAACACTCAAACTTCTATGTTTAATAAAATGTTATGGTTGGCTGTATCTATAAAACAATAATTTAGTTTGTAAAAGTTCTTAAATAATTTGGAGGTTTTTCAAAAAAAAAAAAATTATAATAATAATTTATTGATAAACTTAAAAAATTATTGTTTCCCAATAATTCTTTTTTAATTAAATAATTAAAAATCAATTATTAAACTCATTATAATTAATATTATTTCTAATTATTTATTATATATGAATTTATCAGTGAATAATTGATAATTTTTAAATATTGTTTTAAAACAATATTTTAAAAAAAACAGCTGCTTGATGTCTCTAAACATTTTAAAACTGATAATTATTCAAAATGTCAGTTAAAATATGTCAGTTTTGCATGTTTTAAAACAGAGTTTTGATCGACAAAAAAATATTTTTTATAGCCTCTTGAAATTTATGCATATACTAAATCAGATTATTTCACTTTTACAAAAATATCACTTAACATATTCTTACAATACACTCTTTATTAAATTAAAAGTAGTTAAGTAGCCATACTAACCAGCAGTATGAAGAGGTGCACGAGAATTTTTACTTTGTGTCCTCCATAGCATTTTATCAATTTTTAGGATCAATTTTACGTCCTGGAATAGAAATAACATAAATTATCAAAAGCATTTATTTAACAAAAAGTTCAATAACTTTAATATCACTATAACTCAAATTTTTAATGAGGGTATGAACCTTTCATCTTTAATTTCATGTTAGTTTTTCTCAATCACTCAATCTTTTATAATGCAAAAAAGTAGTAAGAGAAAAGTTATCAGAATTGAAAAGGCTAGACTCAACTAGTCAGAACAAATTAAGTTATTGTGAGAGAAAGGAAAACCACATGTTCGATAGCCCCCACCTTCCAAATAGCAACTCAAGAGAAAAGATATTCTTGCTTGGAGCAACTAGAAAATATAAGCAATTTGCTGGTGCTAATGTTACATTTAATTTTGCATGTTACTGTTACATGCCAACTTAAAAATTCTCAGTTTTTTTCTTTCTTTTTTTCCAATATTAATTACTATAATTGTGCACAATTTATACCCATTATATATCATTAATAAAAAGTGGGAGAATTTCTGGTTCAGCTTTAAGGCATCTTGACACCTTTAACAACTCTTTAAAAAAAACTTAATAATTGAAATATTAAACTTTTTTATGTGTTACAGCATAAAGTTTTTATTCTTGCAGTCATTTTAATTAAAAAATTTTTGTTTTGAATGTTTGGGAAAAAGCAAGATGAAAAATATTATTTTTACTTACCACCATTTAAACTTTAAATTGAACCATTGAGAAATCATTTTCTCTATTATGAATACACATTAGCCAAGAATACAGACTATGGGGAAGATTTCCATATTGTAATCAGCGGCGGAATAATCGCTAAGTCTTGGCAACTTACAGGCAGTGGCTTGCAAGAAACTGAAAAAAAACTGCAAGAAACTGAACAGAAAGGGGCCAACTCAAAGCCACCTCCGGGCAAACTTTTACAAAAAAAAAAAATTTCAAAATCGTTTGTAAGTTTAAAATCCATTTGGCACCTTGGCGATTGTAGTTGGTGCAAAATATCAGGATACAGAAATATCCCCAAGCAAGGCACCCATAAGCACAAAAAAATGTAGGTCATTATCTAGCAATTATATTTCTAAATGAAATTTTATTCCTTTTAAATTTATTTTTAATTAAAAATATTATATATACCAGTCTGATCTTTTCAAAGCATCCACAGGAACATTACATGATAAAAGATATTCTACACATTGAAGTTGTCCAGAATGAGCAGCAACATGAAGAGGCATTTTCCCATCTTTATTTCTTTGAATTAGTATGTCTAATCCATAGTGGAGAAAACATTGCCTGAAAGTTTAAAAAATTATACTCGTTAACATAAATTTGCACTAGAAATAAGCCTACATTTATTTAATGTATAATGTGTAAAAAATAATTCAGCGTAAAATAAAAAGTAATGTATAAAAATTAATTCATAAGAATTTCTTAAAATAGTAGACTAAAGAGAAAATACATGTATAAAAATCATCACAGGCATCAAGAAACTAGAAACGTACTGATATTAACAATTTAACGGCATGTAAGTTTCATAAAATTTTATTCATGAATACGCTATTAATTATTTTATAACCAAATGAATTTTTGATTATTATCATCTGGCATCTATTTGGAAACAAACATGAATAAAATTTTTATACAAAAAAGTGTAGGTAATAATTTTGAAAAATAAGCAATAACTTAAACTTACCAGTAATACTTACATAAAAAATTTTTAATTGATACAGATTAAAATAAAATAATTTAAACTGGGTTTTAATATTTTTTTTTAAGTCACAATTATTTGAACCAGCACAAAGGTATAAAACATTTTTTTACATGATAATATATTATTAAAAGACTAAAAAGTAATGAATAGCGTCATTTGCCTTCAAGAAGATTTAAAAAAAAAAATAATAAGTTTTATCAAATTATAAATATTAATTATGTTTATTTTTCTAAATATTTAATAAACATAGATGATAAATCAAATATATATGCAATTCTAAACAAAAAAGTTATAGTTTAAAAAATACATCATAATGTACCCTAACAGCATAGATAGGTGCAAAGAGCAATTGAATGGAAATTTGTGCTACAAGCCTGATTAACTTATGCCTCGCCAACCAAAGGGTATAATAATATATATATATGTAATATTAAAAGCTTCAACTTTTTTTCTCCTTTATGGAAATCAGGAGACCAATATGGGAGGATTTTACTTTACCAAACTTTAGAAGAATCTTTAAAAAATTTGACAAGTGAAATTAGCAATTTCCCAAGAATCAACAAAAAAATAAAAAGTTTTTCATTGAATATTTTACTTTTTTAACTTATTAAAATTACTTTTACATGAAATTATACTTCATCATAAAAATAACATTTGTGGGAAAATTGTTCACAAAATCAGATTGTTGCTTTTTTTTAAAAAAAATAAATATCAAGCTAGAAATATCGAATTATAATAAGACAAAAAAAATTATTCTTATAAAGAGAAATTATCAAGTTTAAAAGAAAAACATTAAAATGACAGTTCTTGATAGCAGTTACTATATGACATAGATTATACTATTTTTTATTTTCTTTAATAAGACTGTAGATTAGAAAGTGTTTAACTTTAATTATTTTTTTAAATTTTGTGATAGTAATCAAACTGTTATGTTTAAAATGCCTGATAATTTTGATTTTAAAAAAATAGTTGGAATTAACTTTGAGTTAAAAAGGGATCTGTAAAAGAATTCATTTTAAAAATTAAAAAATAATTTTTTTGGTTAATATCACTAACTTCATACTTAATCGACCTATAAATTGTTTTAAATAACTTGTTTCAAGTATAAAAAAACTTCTCTTAAGAGTTTTATGTAAAAAAGAATTAAAAATATATTGTTTTAAAAAACTTAAATATTACACATAAGATACAGTACATGAACTTTAAATGTAAATAGTATCAGAACATTTCTGATATTTTGTTCTTATTTTAATAATATTTCGATAATAATGTAATCATTAAAAAAATATTAATATTTTGCTATAAATGTGCTTTAATTTTTCCACATCCTTTTTCTGTTTTGATCATCAAAAAGTTGTTTATACTACATTTCTTAAAATATAATATTTTTAGAGACGATAATTAAGATAAGCTTAGACAGGTGATCAATCTACAGACTTGAAATCAACTCTAGTAAACTTAACAGGGTAAGTTGTCCATTCTCTCTTGAGACTCTTCAACAGCCTGTATAGTTGATGTTATGTGATATATTTGCATTTTGTTTTACTTTACATACATATATAGAACAAATTTTTTGAGGAAAACGCATTTCAAGCATTCATTAATGTCGTCTCATAAAGATCCAATGAATGTATAATACCTAACAATATCAGTTGAACCAGACTTCGCTGCAAGATGTACAATTGTATCACCATTTTTATTTGAAATTTCAAACATTTTAGAAGATAATGTGTTATTTGTTTCCATCATTTCTAAACATTTATCTGCATCAGCTGACTGAGCAGTCTCTAAAATGAGTTGTTGGAAACTTTCAAAGTTCATGAAAACCATTTGTTAAATTTCTACAAAAATTTATAATAATGCCAAGGTTCAAGCAATTTTTTTCATCTTAAAGGTTTTTTAATTATAAATGGAACTGATTATTCTTATATTTTACGTAATTTGTTAAAATTCTGATCCCCTCTGGATCGTCTTGTTTTTATTTACATTTTTTACATGCTTATATCGCAAAAGTCTGTCTTTTGCCACAAATTCTTTAAAACATTGCTTTGAGGCCAATCTTATAGAACACAACAAATTGAAAGTGTAAACTAACATAATTTCTATAAAGCTGGTGGCAATTAATCAAATTATTGCTCTGATTGGACTAGCTCAAAAATGACGTTTGCAGCCATTTCCTGTTTAGTTGCAATCTGCAATCGAGTGGTGATTTGTTTTCATTGTTCGTTTTTAACATTGCTGAAAGAAATTAAAAGTATTGTCTTATTACAGTTATTAAAATCAAAAACATTTTGAAATTTAGTGTAAGCTCATTTTATATTGATTAAGTGCCATTCTACATTTTGATTTTTTTACCGATAGGTACGTTGAATTCATGATGTCACGCGTCATCATCATTGCAGTATGACCTTATTTTTAATAACGTGATCTTCATGAAATTTTTCATCGGGTAAGTAAAAATCGAACTAGTATTAATAATATAATATATTAGAAAAGCTATTCTTAATAGTTTTCTTATTGTGATTATCATAAAAATGACAAATTTTGTAAAATTAATTAATATAAGTATTGACCTCCATTTAAGCCTAAATGTTCTGCGAACCAGATTTTCCCCCTTCCTTGAAAACACGAATTTTTTTTCTTTTTAATAGGAGAAAATTTGACCTATTTATCTATATTAATTTACAGATTCGAGTAGTTAATATATGCATTGTTTGTTTTGATTTTCCTCTTGTAACTGTTTCAATGAAATCTTAATGGTAATTACTTATTTTTACTATTTGTCAATTTATTTTTCTTTAAAAGATTTTCATACGGAAATTCTAAGTACTTTGACTGTCTTATTGAGTTAAGAAATTTTGGATATTGTAAATCTAGGTACATGGCACCAAATTCTCGCATGATTAATTATTTCATAGAGTTATTAACATTGCATTGTTTCTTCAGAAATGTTGTACTTGTAAAGTCAGTAATATAACCTTGATAAAGGTTGTTTATCTTGTAAATTGAGGGAAATATACCCATGTTAAGAAAATATTTCTTATTTAAATACCATTTTGTGCTAAAAGTATTTCTGAGGTGTTTTTAATGATACAGTGTTACTTTGCTGTTTAATTAAGCTGTAAGTAAATAAGCTCTTGTTTAATTTTTACATCCACCCTTTTAAGTTATATATATTGGTTACTGATACATTAAAAAAATATGGTACATTGTTGGAAGTGCTGAGCCAACCCTGGAAAATAATATTAGGCATATAAATTCACTCTGACAATAAGTTTCCAATGTGCTTCTGTGCATTCAAATCAAACATCTGTTTTACTAATACAAAGGGAATAAGTGTATTATTGATGGATTTTGTATGAGAACATATGTATTGGTTCAAAAATGTTGATTAGTTTTATCATAACTATTTTATATGGTAATATATGATTAATGAATTATTTTATGCCTGACTTTGATTATTAGTTTGTGTAAAGTTATCATAATTCAACGCATTATTTACATTAATGATACCATTATATATATTAGATTACTTTGAGATTATCTTGTGGTTTTGACATTGCATGTCAAGGACTTGTAATATACTGTCCGAATCTGACAGAAACTGTCAAAATATGGGACATGTTAATTCAGGGTGGCCACCCATCTGGAAAGCCTGGAATTATCAGGAAATTTTTTTTATACTAGAAAAATCAGGGAAATTTGGATAAAAACCTGGAAAAATCAGGGAATTTTAAAAGAAAAGCTGGAGATTTTTTCTTTCATAATTTTTTTAATTTCACTAATATAAATTATTTAATAATTTTCTTAATTTAATTTATTTCATTCATCATACCAACTTTTTTTAGACAGAAATGTATCGCCAAACAGTTGAAATATCATCAACTTAGCGATACTTTGCTGGCATCAAAATTTGCTCCATTACAGCTCTGTTAAATTAGTGTCACATAAAATTCTCCCACGGTTGCTAAACGAATGTAAAAAGCTTTGCCCGCTGTGGGACTGTGCAATTCAGGAAAGATTCTGGTGGAGGTTAAAGAAGGGATTAGTATAATAGCTTCTGTTTTTTAATTCTGTCCTTGAGCTGAATCCATTTATGGCTCAAGTTTGTTTCGATGCTTTGGTGGTAATTTTTTTCTATTTTGACGAAATGTTTTTGTTTTTATAACTTTAAAAAATTCTCCAAAAGCTAGTTGGTTATACTTTAATAATAATAGATTTTATATTGTACTCTTTTTCTGAAATTTTTTCTATTCCCATTCAAGTAAATCTGTGAATTATTTCTTCTCAGCAAACCAATCGCACATTTTTTGCAATCGCTAACAGCAATGTTTGTCGAGAAATTGTTGCATTATTGCTAATTTTTACTATTTCATTTTAACCTTTTATAACAATAACATATTTTAATTTTTTAAAAAAAAGGTTTTTTTAAGAACTAACTATATATTAATATTTAATTTTACTCTTTTGTTGGTCAATATATGAATTTTAATTCAAAACTTTTTACCAAAACATTAAAAAATAACTCAAATGTTTTGCCAAATTGTCAAAATAATTGGGTTTTTTTTTTTTTTTTGAGATATTTTAAAAAAATAACATTTTGAACGAAATATTTTTTATATAGACACTTTTCTTGTACACATCCTACATTTTATATGAAAAAAGAAACAAAAACCTGGAAATTTTAAGATTTTTATCTGGAAAAATCAGGGAAATTTGAAATCTGATTTGAGTGGCCACCCTGTAATTTTTGTTAGATAGTAAAACATACATAATGCTTGCATTATTTTCAATTATCATTTACATTATGTTTAATGTAAAAATAAAAAAAAATCCTAACTTATTGAAAGTATTAATTGGTTTTTATAAAAATATGGCACTCATAAGACTTTTAAAAGCAATGATATTTGCTAACTATTCGGTTTATATTACAGGTAATACCCATGAGTTGTTACTTATTATCAATCTAAATTTTCATTTTAATTCTTTTATTGACACTATGTCGGCAATTTTTTTTAATAAAGTAAAACTTAAGTAGTTGCCAATTGTACAAATGAGGGTTTTAGGTGGATAGGTCTTTAAAAACTACTTAAATTTTATTTTGACGAATAAGGGCCCTTAGAGGTACTTAATTTTAGTGCAAGGTTTTTTTAAAGTCCTTAATCATCATCCTAGTTGATAGGCACAATTTTTTTTAAGTCTTTCAAAAAATATTTTTTAAAAAATCATTATCTTATCACCTGAATGAAACCATGCATGGAGGGTATGGCATTTTAGAGAGAACAAACTTTTTCTTTGCCATAACAGAATATTTAGTATGATTGGTCCACAACTGAATATGTGATGTATGTCCAGAAGCGAAATATAAAATTTTGTTTTATTTTTTCAATATTTTTTCCAAATTTCTTTATTTACTCTTTTTTAATGTATGTAAAAATGTATGGCCTTGTGATCTGTAGCTGAATAATCACAAAGTCTTGGCGGTGGCCCACGAGAGGCTTAGAAAAACGTCACAGAAAGAGCCTGACTCGAAAGGTACAACTTGTAGTACCCTCTTTG
Organism: Parasteatoda lunata; assembly: GCA_949128135.1. Taxonomy (NCBI): domain Eukaryota; kingdom Metazoa; phylum Arthropoda; class Arachnida; order Araneae; family Theridiidae; genus Parasteatoda; species Parasteatoda lunata. The sequence continues at coordinate 44,573,992 of OX421974.1, forward strand.
CCAAGTGAACATATGCATATTATTATATATTTTATTTTAATTTTAAATTTGAAATCTACTTGGTGATTGTAGTTGGTCCGACACATCACCAACACGAAAATATCCCCTTTTTGGTCTAATAATGTTTTCACAAAAAAATTTTATTTGTAAAAAATGTTTCTTTGCAAAATTTTATTATAAGAACATTGCATGTCATTTTGTGTATTTATTAGTTATAATTCCTTAAAAGTGAATGTGAACATTAAATGAACTTTTTTCATTGTTTTTATAATCAAAGATTTATAACGTCTATAAACATTACTTTCTAATAATTTTTCAAGAAGTTTTTAACCAAAAATGATAGGAGGAAATATTAGAAATTAAAAACTATACTCTGAATTTTCTAATTAATTCATGTTTCTAATAAATCAACTATAATATATTCCCTGGTAAGTAAGCTATTATAATTTACCGAAAATGTAAATCTTTGTTTAATTAAGTCAGTTCAGTGGTTTATTTAAGTTACTTTTAATTTTAAGTACTGTTATCATGCAACCTCAAAATAGCCATTCGCCAGATTGGGAGTCAACGAAAAAAAGTTTATTGTGATAAAAGTAGGAGAAGTGAAAAAATGATGAAGGTACATCACTGCAGAAAAAGTTTCTGGAAAAATTTCTGGATTAAAATGTCCAATATCCTTATTCAGAATTTCATTCCTTCAGAATCCATCAATATGTGATAGAAAGATAGTGGATGCAGCTCTCTAACAATTCACATATTTCATTTAAAGGTATATTATATTGCCAAAAGATATAATTTAATTAGAGAGACTATTAAATGAAAATATCCTATCTGCATCAGTCGCTAACTCATTAACTTTGAGGGAAAAGTGGCTACTGCTAAGTTATTAAGGTCTACTTGTCACTGGCTATTTGGTCTCATTCATACAAAACTGAGAAATGAACTTCTAGTATAGAGGGCTTTAAACACTAGTAAGGGTTGTTTTTCAACCTTGTTTCTTTTAGTTCTAAAGGCCATAGTTATTACCGCCTTGTTATTTATGTTAAAAACTTCCTGGACTGTATCAAAAGGTTTATGAACCATAAGACTAAGATTTTGTGCTATGGTTTATGTACATTTAACATTGAGAATCAGTGTTAAATTTAAAACACTTAGTTTTGAACATGTTTTAAAATTTAATAGAAAAATTATTTTCATCTGGGAAAAAGTCATTTTTGTTATACAATAAATGAATCTTGATGCCATCTTGAGTGTTTTGTTCACATGTTTATCTCCTCCCCAACAAACTTCGAGGATATCGCCCGTATTAGAATAAGAAGTTACGTTCAATAAGTAAAAAATTTAGGGTTTTTTTAGGGCAGCGCTTTTGTTATTTTAAATTACTGGCATGCATTGTTTGTTTTTATTAAGTATCTTGCATTAAATCATATTTCCTGGACAGTTTTGTCGCAGATAGCTTGAAAAAATTCTGCCACAGGAATGTGTCATTGGTCTCACATTTTAAGTGTTCTTAAGAAGGTCTAAAAAATGTGACTGGAAGCTAAAAGAGTTAACTTTAACTTATAATGCAATGTTGAAGACAACCTCAGTAAAATGCAGTTTGCTTGCTTGGTAAAGCTTAGAGTAGTATTAATGATTGCGGTATTTATTAGGTAGCTAAAATTTGAAAAAAGATCTAATGTTTGTATGATATATTTAAATAAATCTTTATGTTCACCTGCAGGATAGCAACAGATGTTAACATTTGGCTGCTTAAATAGTAAAATAAGGAATCATTTGTCTTTCTAAAGCTTCAACGCTTAGATCAATATTTCTAGGCTTGAAATAAATTTCTTTTTATATCATTAAAGCAAATGTGGTATTCAGATCTGGCTTTTTTGGAATTAAAAATAAATATAGTAGGGTTTTTTTTTAGGGTAGATTTTTTTTATTAGCTCTTAGACACTTGAATCATACTTTTTAAGTTAAACACCTACTTTTTGTTTATCCTTGAAGAGCAAAGTTATGTCATTCAATATTGATATTATTTGACAATATTTTTATAAATTTATTGTAAGGTTCTATATCTGAATATTATTTTCTAGAGCTCAAAGATGAATTGTGCCTTTCTAAGAAGATAGATGGAGGATTTTGCTATTTGGATTTCGTTTTAATCGTCTGTCAATCTATTTTCCAAAGGCGACCAAAGTTGTGGACTTTATTATTCAAAAATATAATTTATAAAAAACAATTTAATCAAAGACTTTAAATTCAAAATGTCTGTCCATTACCGATTCAAAAGCAATATTGGCCAGGATACAGTGATTTTTGATGGCTTATACATATCAGTTGCTGATTTAAAAAAATCAATCATGCAACAGAAGAGGATCGGCAAAAGCTCGGACTTTGATCTTCAAATAACAAATGCTCAAACAAAAGAAGGTGAGGGTTTAAAGACGTAATATTATCATTGGTTTGTATATTAATTGATGCTAGTCAACATGTCTTGCTTGTTGCTAGTCAATATTCTAGTCATCTCTTTCTATTTTAATTTTTATTAATAAATGTCTGTCGAATTTGTTTGTCTGTTTAATAGTTTTAAATCATTTGTAACTGATTTAATTATTGTTTTCTACACAACATTATTTATTGTCTTTACATTGGCTAATTTGTAAAATATTTTTATTTTTTTGATTTCCTGGGTTTTCTTAAAACAAAACTATTAATTTTTTATTGGATTATTTAAGCCAACAATTATGTATTTGTATCATAATTGTCTGGAGGTTCTATCGTAATCTGCCTGTAAATATGTTTTTTCCAAAATCATTGTTAACAATATTGTGTTGTTACTATGGTAAAGTCAGTATATTTTATCCAAGTTAAAATGTTTATTAAAAATATTTGTTAGTTTTTACCGAAAGTATTCTCAACGAATTAAAAGTCAATGCTGTGGTGCTATGTATCAATCATGTCTTCGTTTATAAGAAATGAAAGCAAGTATTCAGCTATGTACTATCTTCGATAAGTATTTTAAATATTTTTTAAATAAAATTGAATTTTTAAACTACTGCTGATTTTCTTTTGTTCACTGATACAAGGATGTTAAATTTTTCGTAATTTCTAATTTTAATTAGAAATATTTTTAAAAGAGTACCTATTACTGGTTATTTATCTGCTTGTGGCAAATGTATTTTAAATTTTTCCTTGTTAAGCAATGTACAGATTTTAAGAAAAGGAATATAAGAATATTAATAATGAATTATTAAAAAGTTTTATAGCGAAATTTTAATAATTTTTATATTTTAGTATTCTATTCAGGCATTAGATTTTTTACGTTTCTATTTTCTTTCTCTTTTTTTCTACCATTTTTATGTAAAAGCATGATTGTTCTTCTATGCATAAAATCTGAAAATACAGATTCAAAACTTTCCTTTTGTTTTCTATTTTTTACCTTATGTGTTGTCTAGGTTTTTGTTTGTTTTGTGTTTTAAAGTTTTCCTCCCTACTGAAACTTGTTACCCTTCCATCCAAAAATATATATATATATATTTGGTAAAATACCGACAGCACTGATGCAGAGAGAAATGAAATTAAACGCCAAACCAGGGTTCCCATGGTCCTTAACAGTTCTTAAAAACTGCTTAATTTTTAAAAGTACTTACTTTTCAGCATCATAGTTGATGAAGTGATTTTTCAGTCTTACAAAAATATTTAAAATAAAAAAGAAATCTTGTATTGCTTAGAATAAAACCATGTTTTGAGGTAGAGCATTTTAGATCGACGAGAAGGAGCTGCAGGCAAGGGGAAGAAAAGCCCTTTTTTCATTATTTATATTGGTTCTTTCCTTAATATTTCCTTCTTTTTCGTAGAATGATTCTTCATGAGGAGTATAAAGTATTCTAAATGAAAAGAATATAGTGTGAACAAGGGAGATACTGTATTTGAAAGAGAGAAAACACTTTTTCTTGGCAGTTTTAAAACTTACATTGACCCTTAAAATTGACAGAATCTAATATATTTAGCTCTTAGAAGCGAATTAGAGCCCTAAAAAAAGAAATATCAGGAAGGGGAAAAAATTCCATAGCAGAAAATATACTTAAAAAATGCCTGTATGATTAAGTAAGTTGGTATAATATTTCAAAGTGTATTAAGTTACAGAAAATATAAACATTTCTGTAATTAACTTGGTTTGAGGAAACTAGATTTCTTTTAAAAAGAATTCCAGTCCATAGAAAACCTCGGGGTTTATTGAGTTTTTGATGAAAACACAAAGTGTTTTCAGAATTTATTTAAATTTTTATTCCAGAGTACCTAAAAAATGCATAGTTTGCTTCGAACAAATAAATTTAATGTTTGGTAACTATTTGTAACTTTTTTTTTTGCTTTGTAACCTTTTTTTTTTACGGTTGTTAAATTGTTTTTATTTCTTAAGGAGAAACAGATAGTTGCATAAAAGAGTAAAAACTACTCAGTCAGTCCCCAATTTTTTTTATTACAGTTTATTCAGGGTTTGTTCATTTAAATCAGCTTGATTTAAATCAACTGTTTTTTTTATATATATGTTGATTTTAAACAGTGTTTTAAATTATTGATACTTTTATTATTTTCTTTTCTTAGTTTTAAAATTTATTTTAAATAAATTGCTGCATTAATAATTTTTAGTTAACAAAGTTACTTTCTTGCTGTGTGTTAAATTGCAACACATTTGAAATTACATTTTTAAAAATCTTTTGATTCTTGAGATTGAAAGTACAGATTAAAGTAAACATTTAATGAATTAGATTTGCGTAGCTGTAGGGAGTAATTAATAAACAAGAAATTTTTCCCCCAAAAAATGTCAAACTCTACGTTTTGATTGAAAAAGCATGGAATTAAAATCTACGTTATATTTTATTGGTGGAAAATGTATATTTCTAAATCTTGAGGTTATATTAAAAAGAAATTACTCTAATATGCCAAAAATATACTCTATATGTCAGGGGTGCCTAGGCTCCTTAATAGTCGAGCCATTTTTCAAAATTTTAAATTTTTCGCGAGCCGTAATTAAAATGCAAAACGTATAGCACAAATTAGAATACGCAAAAAAGGTGTGTAAAATTTTTTTTTACAGAACTTTATTTATTGAAACCATAATTAAAAGTACACAATATGTGTATTGATTTTAAATATTAAAAATTAAACACATTTATTATACTTCTGATAATTCTTTAAAATTCGACAAGCAGCCTTTTTTAATTAAGGATACTTCGATTATGGTTCGAATTTCTAAAATTCAATAATCGACGTCGACTTATAGTATTTTAATTGTGGAGCTTGATCTTCTTGCATCTCTATTAATTCTAATTCTCCAGGTGCTTTTTGGGTTATAATTATATTGGGAATGAAAAACTCACCTTGAATTGAGATCATTTTAAATGGATTCAGAAAAGAATCAAGAGACTATTTAAAATATTTCAAGTTTTGAAATCTATTTTGGAATTCCATCAATATTCCTTCTAGCTTTTTTATATACTCGTTGAGTTTTTCTTGTTTAATATTGGAACAAATTTTTTTAATTCTGGGAAAATCACAAAAGGTTTTATTTTTAATGACCTTTTGAAAAATTTGTAATTTAGTTTGAAAACTAAATATACACTGTGAGAAGTCAGATATTATTTTATCTTTCCCCTGCAATTGTTAATTCAGTGTTTGCCAGTAATATTTGTTGTCAGTAATTTAAAAGACATTTTGAAATGTATAAGGAATGATAATAATTTAATTTTTTGAAATACAATAGCACAAAATTAAAAGTGAACTCTGGTGCATTTATCGAGAGCCACAAATAATCCGTCAAAGAGCCGCGTGTGGCTCCAAGCCGCCGGTTGGCCACCCCTGCTATATGTCTTTCAAAGTCTATTTGAAGCAATGGGTTTATTAACTGATAACTGGTATTTTTTTCTCATAATATGTTATCAGTATCTTTGATATTATCAGATTTTCTTTAAAAAAATTCCAATGAATAGATTTTTTTTTTTTTTTAATTTTAGCTTTAACTTATCTATTTTGATATAGGATTAAAAATGGATATTTTAATATAAAAATATATAGATTGTATTCATTCATTAAAAAATAAATAAATATTTAAGCACATTCTGTAACATTTATTTTGTCATTTTAAAAATAAAGGGGAAAAAATCTCAATTTTAAATTAAAATTATGGTTTGCTAATTGAAACTTTGTTTTAATAGCTTTCTTAAAATTTTTTAATAGAAACTTTGTTTAATAGTTGGGTCTGTCCAAGCCAAATTTACTATCGCTTAGCGGTACCTTCACAAATTGAACTTAAGGAAAAACGGTAGTTTCACAAAATACTTTTTCTTAAAATTTTATTTTTGAGTCTCGTAAGAAACAATCAAAGCCGGATTAAGCAGACGCGGGGCTCTAGGTCATTCAAATTTTTTGGGCCCTTAGATTGAATTTTTTTCTCGTATATTTTTTATTTATTCAAATATAAAAGTATTTTTTATATATCTTCATTTAAGAAAACATATTTAAAATTAAATTTTACTTTGTTTTATTAAATTAGAACTAAAAAATAATCATTACATTTGAAAAACATTGTTTTTCTTAATGTTTTAAAATTTATTTTCAAAAAAAACATTTTAAGGGGGCCCCAGGCCATGGTCTAGTCTGGCCTAATGGGTAATCCATCTCTGGAAATGATAAATTTATATTTTTACCATATTTTTGTATTGATTTTTTAATTTTCACAAAATATGTACCTCTCAGAAAAACCTAGACAGATCCCTGAAGTATTCTTTAAATTCTTTATTTCATCTAGTCTTGAAATTTCATTCATGCATTTGTTTCAAAATTTTTAGATGCTTCGATACTTGTAGGGCCTGTATTTACTTGGAATGGGACTTAATATGACATGACACATGCATAACTTTAATTCAACTGTTTGGTATTAATTTTTTTAATATATACCCTTATAAATGAGGCATATTATTAATAGAAAAAGAGAATTTGTAGGGGTAACTATGCATTCAAAGCTATGTATTATAACGAAAAATTATTTCAGTAAATTAGAGCTTCTAAAATATTGTTATAATATAGTTTTAATATTAATTTAATTTTGATTAAACATTTATAAGGTTTTTTTGATCAAAAATCAAAGTTCTTACAATGTATTTGAATAAAAATCAAAAAAATCTTTTTTTTTTTTTTTTTTATTAAAAGTCAAAAAAAAATCAAAAACCCTGATTCTATTAGAATAAGGTTCAAACTTAGTTGTAATTATTAATCACTTTGTTTGGTTTACATTGCAACTTTACTGCTTTTTTTTATTATTATTATTTATTTCTATTCAATTTTTGGTTATTTTAAAAAAAAATTCTGCATGGTTTAGTAATATTACGTAAAGTTAATTCCTAATACCATTTTTGGTTTGAAATAACTGTATATAAAGCTCATCATAAAAGTAAATATAACACATTTGCTGTTTAATAATAATTTCAAAATGGTTAAGTTAGATAACGTTTTCAATGTGTTTTTCACAAAGTTTTTCAATTATTTTTTTATAGAATGTTACACAATAAGATATACAAGATTACTTTATAATAAGAAAGTATCACTTTTAATTAGTGATAAAGTAAAATATCAAATCATAATAATAGTAGATAATTATATTAAGAAAGAAATATTACTAGTAAATGTCTTTAAGTAAAAAAAAGATAAATAGTTTATTTCTTAATTACCAAATTTTAGGCTATATAAGAATGTGCTGACATATTAAAAATTGTTATAAACCATTTTATTCATATTTTACACTGAGAACTAATGTATGAAACATCTTATTCCAAAAATTATAAATCTTCTCAAGCATAATTATATTTTTATCCTATAAAAATTTACATAAAAATATTTATTGCAATCTATATGAAAAATATTAAATTGAGCCTAATGAAATAAAATTTTTTAGATGCTTCGATACTTGTAGGGCCTGTATTTACTTGGAATGGGACTTAATATGATATGACACATGCATAACTTTAATTCAACTGTTTAGTATTAATTTTTTTAATATATACCCTTATAAATGAGGCATATTATTAATAGAAAAAGAGAATTTGTAGGGGTAACTATATTTTGCAAGATTGGCCTCCAACTGAATTTGTGATGCATTTCCAGCAGCGAACTTTTAAAAACTTGTTCTAATAAATTTTTTCCAATGTTTTCCTCAAATTTCTTTGTCTAATCTTTTATTTTAAATATATGGAAAAAATTACAAGTTTTAAGTAGTGAACTTAATTTTACAGTCTGGGAGGGGGGATTCTAAATCTTAATCTTCCCTTAACAATCTGAAAATATTTTACGTTTACTTCCCGTCATTATAATGTTTATTATTTTTATTATAATTAAATATCATAATTATTGCTGCCATTTATGTGGTGTTGGTTCTGTTAAGGGTTAAATTATATGAAACCAATTTTTTATTTTCTATAATAATATATTAAATTAATTTATTAATTACATCAGATTTCATTAGCATATTCAAGCTACATAAGTTATTTCATTTCAATATACTGATAATTTTTCATAAATAAAGTGGCTTGATTCAGTTATAATTAAATTCACTGTAATCAGTCTAGATATTTAAAATATCCAAAATTTGTGTCACACTAAAAGTTAAGTACTTGTAATGGAAATGTTATTAATAAGAACAATAATTGTAATTCAATATAAATTAAAAAGTATTCCTAAGGATTTAGGAGCCCCAATGTTTTTTAAGGAACAGATTCTTCCTTTTTCTATTATAGCTGAAGGCATATTAATATGCTTTAAAAACAAGTTGCATGCATTTCAGTTTATGTATAATATTAATTTCTCTTCTATTATTTGAGTCTTATTCTAAGGACAATTATTTTTCTTTTGAAGCTAAACCCATTTATCTAGTTCAATAAATTTTGAAAAAAATCCACCCTAGAAAGCAGTGAGTTTCTTCAAGTGGGGCCTCCCAAAAAAAACCAACCTGGGTTCGCTAAAGTTCCCTGAGCCCACTTTAACAAACCCTAGTAATGAATACAATTATATCGGTATTTTTATCATAATGAAGTTGGATTTTTTTATTTATTTAAGAAAGGTAAATAATTGGCACTGTCACTAGGGTGTGTGTATGATAAGCAATTATTGTACTATTTTAAGGTCCTTAATTTTTTTTAAAATTCTTCGTGCTTTCAAAAAAAAAAAAAAAATTTTAATGGTCCTTAATTTTTGCTTTGTTGAAAGAATGGGAACCCTGCAAAAGTTGGGTGGTCATAAAATTCTGTACGTAAATCATAATATAACACAAATATGGGTTAGATTTAATTTTTCAAAAAAGCTCATCCAAATACATAGATTAATGAGATTATTAATACTTTTATTTTATCATCTAATATGTTTGAAAATTTTAACTGACTTCTAAGATTTTTCAAAATTTGATCTGACTTGACCTAATGTATATCAAAAAACTGGATAAACTGACTGGGTTAGGGGGAACAAGAATTTTTTTTTTCCAGATTGATAAATTTAATTACATAAATTAAAGTTCTATGCAACAGCATATGCAGACATAAGATAGTTTCATGTATACACTTCAGTTATCTTTTTTCACTGCAAATTTACTTTTTTTCATAATTTTTATTATCTTATGCCCACCTATAGAAACAAGAAACTAGTTTTCTTCATTTTTTTGTTGTAGTTATTTAGTTTATATTTATTAAAATTCGTAATATTTTGCGTTTTTCAAAGGGGATTAAAAGGTAGCTTAAAATTAAGTAATTTTTGTGACGTAATACAGTACAGTTGGGAAGTTATCTTATTTCAATTTTGTAGCCTTAATAACTAAGGATGTAACATTTATTTGGTCAATTTCTCGAATCCTCGCCCAAATATTCGATCTAACATTCTACAATATGACAAAAAAAAAATATTTTTCAACGGGGCTTAACAAAGAGCACTCTAAAATGGTATTTATAACTAAACATTATTAGGAATAGTATTTACACACATCTGTTTAGTTCTAAGCCTTGCAGACGACTTGAGAATTCATGTCATGGGAGAGAAAAATTGGAAATATTAAAACTAGATAACTTTAAACTAAACCACAAGTTTTGTGCTGCTGATTTTTTATTTTAAGAATTGAGAATTTTTTTTCCGTTTATTATAGCCAGCGTGTTTTTTTTAAGGCCCTTTAAGGTACGTTTTTGCAATTCATTCAACCACAGTCCATTTTGTTGTACCATTGGTCCATAACGTTAGAAAGAGATAATCATTGTGCATGCTTTGATGGAATACTTGTGGGTCTGCATGTGTGTGTGTTTGATACTATGGGAAGGATTCTTGCACTGTCATACACAAATTTGCTACATTTTGCTAGAAATTATCAATTTTAGGCATTTTGTGCCCTCTAACATAGAATCTAAAATCACTGCTATAACGCTAGAAAAAGCCAATCATTGTGCATGCTTTGATGGAATACTTGTGGATCTGCATGTGTGTGTGTGTTTGATACTATGGGAAGGATTCTTGCACTGTCATACACAAATTTGCTACATTTTGCTAGAAATTATCAATTTTAGGCCTTTTGTGCCCTCTAACATAGAATCTAAAATCACTGCTTCCCCCCCCCCCCCAACAGCAAAAGGAAATTTTATTTCGCTTGTTAATTGCATCTTTGGTAAATTGCTGCAGTCTATGTCACTCGCAAACTAATGGCTTTCTCATGCTCTACTATATACCATAATCCTTGAACTTGACTTTAGGAATATTCACTAATTACATATTTTCATGTCGGTCCCTAGAGCAGTCAAGAATCACAAAGCTTCATCTTTAAATAAGTTCTCTTTTTTATCAACATTTTTTAAAGGCTTTTTTGACATTTTATTGTCACTTTTTTCTAAAAGATAGGCATTTTAAGAAAAAGATTATTTGAGATTTTTCTTTTAAAAATTAACGCTTTTTGTTTTGGTTTCTGTATAGCTTTTTCTTTTTTTTTTTTAAAACCTTCCTTTTTATTATGGCGTGGTTTTTAGGAGTTACTAACCTATTGGCTATAAAATTCTTTAAAAAAATTTAAAGAGGTCTGACTGTGTATAGGTGCTAGACTGGAAAGAATCAATTGTGCATAAGCTACATTAGGGGTGCACAACCTGCTGCCCAAAGCTCTCCGACTGTTGATGTGCGGCCTGCAAAAACTTCTGTACACAATAAAAAGAAAGAAAAAAACATTTAAAGATAAAATAATTAATTTTAATAATTAAAAGTATTTTTAAAAAGTAAAAGTACTTAATTTTCTGAAAAAATTAGTGCTTATGTTCATAGAAAAATTTCGTTATTTGCCATTAACATGTCTATATACGCATGCGGCCCCTGCATTATTCAACCTGCCGTGTAAGTGGCCCTTCATTCCAAAAGGTTGTGCACCCCTAAACTACAGACATCAATATTGACCAAGGTGGAAGTGCACAACCAGTTCTTGATGTACGGCAGCACCTAGACAAAATAATATTAATAATTTGAATTTGAAGACATCAAATTTTGAGTTGCATATTTAAGTTCCTAAAATATACCGACTCTAAATAAAGGTAATTTCTCGACTGTTATTGCTTTGAATTCTAAAAGTTTTAAAAATTCCAATATTTTTAATCTGACATACTTTGGTTGTGTAAATTTTGGTATAGTCCATTCATTGGAAAGATAAATTGGATCTAAATATTAAAAAAAAAAAAAAATGCATCACTTGGCAGCAGCGATCATGGGTTTGGTATGGTGGTAAACAGGCTGCTGCGAATATTTATTACATTTTTATTGTAGTTTGTTCATTATTGTAGATTTTAACAGCAATTCATCAAGTTCAGCAATTAAGATAAGTACTTGTTTTTAACATTTTTGTGCTTTAATTTTTTTTATTAAATTTCAATTATTTAGATATGTAAAAAAAAAAATTGGTTATTATTATTTTTATAAAATTTACTAATAAACAACATAACGACTCAAGAGTTTCGAATTATGCGTTCCGTTAGCACTATTATGCTTAGTTGTGTTCAATATCGTAAATACAAACTATTTTTCTAGTGCTTTTCAGGCCCTTGTTGCTATACATTTCCTGATGCTTATAAGAGTTCTTATATTTTTTAGAAAGTTATTTCTTGCTACGCTTTTTTTCTACCTGGTTTTAAAATTCTTGATATTTTTATTACAGTACTATTATGACACAAAAAGTTCAGTGGTGTGTTTTTAAACTGTGTTCTCTTTTTTTTTTTTTTTTTTTCTTATATGTTTTTATAAAATCTCTTATTCACTAAATATAAATTTCCTGGTGTTAAAAAATATCCTGAAATTCAAATCTCCATTCATTTTCCATCTTTGTATTTTTTGTTACATAAGTATCAGCTTGATATCTGCAGTTTTGATTGAATTATTATACTTAAAATAATTCAATTTTAAGAATAGTCTGAAACTATGTTTATATAAAGATTATAATTTTCGTCAACATGTCTAAATACTTGGCGTGTGGCCTTTCATTTTTCAACTTGCTATACTAGTTGCCCTTCATTCAACAATGTGGTGCTTCCCAAAACTAAGGGAAAAGGAAGGGTTATGAAAACAGTAAAATCTGATTTTTCAATAAATTTCCTGTTTCCTTCTCACTTTGTGTATAATTCTTTATTTTTAGCTACCATTTTTGTAGTTTGAGCTCTTTATTTCTTTCGTCACATTAAAAGGGATCTTTCAGATTTTTAATAAGCTTGGATTATTAATTATTATACATTTAGATATTGATGTTTATTGATACCATATGAAAGTTTATATCACTGACTAATGAAAAATGGGTAAAGAAATATGACACTACCAGTTATTTGAAACAAATATGCAAAGATATTGCTGAAAATGCAATGCAATACTTTACAGTACAAATTTTGAGAATTCTTAAAATTTCTTTTCAGTTGTAGTGTAGTAATTTAAATTATTAAATATCAGAGAAAACAGAACTGCTGTTCGTTAACTGTGGTAAATTTTAATAGAAACGATTTGAATTTTATTACTTAGTTACTGGATCTTAAGGGTAATTTAGTAAGATGACTTTAGATGTTAAATTGAAGTACGCAAAGCATTGACATGATTTATTTTTCGGCCTACTGTTATTTTTTGTAAACCACCCTGTGTGTCCGCAACGATTAGTCGTAATTGGGGAACAAAAGTAGTGTTAATTCATTTAATTAAAGATTTGATTGAATGGTAATTTAGAGTCTGTATTTAAAATAAAATATAAAAAAAATTTAACATATCATATTTTTACCTCCATAGCTGAATATGTGGTTTTCTACACATAAAATAATAGGCAATTTAGCTAGTTTAAATTCTTAATAGTCCTCAATAAATGTAGTTTTGTAAAAGTATATATTTATTAAAAATAACGAAACTAACTACGTATTTTTGTATTTATACATATTAAGAACAGTCTTTTAATAAATATTCACAATAGGAGATGAAATTGTCATTTTCGTAAGCTTGTTGTAATAAGCACTTGCTCATATTTAATTTGAAATATTTGTCTATTGTGAGCTGCTTTTGACTACAAATTTGTGACTACAAGTTTTTGAGCAGCATGTATGGCCTTTTTTTCTTTTAATGTTCAAAAACACTGAATATAAGCTGTCTAGGATGGAAATAAAAGGGGCATGTATGCACAAAAAAAAAAATATGGTCTCATTCTTATTTACTGTGCTGACTATGTATTAAGCTGAATTCTTAGAAGAATTTCCAGGGCTTCCACAAGTCAGGGAATTTTATTTTGAGAACTAAAAAGCATGAAAGTTGCATTTTTTTATTATTATTTATTTTATATATATATAAATATTTAACCTGACAAATGCCTACATCATCTTAGAATTGTCAGTGTCAGTCATTGAGATTTGAGTTAAATACTTCTTATATCTTTTACATTTATTTGTTGTAAAAATTCCACATTTTAGTAAAACTTTTCCATGTTTCCATCCTCTTTCAATAAGTTTTTTTTATCACAATATCTAATGTTTGACATTGCAAATAAAAAAAAATCAGTATTCTAATGAAAAAATTATATCGTATAAATGAAATATGGTTTGGATTTATTTTGAAATTTTTCTGAAAAAGTCAAGATAATTTTTTTCTGAAATTAAGTGAGAATTCAGGTTTTTCTTTTGTGAAAATGAAAAAAAATAAGCAATGTGCTCCATGTTTGTTTCCTAAGAGGTTAAGTTTGTAGAAATGAAGTAATGTGAAATTATGTTTTATACTTTTGTATTTTAAAAATTAAATATATATATATAGGAATGTCTTCTATTTCCTCTTTTTCGTATTATATTGTGCTCTGTAAATTTAAAAACTTGTCATCCCAGTCGCAAAACTAGCACAGCTAGTGCTATAGATTTATTTTGGCCTTGCATGCAAAATAAACAGCACTTGTAAGGAATTTTTTTGTTTTAGTCAAAACTAATAAGTTCTAAAGATCTTTTCTGTATTATTTCTGGTTTTTTATCTTCAAAAATATGTGTTAATGCACAATGCAGAGCTCTTTATTTTCTTTTTAAAAGAATTTCTTTATTTCTATGAAAATTTCCTACAGTTAAGTTATAAGCTGTATTATAACTATTAATCAAAATCTCTTAATTTTTAACTTTAACACAATAATTTGTTATTTATTCTCTTAATTTTTAACTTTAACACAATAATTTGTTATTTATTCTCTTAATTTTTAACTTTAACACAATAATTTGTTATTTATTCTCCTTCAAAGTGAGCCTTTGATCGAGTTTCTAAGAAAAATTGAGTGCGTGCAATATTTTTAAGGAAATCGTGGATTAAAGAAATATTACGCAATAAAATATTTCTCTGACTTTAATATTACTATACTAATTTTTAAAAAAATACTGTACTTATCGTACAATCAGAACTCTAAGCATTTTGAAATATGCTGGGCAACCAATAAAGTTGGTAGCACAATGAATAAAATATGACTTTGATTAGATGTTACTAAATTCTTTGTATTTTGAAGAAAAAAATAAATTAGCTTAGTTTGCTATTTTTACAGGATAGATTGTTCTAATGAGCTCTTATGCTAAAATTGAATGTGCAAACGTAAGTCTAAAATGCTGATCAATAACATATTTTTTTATTAATATAATTTCATTAGAAAGTTTCAAAATTAAAATATTTTCAACAAAAAGGGAATTTTAAGTTTTTTGAAATTGGAAAGTAAAATACTATGCGCTTTTTCACTGAAAACATTAAATATCATATAAATAATTTTTAATGGTGAACATTAGTTTATTTTTCTAAATTATTACAAAATTGTTTGGCGCATTTTTGTATGATTCTATCAGGCCAACTTCTTGCCTTGTCCCAGCTTATTTTTAACCTACCTGTATTTTCCTTCAAATTAGAAAACTGTGTTTGGTCTTAACTCTTTCGCGGTGGGAAGCGCAAACACGTTCTTATTGCTAAGGGGCTGGCAATCTCGCGGGTGTCTGTCCTGAGCCAGAGGGTTTTTTGCTGTTAAGCCTAAGTCCGTGAAATTACCGAAATATCAACACTTTGTTTTATAATATTCTGTAGAGTATTTAAATGACATATGCTTTATATATAAGTTATTTCTTGTTTAAATATTTATTTTACACATTTTATTTTCATTATGTTCTTACCGTTTAATAACTTTTAACATTATATATCTGAAAACTAAATATATGACTTAAAATTCTTTTTTCGGTTGAAAAATTTGAGAAACTAACATTGCTCTAAAAACTAGACTGCAAATCAAAATACCCAACACTGTAGCGAAAAAAAGCAACCTCCTCTGCTTACTGTAAACAAATACCTCGTGCGAATTTAAAGAGCTGTCATAAAACATTTCTTTCTCCTCTATTCCTTCCCCCTAAAAACCATGTGTATGTGAGTCATACTACTCTCATTTTGAGTAGAAGGTCAAATCTACATGTATCTGAAACCATATGGACATACAATGCCATCTTCTGGCAGAAATTTTATTTTTTAAAACGTTCCGGGACTCTGGCACAAATGAGTGAAGGCCGGGGGTGAACCAGAAAACGCTCTGTCACACCGATATATCGACCGGGAAGTGAGTGTGTTTCTTGCTGCCACGTACATGTGACAGTCGGTGCGAAAGGGTTAAGGAATGTGTGTGATTGAATGCTAGCTGAAGAGCAACAATCTTTTGTTAGAAGAATATAGAATATTTTCACTTTTGCTCATCAATGCCCATCTGAGTTAAATAATTTTATTTGTGTTTATTGTTTGCCAAACTTTCATAAAATTTTGATTTGTCTTTTTCATATTTATATCTATATATATTTTCATTATTAATGAAAACAACCAGGTAAGCGAATAAATGTCAGAAAATTTAAAGCAAAGTAAATAATCGTTGCTGGGTTCATTTTCTCAATTTTCCAGACTAAAAATATTTTGTTCTAATTTTTTTGCTCTTTTTCAGAATATCCCATTCTTTACAAGTATCAATGCAGATTTAAAAAAAAAAAATTTATTATTAAAATGTTTTTTTTTTTGAAGAATTGTAGTATTTGGTATTTTGATCAAACATTTTTTATTCTAATTAATGCTTTTATAAATAACAAAATTCCGTACTTCAAACAGTATTAAATACAGTCTTCAAATTGATAAGAAAATTAAAGAAATTTTCAATGAGGAAGAAGCATTGAGAGCATTTAAGATGTCATTTCTATTTGAGGGGTCTCATAACCTGTATGGTCCAGATGAAAAGATCAAATGATGCCGATGTCCGAATTATTTCAGGAGTGCAGTACCATTTTCTCTCCCTTCTTTACAAAGATAAGGCAAGGTGACAGGAGAAAGATTGATTTTTCAGTGGTGAAATAGCTTAACAATATGTTTAGTTATGGACAAGGCAAACATTTTTATTTTCATTTACATTACATTTCATTACTTAAAAATGGTGAAAAGTTGCATTTTTTTAGCTTGCAATTTAAAGCAAAAATAGTTCTTTTTTTCAAATTTCGAAAAACTAGTGTCCGGTTTGTAGAGATAGAAAATAACGTTTCAGGACCAAAATGACTGTCCGCGTCCGGTTACGGGAGTGTCCGCTTTGCGGAGAATGTACATAATGGTTTTCTTCCCCGGGTTTCCCGGGGAATTAAAAATATGTCCGTATTGAGAGCGTCCGTCTTGCAGAGGAGTGTTCATAACAGGAGGTTTCACTGTATATGATTCTGGTTTATAGTACTACCCACTGGATTCCTTCTTTCAAACTTTCTTAAAATTCTGCCATTTTATGTATAAGAACTCAAAAATTTTACATTATCGAATTTTTAAGGATATAAATTTGGGTTATACACTCATTTATGTTTTTCAGCAAATGCAGTAACAAATCTTTAGAGTAGAGCTTTATACGTAGTGTAGTATAGAGCATTTTTAACATGTGTTATTTTGTTCTTTAAAAGCCCTTAAAGGTGCTTTTTCCATTGGCTATTTTTAGAAAGTGCTTAATTTTTCCCTTTTCGGAAATTAGATTATTTTCGTTACCATGTCCATTTTCACCACATATTATGCAGAAGCGTGCTTTTCACATTGTTTTATTCTATGATTTCACAATTCATTCAACCACTATCCATTTAGGTTTACCGTCGGTACATAGCGTATGAAAGCGCCAATCATTTTACTTGTTTGATGAAATCATTTTACTTGTCTGCATGTGCGTCTACTGAGTTGAGCTCTAGTGAGATTATTGCACTCTCATGTGCAACTCTGCTGTATTTTGCTTGATATTCTCAATTTCGAGCTTCATTTTCCAACCTCTGATATCAAACCAAAAAAAAGTCTTTGAAAATTATTTTGCGTTTTGTTAATGTATATAGTACTTAAAAGGTGCTTATTTTTTGTTGAAAGTTTTGGCTACGCACCCTGTTAGTAGTTTTCTTAATTATTGATTTTGGAAATATTTAACATTGGTAAAACAAGACAACTACAACAGTACGTTTTTGTTTTTTTTTTTGCTGTTTTATCTGTTTTTAAAAATGATTGATTCTAATCAACTATACGGCAATCATATTCTTAAAATTTTTTTGATATTGAAATATTGTATCATCCACTCAATTAATTTAGTTCAAAAATGTTAAATGGTATATTCATAGTATTTTCATTTTGAATTTATTAAAACTCTACTTTAAAATTTCTTACTTAAGGAAATCTTGAACTTGATTACAAATTTTGATTAAATATTTTAATGCAATTGAGTAAGTTGAAATGGAAAATATATTGAAGGAATGATTAAGAAATCTGTAAAAAGAAAGTTAACAAAGTATAATTTTATGCTTTTTTTTTTTTTCAATGCAATTGAGTGAATTGTAAAATGGAAATTATTTTCAAAGAATAGTAGAGAAAACAATTTTTTTTTATTCCTTTTTTAATGCAATTTAGTTAATTAAAATTAATATCTAAAGACATTGGTTATGCTTGTTAAACTGACACAAGCCTTAAAATATGCACTAAATATAATGGACCCTGGAATTTTAACTTCAATAAAGTAATAGTTATTCAAACATTTAAAAAAAAAATGATGTAAAATCTACTTAATTTTATTGATATTTAAATTTGTCATTGACAAGTTAATTAGTTTAAAAAATTTTCTTTTTAAAGATATTCTTTACTCAAACAATAAAAAAAAAATTTTGAACATATAAAAAATGATAAACTGCTTTCAATTAGCTAAATTACAAGCCGTATTTATAGAATCTTAATCATATTCTTTCATAGCAGTTTTTTGTAAAAATATTTTGATTTTTTGTCGATGTGTGAGAAACGGTTATAATTTAAATTATAACACCTAAATCAATTTTAAAAGATACAGGTAATCTCTCTCTTCAATGCTTTAAACTTTTAACACAATTTGAAGGTGTAAAAATTCTCTTTTAGTGAAAATTATTTTCTATAATTGTTGCTTTTGTAATGGCTACAAATTGTGACTTGTATTTATTACTTACAAGAAGTTTTATTTTCTGCTTTTATAAAAAATGTTTTAAGTTTCAGAAAAACAAGTTAAATATAATTTCAATTAAGTTATTTTTGGGAGATGGCTGAAAATTACATGATTTGTTTTATTATTACATGTATTGAATATCAATCAAATTTTTCATACATAACTGTTGCAACCATTTGATTTCTTCAAATTTGTTGTATTAAAGTTGATATTTGATTTAATAAAATAAAGGCAATATCAGTGTGAATTGATTTCTTTCTGTAAAAAAAATATATAACAAATGCTTTTTTTTTTTTTTAATTCTTATTTGTGATTAATACCATACTAAGAAACTTTTTTAAAATAAAAACTTTAAATAAGTTTCTGTCTGTATAACACAATTGTTACTGATGTTTTTGCAATTTACTAAGTAATTGCAAAATTATTGTTTTGTTTTTTAAGTCAATATTCGTTATATGGATGCCCATTTGTTTGCTAAAGATTCCATTCTTAGTTAATAATTGCTGATGATTAACTCTTTGTTTACTCAAAGAAATGGAATGTAAGTATTCACTGCCTATTGTTCAAAACCATCAAGCAACAGGTTCATCATACTCTGGGTCCAAATATTTAAAGAGATTTGCAAAAAAAAAAATGTGATAGAACTGGAATGGAATTATTCGTTTCAGATCATTGGATTTATTTTAACTGCTGTGTTGAAAGCTGTACTGAATGTATGGAATGGAATAAGAAGTTGAAGCAGGCTATAAATGTGTTCAAGATAAGCTACAAAAAAAAAAATTTACTTAAAAATTGTACAATAATTATGTAAGAAATACCAAGTACTACAAATTTTCTTAATGTCAACAATTTTAATCCCAGTGCTGAACTGAAACTTTTAAAAAATCATGGAATCATTTATTTTTTGTTTCTGTTAGAAATTTGTCAGTTTATGTTTATTTCCCTTTTTTCCCCCAAATTTGAGGCAAATTGAATTAGGCATATTTTTTTATAATTCTGAAATTGTATTCTGAGTAATCTTTTTCATCCTTAATGTATGTTGAGGATTATTTTATTGTTTGGAAAATTTAGTTTGTGGAATATATGAATATATAATCAATCTGCTCTCCTTTTTTGAAAATTGTTCTGTATTATATTACTTACTTTTTCATTTAAAAAAAAATAATAGTTTTTCAACTATAGAATAATATTACTACTTATTGCACTAACTCAATAACAATGGTCCTTTTCTGAGGCAAAATAAAAACACTTTCTTTTTTTCTACATATTTTTAATTAATTCTTGGATCTTGATCACTAATGTTATACTTTATTAATTTCATATTCGGTGCAATAAAAAAAATATTGGGGAGTGCAATTAAAGCAATATACGTAATATTATTCCACGTCAAGATTCTCTAAATAAAACTAACATATAATCCTAATTGCGATTAACTTTTTTCTAATTATCACAGATATCTTGTAAATTAAGGAAAATTCAAAAAGCTCATTGTCTTTCGAAAAATAACATTTGTGTAATATCTATTCAATGATACATTGAAGAAAAGCTCTAACTGCAGAAAAACATTAATTAATGCACATAAAGTTATTCTTCCTCCATTATTTGACATTTGTTCACTTATAGTTTGACATTGATTGTTTACTCATAGCCTAAGATACCACTCTACAATACTGCTTGAGAAAATATAATTGGACTGTATTTTTTTCACCAATTTGTTTTATTCAATTTAATTTTTCAAAAAAAAAAAAAATTCTCCACATTCTTTATTTTTTTTATTTTATTTATTTATCTATAACAAAAATTTTCTTTAAAAATAATTCAATAAAAATTGCTTTTTTATTAAATTGTTTTTATTTTTCATAAATGGGTACTTGCAATTCAAGAAGACTTCCCATACCCACACATGTGACCTATGACATCAGTGCCAGCTAATTTTTATCAGCAAAATGATATATTTAAGTTGAGCTAAGTTTCTCTACATAATTTAGAATGTTAATTAATGATTAGTACAGAGTCATATTGCACATCACATTATAATTCTTTTTCATCTACTTCTTTTACTTAACTTAGATTTATTATTTGTTTATGTATTTTATTATAACCGTGATATATTTTTGTTTTATGTACAACTTCGATGCAAAATTAGTTTGTTTATGTTCCGCGCTGCTTCGTGTCTGTTTTCGTGTTAAGTCTCTGTGTAAATATTCAGTGAAATAATTAAAATATTTGTGAAAGAATTTAGAATGTGTCACTTAAGAGAATTGATACTTGTCGGACTTGGCCTTCTCGAAATAGAATGGAAAGAACAGTTGTTAATGTAAACAAATGCCACTTTTCAACAACCAATCAGGATCAAGATGACCACACTATATCACTTGCAGGTATCCCATAATTGCAAAATGATTAGGCAGATTGCAATGAAAGCATGAGATAGACTGCATTTCAACATTTGCCTATGCAAAAGAAATTTATATTATAGAATCTATATCTGCTTGAGTTATAATTTTTTTTTTTTTTTTGTACATTTTCAAATGCTGAGCCTATTTTAATTATTTTAAAAAAATTAAATTTATAGAAATAAGATAATTTCTGTGGAAAATAAGTAGAGACATAAATAGCTCCAAGAATAAAGTTGGTGTATTATTCAGTTATTATTGTGAATAGATATGCGAGATCTTTATTTGATTATTTATTTATTTAGAATTTTTTTTTTTTAAATATAAAAAATGTAAAGAAAAAATATTTGAGTTAGCGTATTAATTTCTCGCCACAGAGCTTTAGACGCTCTCTCTTTAACTTTTGAAGAGTAAACTGTTGTTTGATGGTCGACTTTTCGAACTATCCAGTTTTTTGTTTTCATGTAACACTTTTAGATCATTAATTATTACATCATCATTATTAACAATAGCTTATTAAATAATAATTCTTTTATCAATATTTTAAATAATTCTATCAGAAAAACAAACAGCAATGAAGTTAAAGAACAATATTTCTGAATCTAGTTTGATCATTTTTCCGAAAGGTACCAAATTCTAAATTTCTTAACATATATTTCATGTGAATTTTTATTTTGAAAAAAAAAAATTAGGATAAAAATACAATCAACTATTTTGTATCAAAATGAAAAATTTGTTTCCAAAACATTTTAATTCAACACATGCTAAACATTGTAACAAAAAGAGAAAGATGATATACATCCACTCTTCTCTTAAGATTAAAACTGATAAAAAAAAATTCCGTATTCAAACGGTGTGTCAAAACATCTTGGAGTAAGCTCTGGAAACTCCAAATTAGGGAATGCACTCATTGTATGATATGTGTACCATTCTCATGTAATGATCTATAAATTTCAGAGATCTATAATCCCATGCTTGCAGTTTAGTGGTGATTGATTATCCATAGATTGGTGTTGATCGATGGGCATTTGCTGTTCTTCTATTGCTTAACAATAATTGTTTTCCCATCGTTTAGAATTCAAAATAAATTATAATAAGTAAATCTAAATTCCTGATTGTAACATAAAAATCATGCTTTAAAAAAACTAATAATTAAATTGGTTGTAGCACCTTCTGTAGCCATAATATTTTATGCGAAAAAAGAAAATATCCCATCTAAGTGACATACAATGCTTGTAAAAGATTAGCCCCCTTCTCCCCTACAGATTAAGTCCACTCCACCATTTTAAAATGATAAATAAAGGAATTTTGCTCAGGAAAATACAGTATTTATTTAGACTATGTTAGATAATATTAGCTATATTGAAAAACGTTTTTTGGAGGGTTGGTTTTTTAAGTAAGTTATCTTACAAGGATAAAATTTTATTCTAAATAACAGCAGTTTAGTTTGTTATAAATGCATCAGAACACTCTGGAAAATGAGTGTTAACACACAGCAGGAGTTCGTATGAAGACTGCTAAATAAATATGGTGAGTTTTGAAGAGTTTATTAACTATAATAATTTTAAAAAAATTTATTTATCCAAAAAAAAATGATCCCCTCCCGCTTTCTGTTACTCTTGCATTGTTTATTTTGCATGCTACCAGCAATCAGAATGTTTTTTTGTTTTTTTTTTTTATTATTTGCTGTTTTTATTTTTAAAAAAATTGTACAAAAATAAAAGGTAACACATTAATTTCATCAGCCTTTTTATTTTTGAGTTAAAATTAATTGGTTATTTGGTACGTTTTACCTATTTTTTATTGCAACTTAAGCTGAGTGACATCTTTGACGATCTTCTAAATATTTTAAAAAAATTTACAACTGCATACTACATTTCCAGATCAAATCAATTTCTCCGGTTATTTTTTTGGGAAAATGGTATATTCAAAAGAACACTGTTGCCTCAATAGCGATTTTATTCTATGTGTTTGCTTAGATTTCCAAGGGTTAACTTTTCATATTTTGCATTGAATATAGTATTTATATTAGATTTTTTAACTCAATATAGATTTTATTCAACCACTCATTACTAAAGTTTATTTCTAATTGAATTTAATATATTTTTTATTACTTATTATTTTTGTTTTAGATAAATTTATTCTGTGTGTTTCTTGAAATTTATAACTAAACAATTTTTGCTTGCAGTTTATGACAATGATGAAGTTCTTATTCCAAAAAATACTTCAGTTCTAGTGGCTAGAATTCCTGTTCAAGGTGGTAGCAAAAAAAATTGGTAAATTTTTTTCAGCAATTTTTATTACCTAATTGAATTTTTTTATAAATAATTAATAATTTATGTCTTTTAATAAAATGTATTAAACATTTTTAGTGCCTTAAACAGAGTTGGCAAGGTTTAGGACGGAATGGATTAGTCCAGGGTTTAAACTGTCCTATCCAAAACTGTCTTAAACTATCCAAAACCCTTTTGTTCAAAGTATATCACAATTTAAAAAAAAAATAATGTGAAAAATAAAAGGTTAATTTTTGAACAAGAAACAAAATGAAAAAAAAATTTTATTTTAATAATTTTTTATTTTTAATATTGCATTATTCATCCTTATGCGAAAACACAACTTATCAGTATTAAAAGCATATTTATTCATATTTAAAGGTTAAGGTATTCACTTTTGTTGTTCAATGAATTATGGAGCTTCAAAAGTTATAAATCTTTTTCTATTATATATTATTTTCCTGTAATAAGTTAAAGCAAATTCTATAAAAAGTATCAAATATTTATTAATATATGAAATTATTATGCGTACAATGGTTACGCATATAAAATTTTTACCTTTTGTCAATGTTCAACGTCTTGAACAGTTTAAGACAGTAAAACCCGCATGTCCTGTCCAAAACTAGTTTAGGACATCCAATACCCCAACCCTGGCCTTAAATAATAATAAACATGTACTCTAATTTACTACCTCATTGCTTTTGTTATGCTTACTTGAGTTATTAAATGCAATGCAATAGATCCTTCAAATAACTATTACAAAAAATTAGAAATGCCAGTTAAGAGACAAAATAAAAGAAATTTAATAAACTCAAGCTCTACTCATGTCCAGACGAGATGTATGAAAATCTATCTAATTATTTAAAATGATGTAACACAGAGATAATGTATTATTTTTTTCTGGAGAAATGAAAATAGCATTTATGATCTTGTTGTTGACAGATTGATGTTGATTGTTGATCTTGTTGATTTCTTTACTCTTGGCTAATTTTTTGCTATTAAATTTAATGATATCATAATTTTAATGCCTTTTACTTGATTAATAATTTTCTCTTGGAGTGAAAGTATTTTTCAGTTTGCATAATATCTTTTTTTAAGGAGTTTTAATGAAATGAGAAATATTCTTACTGGATCTAAGATATCACTTTCATTTGGTCTTGAAGCTGTTTAGATAGTATCGTTTGGTGCTTCACAAAAAAGTCAAGCAGCTACTCTTTAAATCCATTTTTCAATTTTCTTCCAGAAACTTCATTGCTCGTGCACTTACCATCATGCCTTGATGTGCCTTAAAAGAAAAAAAAAAACATTTCTTCATTTGAATCAGTTTTAGTTTTATTTTATCCTTATGTTCAGAAATGAAAACTTTGCATTTCTTTCGTTTTGCATTGTATTCATGTTTGAGTATTGAAATTTAATCCGTAAAAGTGAACATTAGCATTTAGGGGAAAGATTTGAATCCTTATGAATGAACCATCTCTGCAAAGAGGGGCTACTTTTTTTTTTTTTTTAAGCCTCTACTCAAATTATTTCTTACATGATTGTCTTTAAGCCTGCCTTAATTCTACTTAGTTTGCACTTCCTTCTCTGTGACTCCCATATTAGGTTAAATGATGAAAAAATAGGCTTTTTTTTACCATTGCAAACATTAAGAGTTTGGTAACGTGTTTGATAGTCTCTTCTCTATTACAATCTGCATTGTTGATAACATTTCTCTTATAAAGTTGTCTTGATATTCACACTGACGTCCTCAAATGGTTAAAAATTTCTTAATGCAGAAATCTGACTATGTTTCTTAGCATTTTATTGGGAAGTTTGTCAATGCAGTTGCCTAAGCCATTATTGGTCCATCACCTTTGCCTTCAACTCAAGCTTAATTTTCGCATATCTCTGAGGGTATTTCAAATAGATCATATTTGATCCTAATTGTTATCTAACGTGCATTCTCTACCCTATATGCTAGTGTATGCCCTGAGTGTCAGGCCTGAGGTTTTAGGGTGCCTCTCATCAAGCATATTGCACCATTCTCGTTGTTTAATTCTTTCAAAATTCTAAATTTTTTCTTTCTTTTTTTTTCAAGATACAAATTTAATTCTACTTAAATACAAAATAAGAACTACAATAGTATGATTTATTCAACCTTAGTTAACTGCCAAATAACAAAGAAGTCACAAACATTATACTATCCATAATATCCAGTTTAATTCTTAAACCAGAAAAGGATTTATGCCAATAGTTTAGTACTGGTTTATTGTTATATGGCATTTATATTAAAAACCTAATTTTTCCAATAACAATTAAAAATATAATTTATGATGAATGTTTAGTTTTAAGTTTAAAATTAAACCTTTAACATAAATACTAAACAGTTTATTGTTTTACGGAATTCCTCAGAAAGAAAGTAGGCAATTAATAAATTTATAAAAATGCTTCTCAAAACAAAAGAGACATTGCATTTCTTAAGGAAAAAAAAATAAATGTGAAACATTTAAATGGTGATTTGCTTTATAAGTTTTTAATTTAAATATTAAAATTTAATTGAACCTTTTACTTTAAATAGCCTACTGAATCTGAAAAAAAATAATAAATTATTAACTATTTATTCAATGACTGCTTTGTAAAAAACTTTCATTTAAATTATTCACACATGTGATGGTAATCTGCATTAAGCAATAAAAATAATATAACAAGTTTTATTCAATCATTATTTATTTATTATATCAATTTTTAAGTGTTTTTTGTTAAAATGAAGTTTTAAAATATATATATATATATGTTTTTTTTTTTACAGGGATAAACCTGATCTCCCACTACCGATAGATGATGTAAGTAAAATACTTTATGAATTGGATTTTATTATTCAACAATATTTGTTTTTCAACTTACTATTTATTTAAACAAATGTAATATGAAAATCAATTTTTATTTCTTAATTTTCAGGATGACTTAGGGGGCCATATTCGTTATGATAAAATTGCTAAAGTAAGTTTGTTATAGTTATTAATTTAATTTAGATACATAGTTTAGTTATTAGTTAGATTAAAATTACCTTATGAATTTAATTAGTTAAAAACGTTTCCATTAAATGTTCAGTTATTTTGAAATAATTAATAAATTAGGAAATGTACAGTGTATATTTAAATACTGAAGAAGAAAAAGCTTTGTGTATGCCTGCATCTTTGTTGAGATGTGGATAATTCCAATTACAAAAGTAGACTCTGGTTTGAATACCTGGAAGCCTACGTATTTAAAAAAAAATTTGAATTTACAATTTAAAAAAAAAAAAAAAAAAAAAACATGAGCCAACCAAGAAGAAAACCATTGGGAAAGACGTGTTCATGTGATTTGTAGAATATCAATTTTTTCTTTTCTCTGCTATGAGATCATAGCCTATAATTAGGCAATGTGCTAGTGTTTGTTTGCACTTTAATTTTATTTTATTCTAATTATTTTTAGAGTGCGGATTTACTAAACGCAAATACGTCTGAAGAAGACAAAGTCAAGGCGATGATCACACAATCATCTGTCGAATATGATCCATCTAAGTAAGTATTTAATGTTAAATTTATTGGAATACTTATGAAACATAAAAAATAAGCATTTGTTGGTTTAGAACTTTTTCAGCTGCCAATATTGTTGTATATTATTGCACTCTTCTTTTTCTTTAAATGAATGTTTTATTGGTATTTCTTATTAGCCATGTACGAATCTTAGCTTTCGAAATTTGGTTACTCCTAAGTTGAAATATTTTGTGGATGAGCATGTTGACTTGTATTGAAAAAATATGATTTAGTTCTTAACTTTTTAAATAAAGTTGCTAACTTTTTAAAAGCTTTCTAATGTTTCCACACATTATAGCTGAAAAATTTTGTATGTGTTCTAGTTTGAACTGTAATTTAACATGCTCGTCCACAAAGGTATTCAATTATTTTTATTGTAATTAATTATTTTCTTAACATTTGATAGGTGTCTTTTTGATCGAACTTTAATTTACTAATTTTGTAAATAGCTTACTGATTTGTGTCATTTTCCATCAATCACAAGTTTTTGGAAAGTCTTTGAATATATTGTTTAAGTCTTAAGTTAGCAGCCAGTAATTGTGGTTAAAGTTTAAAAAATATCAAGCGTCTTGATAAAATAAAGAATTTTTAAGTGACAGTTTGATTTTATTTTCATTTTAACTAGATACATGAAGAGCCGTAGTATGACAGGACCACTTCCCCCTGCTTATATGTGTTATCGATGTGGCAAATCCGGTCATTGGATAAAAAATTGTCCCACTAACAATGTAAGGATCATTTTGTCTAAGTTTTGTTCTGTTATTTTATTTTTATGTTTCAAATTAATAACAAAAACTTGGTTAAATATATTTTATTATAGCCGGATGTGAAACGTAGTACAGGAATCCCTCGTAGTTTTATGGTTCCTGTAGATGGTCCTGAACACAAAGGGGCTCTTCTTACGAGTTCGGGTGAATTCGCTGTTCCATTAATTGATCAGTAAGTTTTCCCTATTGCTTTGTTTTATGTTTGAATCGCATTTTAGCCTCAGATTTCATTATAAAATAAACTCTTTCCAAAAACTTGATTTGCATAAACAAGGCATGTATTTATATAGAGGTTTTTTTCTTGAAATATAATTTTTTATTTATCATATTTAGCATTTTGAGTTCTTTTATAATATAATATTATTATGATCTGATGAATTTTAGTGTTGATGTCAATCCGTCATTTTTTCAAAACGTGAGTGTTTGATTCTTTGTTGTAATAATCCTTTTATGTGAGACGTGATTAAAAAAATGTGATTTTTCTCACGCTGTAGTGATATGCCAGATTTTGTTTCCATAATATCTTCCTTTTTTGTATTATAGCAGAAATTAAACTAAAATCTGAAGTCTGGTAAAAATCATAAATTAACAAAAAAGCAAAAGATTCCCATCCCTACATACTTTTATTAAAGGGAAAAGAATTATGTTTATTTTGACTGTTAAAAGCGTCCAATAGAGAGACATTTGGATATAGAACTTTACAGTATATATATATTTATGAGATACTTAAATTTAAAGATTTCAATTTCTTATGGAAGGAGTTTTATAATATTTCTATATCAAGAACCACCATGTTTAGTTTATTATTCTTGACAGTCCTGCAATAAAGATGACTTTCTAAATGATTCATTTAATAACAAATATAGATTCCTGCCACCTTTTCTGTAAATTAACAATGTGGTTGAAAAAAATTAAGCAGTGCATTAGAGATTATTTTAGTTTTGTGTCCTTGCTGCAACTTCTATTAATTAATTTATTTTAGCCAAGCATATAAAGAGGTGAAGAAAGAAAAGCCTCCTTTTGTGCCCCAGGATGATCCAGTTCCTGAACCAGAAGCTGAAATTCCAGAGGAACTACTGTGTATGGTGTGCAAAGATCTGTTGCAGGATGCTGTTTTGATTCCATGTTGTGGAAATAGTTTTTGTGACGAATGTAAGTTATACTCTTGAGATGTGTTTTTATAAAACAGCCATGAGATGTCTTTTTATAAAAATGAAACAGCAAGAATTAAAAAAGCTGTCTAAAATGAAATATAAATTTTTATTTATTTATTATTTTTTTTGCAGGTTATTCTTTGTCATAAACTTAAGTATCAATAATCTTACCTGGTAGAAAACAACACAATTTTAT
This sequence comes from Parasteatoda lunata, assembly GCA_949128135.1. Classification (NCBI taxonomy): domain Eukaryota; kingdom Metazoa; phylum Arthropoda; class Arachnida; order Araneae; family Theridiidae; genus Parasteatoda; species Parasteatoda lunata. The sequence continues at coordinate 44,603,347 of OX421974.1, forward strand.
TCTCTCTCTCTCTTTTTTTTAAGTTAAAAATAAATTAACGTAGAAATTTTATCTTACACAATCAATTAATTTTCTTTTCTTGTACATAATTATTCTAATTCCTATTTGACAATTTTCTATTTTGAAATTAATTTAAAAGCAATGAGCCTTATGGGTATAAGAATAAATTAAAAAAAAAAAAAAAAAAACATTTTAATCATGTCTGTTTAATATTTAAATCCATTTTTTTATATTTTGTGTCTCTTGTTAAAAGAAAAAAAAAAAAAAACACCTAAAATAACCTGTTTGTAAAAAAAATTTGATATTGTTTATGTTAGTGTAAAATGTTTATTATTTTTCAAAAACAATTGGGTCTTTTTTTCTTTCACCTTTACAAATGTCAGTATTTTTCGTCAGCAATGTAATAAATCATAATTTGTTTTGCAGATTTTTAATTGAGTAAATTATAAAATAAGTTGACCCTTATAATTCTCAAATCTCTTTTGCAGGTGTCCGTCAAGTTCTTTTAGAATCAGATAATCACGAGTGTCCTGTCTGCCACGATATCGATGTTTCACCAAATACTTTGATTCCGAATCGTTTTCTGAGAACAGCTGTTTTGAATTTCAAGAATGAAACTGGTTACACTAGAGTAAAAAGGGCTGCTTTTATGAAACCATCACCTATACCTGAGCGAAACTTATCTCCCCAGCCTTCTCCAGATTCAACTGTAGAAAGTCAGTCCCAGATGGAAACAACTTCTTCTAAAGTGGAAATTAAAACTGAAACATTGGAACCAGAAAAGAAGACTTCTGAAACTGAAAATAAACCATTAGAGCAAGAAACCCCGTCTACAGAAGGAGACACTCTTAAAGTCGAAACAGCTAGCATTGCTTCTGGAAATAGTGCTGAAAAACCTCGTACACCAGACTTAAAGCTAGATGATGAGTGAGTATGACAATTACTTGTATTATAATTAAATTTGTACGAATGATTATCAGGGTGCATACAGACTCCTTATACTCCTTAGAAATAAAAACGTCTCCAAGGAGTACTTGGAAATACTTACATTTTCAAATTTGTCCTTAGATACTCCTTAGTTTATTGTGTTGCATCGATGAACTTACTAAGTCCGCTGATGAATTTGCTGTCCAATTAAATTATATGACTTAGCTGTCAAAATCTTATAGTTTAAGAAAAGCTTTAAAAGAAATTGAATTGCAAGAGTTAGAAGAAAAAAATAACAGCAAATAATTTTAATTTTACATGTTACAAGTAAACTTAACTTACTTAACTAACTTATTAATAATTTACTGTGATATATTTTTTTTTCTTTTTTTTGTATAAAATGCCTTAGATTTTCGTATGTATTCAAATTTAAAAATATAAGATTGGTAGGTTTTTATGTTGATCTTTAATATCTATACTTTAACAAGATTTATTAAAATATTTGAAACTGGAAAATGTATTTATGTGTAAAAGTGATAACTTTATTTTTCTTGATGAAGTTTGACCAAGTTAAAATTTATTTCAAAAGGGCTAGAAAAAATATGCAAAATATACATTTTTCCAAGTTCCATATAATAACTGATTTTTAATTTTAAAAAAAACTGTCTAGTTACTGTTCAACAAAGTTTTTAAATTTCTGATAAGTCATAAAAATTTTGACCTCCTTGGATACTCCTTAGATTTCTTCTTCTGATCTCTATATGAACCCTGATGATTATCTATAATCACTGGCTTTAATATATAATTGAGAGATAATTGTTTTACGAAAAATTCCTAATTTCCGGATTTTTCGCTAACCGCGATCCGGAAGTTTGAAGAAATCCAAGGTCCAGAAGTTTGAAGAAATCCAAGGTCCAGAAGTTTGAAGAAATCATCAATCACATTTATGAATACAAATTCTTGTATATTTTAATTGAAAATATCTAGAACTTAAAATTATAATATTAGAACTAGAATTAAAAATTTTAGAGTTAACTGGCATCTCTTTCACTTGTAAATATTTTTTCTAGTAGAATAATTAATGTGATAAGAGATAAAAGTAAACTTATACATAATTATTCATTTAAATTATGCTGCATATAATTTATTTAGAATTTCATTTTTTTTTAAAAAATATCAATGATTCAAATTTATAAGGACATTAATTTTTTGAAATGTATCATTAATTATTTTACTAAGAAATTTTCATGATATTTGAGTTGTGCTCACAAGCACCCCTGATAATTTTAAAATCTTTTTTTAAGTAAAAAAAAAATGCTTAAAGCATTATAAAATCATATTTTATTAAGGATGGAACAAAACTGCTATAGAAAATGTCAGAAGTAAAAATATCAAAATTGAATTAATTACCTGGTAACTGGAAAGAAGAAGGAAAATTGATTTTTGTCAATGATTCCCAAAATATCTATTAAAGAGTATACATATTATTAATATGTATACTCCTTTGTAGCATCACTGGTTTTGTTGTAATGTTACACACTTCCATAAATGGGACTTTCAAAATAGAAAACACTCTTGGTAGTACTTTGACTAAACTAGTAACTTTCTGTGAGCAACGAATTAGAGTTGCTAAATTCCTGGGTGGCCATTCACTCTGGAAACAAGGAAAACTCTCGGTAAAATTGCCCTTAATTTTGAATTTTTCTGTAATATCAGCAATGAGCAGTATTGTTTGTCATATTAATTTCAGTGAACATAACAATACACACAATAAAATGCTTCGATTAATTATTTTGAATTAATGTATCAAATTATATTTTTTAAAACATATTCAGTTCTACTTTTATTGGTTTTTCTTAATATCCATGTTATTATTTTCAATTCATTTTTAATTTTAATAAATAATTTCAGTTTCAACATCAGTAAAACATTAGGACAATTAAACATATATTTCTAAACAAGGCCTATGTAAAGCTTATAATGAAAAATTTTTGAAATGAGTCATAAAAAACGACTTTGTTTAATCATCATGAAAAAACATATTTGAAACATTGAACAATTTTAATGTAAAATAGTAACAATTTCAATTTTTTCTTCAGTATAAATTCTTAATTTTTTATTGTAAATTTTTTAATCACTTATAATTATGTTAGTTTTAGTCATAACAATTTGTGAAATATTTTGATTATACTCTGGAAATCTCAGGGAATTGGTTTTTTCTGGAGAGTGGTTACCCCATAATTTGCTAAGTTCTATTTGTCCTCACACTTTTGTTTACATTGAGTTATGTAATGCTAGTAAGTTATAGAAAAAACTCCGTCCTGTATGTGTTTGACCTAAAATGAGAAGTAAAATAGTTAAGAATTTTTTTTAATAAAATTATCTAGCAATGTCATGTAAGTTTTGCTAGATGGTAAAATTCCATTGATAGAAAACTTTCATTTTCACAATAAAAATGATAAGTTTATAGATAAAAAAAAATTTTAAAAAATCTTCATGGATGTTTTTGGCAAAAAAAAAAAAACTTACTAAATTGTTGAAATATTAAAATTTATCACATAGTTAGTATCATTATCATTTTAGAGGAACTGCAAATTTTTTTTTAAAGCAATGTAAAAGCAATTTACTAATGACGGATATATCTTATTCTGTGCTTGTATTTTCCATCAGATTGCTATTGTATAGAAGAATGATTGTTATTTCCTTGCCTGTATAAACGCATAACATCCTCAGAGACAGCAGAAATGATCACATTTTTAATTCAAATTTTCTTCTGTGTAAAATTTGTACCATTTTTATTTCTCATTAAGATTAATAGTATGAATAAAAACTGTTCTTTCTTAAAAGCTTACAATAATCAAAAGACTACTGCATGCCTAGGCTTTAAAATTATTTTGCCTAAATTGTCGGTAGGGGCCTGTAAATATTGAATCACAAATGCTGTTAAATACTGATTTATTGCACTCTCAAATTTTGATGGTAAGCTGCAAAAGCCCAACTTGGGCGAATAAACGGTGTCAAAAGAGATAAGAAGAAGAAAAAGGCACATTGCTTGCATTTCAGAAGAACTGTGAATCCACTTAGACCAACCAGTGTTATTAATCAAATTAAAAACTACAATTGAATATATAAAAAAAAAGGAGGCATGTTAAACAACTAATCACTTACTTAATATTTTTCTGAAAAGAATATTTTGTTTCTGAGATTAATACTCTGCATTTTACTTATTGAATTCTTCCTTATTCATGCAAAACAACCGCATCAATGCTTATTTGTGTTTAATTATGCTAAGTAATAATACTTAGTCTTTTTGATTCATACTTAACATAAAAGTGTTAATGTGGATAATGTCTTTTTTTTTCTTCCCCTTTTTAATAAAGGTATAGTTTTTTTATATTTACTTTAATATGTATTCAAAAGAAGATCTGTTGTGTGTTAGAGTTTCATTCTAACATGTACCTTGGAAACTGTATCCAGCTGGCCACATAAATTTTGAGATTTTTCGAGCCCTTCTGCGTTTATGTATGTTATTCCAAGAAAGTTTATTATATTAACTAAGATTGGGAAATAAATCAGAAATATCACAACTGGCTGTTGACACCACAAATTATTAACTGTGTAAAAAATAGCCAATACGAAAATACGTAATCGTAAATTTTCATGGGTACCTTTGTTTTTAAAGAAATTTTTTGAAATTTTCGCTTGTTGTAAGATATTTTGCATGAGAGCGTGTACCACCGCTTAACTGTTCCCGTACCCCTGGGGGTACGCCTACCATACTTTGGGGAACACTGCTATAAACCATGAGAAATAAGCATTGACTATATGAATATATTTTACAGCTTCTTCGTTGTTTTTAAATGTTACTCAAATTTAATTTTACTATTTTTCCAGTTCTCAAAATATTTCTCAACCTGGAACACCATTGGCAGATGAACCAGCTGATAATGATGTAAGTGATAATAGGCCAATACAAGCCATTAATCAAGATCAGTATAGTAACAAAAGGAACTACGATTATCCCGGACAATCGAGGTATGGCCGTGGCCATCGTGACAATTATCGGCGACATAAAGAAGATTCTCCTGAAGTTCGAGCTATTAGCACAATTGAGACTATTGGCACTACGCGAGGCAGATATGGAACAGTAAGTAAAAAGAACAATGACTACGTTCATTTGTAACAAAAATAAATTTTATTTTAAATTATTAAATGTGGTCAATATAAAATAGTTTTTTATTTTAGGAATTGAGTTAATCATTTCTCTGGGGAATTTATTATTTTTTATCAATAAATACTCCAGGAGTAAAAATTAAGAAAATTGTGTATATATATTATTTCTCAAAAAGGTTTATATAAAAAAATTCAAATGAAAAAAATTTAATGTAAAAATCTGTAATGTTAAAAATTATGATGGAAAATGATAATTTCGATTAAATTAAATCGAGACTGAAACAACATGTCATCCCTTTTCATTGGTTGCTGATCCAGAAAAGTCGTAATAATTTTATGGATGTCAGAGTTTAATTTAAAGCCCTGTATTCTCTTTTGTAGTGTTAAATTAACTTGAATAAATTTGTAGTTTAATATCTCTACTTATTAATTATACAATTACTTGATATGCTTATGTGAAACAGTTTTTAATTAGTAGTTTATTTTTCAAGCAAATATTCACTACTAAGTTAAGTTCATTACTTGATCGATTTCCTTGTTATCCAATTTTTAATTAATTTGATCTGTTAAAGTTTAATACATGCTTTACATATTAAAGAAAAAAAGAATTATCATGTTACAATTCGACAATAAAATATTTATTAAAAAAATATATATTTTTTATTAACATTTTTGAATAAACCACTTCAGAGGAATAAAATTATTTACCTAATTAGTTAACCAATTAGTTATTTAACAAATTAGTTTATTAACTAATTAGTTTTCTGATTAATCCAAATCTTCTGAAGTTTATTTTTAGTTAATATCTTAATAATAGATTATATTTTTTAAAATTACTATTTCATGAGATTATTAGAGTTAAATAGAATAGAAATATAATTTTAATTGATTTTTTTAATAATTTGAATACACAAAACATTGAATGAATCTTTTGTTATTTATTTTATGAAAAAAAATGTAAGCCAACTTTAAAATATTAATTTTATGTTTACTTTTTCAGAGACCATTTCGGCAACATTTCACAAGTCAACGTGGTAAGTTTGGTTAATCATACATTTTAATTATGTTTTAAATGATAGAGCTGATTAAGTAGCCATAAACATTATTTGTATTAAAATATTAAAAATTATATTTTGTAGATGTATAGTTTTTATTTCATGCCTTAAATATTTTAAAAAATAAGTAGTCAGCAAGGTTCCAAGTAAATTAGTCTAAAATCTTTTATTATTAATTCTTATAAAAATTCTACTGCAGCATTTTTAAGTTTTCTGTATAAATTATTTTGGTTCTTAATTACAAGCAAGAAAAATTTAATAGGTATATAGCAATGTATATAACGATAAATTGTTTTACATTGAGCTTTTGCTTAAATTCTTTGCAAAATTTACAGTTATTTTGGTTGATTTTACGCTTGTGTGTTTAAGGAAATATTTTTCTCACAAAACATTATATTTGACAAATTTTCTCTCAAAAAGTAAATTTCCATGCAACATCCTAGAAAATAATTTATTGTTCACCTCTCCAATTTCAACTGAAGAAGGTCTAGAATAGTGTGTGAATTTGATAAGTTTTCAGATTGCTAATTTAAAAAAAGTGCAATTTTATATTTTGGGTGCAATAAGTTCAACTCTATGAACTTTAATAGCCAAATGAAATTTATAAAGTTGCGTTTGGATTACGAGCCATGATGTCCAATCCTATAAATTAAAAGGGGAAATTTTGACTTGCCTTGTTATTGCGCTGAGCTCCTATTTGTATATGCTTAAGGGGGTAATTTTTGAAGAAAAAAAAAGGGTTTTATATACCTGCAATAGGAACATAACTATTTTTGCATTTAGTTTTGGTAATTCTTGCGTTATGTTGCAGCTCAATAAACTTTTTATTTTATTCAGGTATCTTTAAAAAAAAATTCTTAAATATTGATTATATTGCAGATGATAGAGGCGATTCTTATGGTCAGGATGAAGACTATCATGGCCGTTATGATAAAAGACATCACTCAGACAGAGGTGGTTCACAAAAAACACATAACACCCATTATGACAGGCCACCAAGAATGTCAAGATACCATCCATCTGGGTAATTGCATCACTTTTTTTTTCAGTAGTGTCTTAATTGCTGTTTTGCATTGAGACTAGGTTAATTGGTTTTTTATCTTATACATGTTCTTTTTTTTTTTTTTTTTTTTTTTTTTTAAGTCAAATTTTTGAATGCCATAAAATATGTAGTATTTTTTTTTCTTCAAAAGTATTAATTACAGTAAAACCTCTTTTTATGCGGTATATGAATCTTAGCAGCGTTAGCATCAGTTTATGTTTACTATCAAGGTACATATACGTGTTGTGGACGAACTCTGATTACGTGGCCTCCTTGACAACGATGTATCTGGACTTCGCGATGCTCTGTTCATTTATTTTAAACAATCTCCTGATAAGGCAGAGTCAGTTACGTACATATTGTCGCTCGACGTGAGAACAGTATACGCTTTGTATTCAGAGTTTTATACACGATTCACGTCATTAAGGATTCATTTTATAGTGAGATTAAAGATAAATAAATTAGTTACTTTTGTTTCTATTTATATGTAGTTTTAATTATTTTTAGTTTATTTTTAGACATAAGTACTCCCTTAAAATGAATAATTATAGCCAAGAGAAAGTAAAAAGGCAGACAATTCCACTATTTAATGTATAATTTGAAAACTTCTCCAGGTATATGTACAATGAAGAATTAAATATTTTTACAATTTCTTTAGGTCTAATTTAATTATTTCATTCAATTGAAAGCATTCTCTCATCTATTTCATGAATCATTGATGTATTTTCTAAATCCGACTTTTTTTATGCGGTCCCTATCCACCGCATAAAAAAAGTCTTAGGTAGTATATCGTACAAACTTGTTTATTACATGTAAGAATTTATAAAATTTTCGAATTTTTTTTTGTGCGATTTCTTTTATGCGGTCCCTATCCACTGCACATAAAAAGGTTTTACTGTATTGCACAACAATGGCCTGACTCAGTATAATCAGATTTTAGAGTGATTGGAATAAAAGACTGGCAGACCAGTTCAAAAAATAAGTTGTCTTTGAAAAATCTTCAGTAGGAAGCCTTGGCCTATCCTGAGTTGTCGTGTCAAATGTGATGATTAACCCACTGACGGTTCTGCACGTAGAAAGTCGTATTTTAACCTGCAGTCTTCACTGCATAGCAAAATCGGTTTTCCAATGTTAATAGATAGGGGAACTGTGTGTAGGGGAGAAACTTTCTCCCAATTTCGCCTATTTCCTTAACCGCCAGTGGGTTAATAAACATATTGAATATTAATAAATCTTTGCCGTTGCTCAGAAGTTTCTGTAATTTAAAATAAAGTTCTTCAAAATTATTAAACTTGGTTAATAATTTTGAATTACTAAGGTCATTTTATCTTTTCTAAAATTACAAAGGTCATTTTATCTTTTGTTGGGAGGGGTCCATGGTTTTATTAATAAAACTGATTTTATCACTTTTCCATTTGATTAAGTAAGACTCTTGTATTGTAACCTGTTATAAAAACAACAAACTCTTTATTATGTAGTGTTTATATATATATATAATCTAGTTTTTGAAGCGGATAGCAGTTCAAAAATTTCTATATTTTAAAAATATTTGTAGGTCTAATTTTTTTTTATTTGTAAATTTTCTCTCAGTTTCAGAATACTTCTAAAACCTGGAGATTTTTTTTTTTTTAAATATTTAGGAAAAAATTATTTGTACAAAAAAAGATGTTTTAAAAATAATCATGATTTTTAGAAACTTTGCTTTATACAATGTACTTTTTTCTGATCTAATTATATTTTTAGAAATGTTCATCATTATTCTGAGGGTGATCATTCCCGCCATGATTCTCCTTACAACCTTCCTCGCCATAACGAAGAACCAATGCATAAGCATCAAGACAGATATAGATCACCACCCCATTCTGTGCCTATTCCTGCTGCTTTGCCACCTCCAGTTTTCCCTCCTCCTAGTGTTCCTTTACCTCCTCCAGCAGTTATTGCAGCTCCACCTGTATATCCCCCGCAACCACCTCCACCAGGTATGCAATTTTCTTTCTGTATGTTTTAACTTTTTATTAATGATTCAAAATTCGTTAAGAAAAATAACTTTAAAGAAAAAAAAATATTCATAGTTAAAAAGGGATCATTTTTATAATGTGAATAATCAGTTTTTAAAAATAATACTCCTGTTAACAACATTTTATGCCTCTAATACAATGTAATTAAAAGCAATTTTTGAGAATTTTCTTCAGTGTAATTCAGTTTACTATGATTTTCGTAGTTTTATTTCCTATATAGTATTTAAAGGGTATCCTTGGAGGATTTTCTTCAGTGTAATTCAGTTTACTATGATTTTCTTAGTTTTATTTCCTATATAGTATTTAAAGGGTATCCGTGCATCTGGAAACCCACGGATTTCCACCTTGATCGAAATCTTGTCATGGAAACTCACAGCTCAAAATAGATTTCAAGTATTGCAGCCTTTAATGTCATGCAATTTGCACACAAAAATCACATGTAGCGATCCATATTCGAGCAATTTAAAAAATATATATTCTGATTTCATTTTATATAATTAAAATATTTATATTTAATATTTATTTTCGTATTTTTTTCTCTATTTCATCTAAGCATCTCTTTTTCACCATGCATATATTTTAAGAAAGACCACAAAATAAAGGGTAGATTGATTGAAATACTTGTGTTTAGTTGTAAGGGTGTTCTTGTACACAATATACCTTAATAATCAAATAACAAATTAATTTTTATATGTAGTTAAATTAAAATTATATAGAACCAAAAGGTTTATTCAACTAAAATTGTTTGAGCCTAATGAATATAAAAAATTTTAGTAAAACCCAATTTTTAAAAATCATCTCAGTTTGAAAAATTTTTTATTTTATGTTTTCATTTTTTTGTTTTTCTTTTTTTTTTTCATTTATTTATTTCAGTTTTTATATATATTTAAAGTTATTTGATAGTACAAGGAATGATATTGATACTTATGTTTCTTTGAAATTAAATTAACATTATCTCTAGAATTGACCTTTTGAAAATAGCATATTTGAATTTCATCAGATATAAAAAAAAATTTAAGCTTCTTGAATGTTTTTAAGAGGTGTTATTAAATATTTTTAAATCTGTGTTCTAATTGATATGTTTGTTACCATTATTTACTGGCTTTTTTTTTTCTCTCCACTTCAGTTTGTTTTGAAGGTTTTTTTTTTTTTTAAATTGGCTTATTAAAAGAAATTTGCAAAACATTGCTAAGATAAACATTGTTATTAAGCAAGAAAATTACACTCGTTTAGGTCTTCTTTTGATTATATCGAGTATTAATGTTTTAACCTGTGTTAAGTCATGTAAAGTGTTTGGTAGAAGTCAAGGGAAATCATAGAAGTCATTGATTTAAAAACTGTATTTAACAGATACCCTATAAATAAAAATATTTAAAATATGACTTCATTGTAAGTAATTTTTTTAAGAATTTGGTGAGAATTTTTGTTGTGAATTATCCTTTGGAAGTAAAGAAAAAAATAACTCACAACAAATAATTTTCAATTAACAGCAACAATTTAAAAAATTTACCAAATGCCTTTTTTTATTAATAATTGTCCAAAATGTGTATTGAAATCATTAGGTGCCTCTCCTATTGATACCTCACATTTGGGAGCTCAACCGCCTCCTCCAGGCGTTGGACCTTTGATGCCGCTACCTCTTACAAGTGAAAACCAACCTTACATGAGCCGTCGTTACGAAAGTGAAGATCCTTTAAAGGACTCTAAAAAGGATGAAAGGTAATTTATAATTTACTTCTTATTTTCAATCTTAATTTTGTATTTATAAAATACAGGGGACAACATGAGGGGACAACTTTTGGTCTACTAACAGATCTAAACCCTCACTGCTACAAATAGTTAGTATTATTTTAATTATACTATATAAAGTATATAATTTCTGTTCTTTTTAATTCTAAAATTCACATGAATCATATCTTAACAAAAAAATTGGGTATAGAGTACTCTTAATTTGTTTATTATGTATTTATCAATTTAATATTAAGGTAATATTATATTGCTAAATACATAATGATAAATAATAATGATAAGGTATTATCATTATAATTTAAAGAAATATAAATAAGGAAACGACTATATAGTTAATAGCTATAATTACAAATTTTATTTTAATTTTGTTGTAACAATTACATTTAGTTGAGAAGATCTGTTTGGCTGAATTTCTGTATGACATAACTGAAGTAGCAAGACTTCTAACAAGTTAATATTGATAGTAAACAAATTTAATGATACAAAAAACAGATGAAATTTTAATCGCAATGGCAAGTAAATTTATAAAACATTAAACTTTGTACGAATGAATGTATTCTAAAGATAGCTTTTTACTGGTTTTAATATTACTATGTAATAAATTATGTTTTATAACATTTTACATTCATAAAACTCATACTAAATAATATTAATTATAATATAAATTAATATATTTATAATTCACTCTATGCAGTTATTTGTGTAATTTTGACTACAGTTGTTTACTGTATGCATATTATATATTTACTTTATATCTTTAATAGGAGTATTGATGATCGTTTAGAAGCTTTCCAACGTGAACTTGAAAAGCGTGATCGAAAAGATAACAGAGATCGTTTGTCACGTAGCAGGAGTAGAAGTTCTGGCCGTCATCGATCCCGATCATATTCCTCTTCAAAATCCTGGTCTCATTCAGCAAGCCGCAGTTTGTCAAGAACTCCAAGATCGAGATCTCGTACACCTTTCTCTAGTAGATCGAGATCACGCTCTTATTCCTACTCTAGATCAAGATCTTGGTCAAAGGTCAGGTCTTATACCAGATCCCGTTCTCGCTCCAGGACGAAATCCAGATCTAGATCGAGATCAAGGGTTAGACGAAGGAGATATTCTCGTGAGAGGCTGCGCTCTCCAAGACCTCGTTCAAGAAGTAAATCCTATTCTCCCAAAGAATATCGTGCCCCTTCCCACAGGAATCTTCCTTATTCTGGAAAGCACTCATATTCTTCTCCCCAGTATGCTAGTTCATATCAATCGCAATATGGACAACCCCCAAGTATTCTTCCACTGCCAGTTATGAGACCTCCACATTATCATATTCATCCAATTCTTCCTGTTCAGCCAATGCATACTCGCCCTATGGATCATTATCCTGTTGATAGAGCTCCTAAGTATGCTCCGTTAAATGATCAGTATCCTGCTTATGATTCATATCCTACTCACAAGTATCAAAGATATGACAGAGAGCAAAGAGGATATGAAAAAACTGGGAGTTATGATAAAAACGTTAGATATGATAAAAGACAAGACTATTCTAGACACGAGGAAGAGGAGGCTCCTCATAGAATCCCCGGTTGGGTGGGTGAGAGGCCGAGGGAATATAAGCCAAAATATGGAAGACCTAGAGATCAAAGAAAAGAAATAAAAGAATTACCCAAAATCCCTGAGCATGAAATGAGAGTTCTGCATTCAAAAGAACTTGATAATGAGCCTTCTTCAAAAGAGAGATTAAAAGAAGAAAGAAAAGCTTCAAAGCCTGTTAAAGAGAAAGAAGAAAAAGTCATTAAACATAAGAAGCATCATCACCATCATAAGAGCAAAGATCTCAAAAAACAAGAAACTAAGGTAAATTCTACTGCCAATGTTGAGAAGGAGGCAGATCTATACAGAGTTAAAACAGAAGAATTTGAAAATGAAGAAAAGAATGAAGTGCCGGATGTTGAGGCTAAGGTAACTAAAGCTGCAGAAAAGGTGAAAGATAAAAAACACAAGCATAAGAAGCACAAAGTTGGAGAACAAACTATTAAGAAAAAGAAGACTGCAAAGAAGGAAAAGAGTGAAGCAGTAACCAGTACTAACGCAGATGTACCTACAAAGGTAAAGAAAAAGAAGACTAAAATTAAACAGCCACCACCTGAAAGTAATGTTGAAGAACACGAAGTGAAGCTTGAAAAGGCTCCATCACCATTACCTGTGTCCGTAGAACCTGCAGTTGATCCTGCTGAAGCTGTTGTTCCTACTTCTGAACCTGAAGCAGTTGACAAATCTCTGGAAGAACCTGAATTGAAAATTCAGGTTGATAGTGAGACAACTGAATTCATCACAGAAGAACTAAATGAAGAAGATATTAATGAAACTGAAATGAAAGATGAAAATGATGCTGCTGAAACTGAACATATTGAAGAAACTGTTAATAGCGAAGAAGAAGAAATTGAAGAGGAAGAAGAGGAGGAGGATGTTCTTAGAGTAGATGTACCCGGTTTATCTAAGTGGGAGCGTGATAGTGGAGCTGAGGAGGTTGAGGAAGATGCTGTGAAACCTCAAAGAAGAAGCTCCATAGTTGTTTCAAAGGAAGAAACACTTCCCTCTGAAATAATTCAAAAAGCTGAGAAAGTGTTCCTTTCCCACCAAATGAAGCCTAGAATTGACACAAAAGATGAAAGTGATGATTCAAAAGATTCTAGTGATGAGTCTAGTAGTGAAGCATCTCCTGTCAAGCAAAAAGACGGAGTCGAATTGAAAAGTGTTGTCAAAACAGAGCGCCTACCCAAAAGTGAACTTCGTGTAATTGTTTCTAAAGAAAAGCGATCCGTTCATTCCAGAAAGGAAGATGGTGGTGCAAGAGATGAGTCCCAATCTAGAAGATACCAGCGTGATAATAGGGGTCACAGTACCAGACATAGAGATGAAGATGTTGCTCCTCGGAGAACCATAACTTTGCATTCTTCAAATGCCGACGAGAAATACAGAGAGCCGAGAGATCGGGTATCTCAGCGTAGAGACAGAAGATACAGTCCTAAGCGAGAAATTATCGTGGGTAGGAGCAGTTCTAGGGACCATAGCTATAGGCATGAGTCAGGATACAGGGATAACGATACGATTCGACGAGAAGAAAGAAGGCGGAGGTTTGCAGAACCTGAACCTAGACATGACAGGCAAATTGAACATAGTCGATTGATTGAAAGGTCTGATAGAAGAAGAGCCCATGATGATGGTGTATCTTACTCAAAAAATAAAAGAGATGTTCGGTCGTCTGAGCAACCGCGCAAATCTGTTAAACATCGAAGGTCTCGATCAAAAAGCTTTGAATCTTTAGATAGCTCTAATTCATACAGCAAGAGAAACGAAAGATCTAATTTAACAATTAAAAATAAGGAGCAGCATCGTGAAAGAAAAGATGATGATCGAGCCCGAGCTGAACGAAGTGAATCCTTGCGAAGAAAACATTCCCCGATTAAACCCCCAGAAAAACACTCCAAGCCTAGTCGTAAAGATGACTTTGATGCTTTGAAATTTGAACCTGATTATGATGAATTTAGTGATGTAGAGGAAAAAGAACCAGAGAAAGAACGTTCTAAAAGAAAAAGTGTGACACCAGATACTAGTAGAAAGCGGATAAAACTGGAAAAGGGTGATGAATCTATCAGCAGAAGGGTTACAAGGCATAGCATTACCAGTAGTGCTAGTTCATCAGCAGTCAGTGCAAGTGATTCGTCTGATTCTGATGATCAGAAGGTTAGCAAGAGTAAAAATTCAGATTCTGAACACAAGCAAAAGCATAAAAAATCACGTCATAAGAAGCACAAAAAGCATAAGCACAAGCATAAAAAGAAGAAAAGCCACAAATCAAAAAAGAGTGAATAAAGTTACTTGAGAATTGAGACTTGCTTATCTCAGTAACCTAAATATTTGATAAAACAATTTGTGTATAATGTGAAATTATTTTTCTCACCTCAATAAACAATTTCCTAAATGATATGCAAAAGAATGAGACTGACTCATAAATTATATTATACTCTATTATATTGAATAAGAACTGCAAATTACACCATTTTGCTCATATTTATAACCAAAGTATCCAGTGTAGTATACTTATTAGTACTTTCAAATGCTTGCATTATTAATAAGAAGAACTGACTCTCACAGAGTTACAGTATTTACAAGAACAAGTACTTGTTAATTGGTGTTTTTCTAATTTTTTTCTCGTTTTAGAGAAAATTGTGTGCCGAAATCACTCGAAAGCTTTCGAACTTAAGGAAAAAAACAAAGATTTTTCGACAGTCAAGTTGTGCTTTATGGACAAAAAAGCTGTGATAATTCTTGGTTAAAATATTAAGTGTTTTTAAACACTTTTTGTAAACTAGTCTGCTTGAAAAATGATCGACAGTTACGTGAAGTGAAGAATCAATTTAGAGAATGAATGAAGTCCAAATGTCAACTCATTTGTCTAACTGCATGTTTTGTTAAATTTTTGTTATTATTTTTATTCCATTTTACTTACAAGTGTTTTACTCTTTGTTTGAGAATTGATTGTGATTTGTTTACAAAATGATAATAATTAAAGTAGTTGTTGATATATTAGTTGCCAAGAATTGATCATGATAACCTACATATATGTCAACCATTTTAATGATAAAAAGTCTGAATATATAATAGGACTCTCAAATCATGGAATAATATTTTATGTTAATCAATAACCGGGCACCCAAGTAGATTTCCTTTTGTTCCTCAAGTCTTTTTTCTTCCCCTTCGGTTCTTTTTTATCAGTTTTTTTCCCCAATGAAAATAAATCAGCCAAATTATCTCTTTTTCCTGTTTTATTATTATTTTAAATATAAAGCAAAAGTATTATATTCCTTTCGAGTATTATATTCCTTTCAAAAAAGGGAGTTCTTCTATTTTTTATTATGTTTTTAATATTATACATTTATTGTTAATAATTCATAGTTTTCACTAAAAGTGATGCCTCTTAAATATACCATTCCTCTCATTTGATTTTCAAATTTTATTGAAACATTATAATGATTTGATGGTTTAAAAAATTTATTATTATGTGATAAAACTAATAGTTAAAGGATCATACACTAATCTAAATTTATCAATTAACATTTGCAAACAGATCACTCATACAATATATATCTTTGTCACTTTGAAATATTCATATGTCATTTCTTTATTTAAATTAATACTAATAAAATTTTAAAGTTGTAAGATTTACATTAAATTACAATTGTTTCAAATATCTGATTTTATTTACATTATTTGAGATAACAGAATTTTCAAGGCTTGATTAATTTTATGGGGAATATAACTTTGTATAAACATTTTATATTCATGGATTTAAGGGGCATTAGCTTATTTTTCAAATTTCAGCAATAGATTTTGTGGGATGGAATTTTCAAATTCAAAATTTAAGATTGGTTTTTTAAAACAATGGCTGAATTCCGTACTTAGAAAATGTACCATCCACAAAATATTTTTTTGATTTGAAATTATGAAAACACTTGTTAATTAAGAAAGTCTTGAACCTAATTACTAACTCTAACAAAAGTATTGAATCAAGGGGCTATAAACTTATCTAATATTCCCCTTTCATTTAATTCAGTACATATTCATTCTGCATTTGAGTCATGCTTATAGGCATTATATTGTGTCTATAAGTATGATGTTAAAGAATGTTATTTTTGTATGGAAAAATAATTAGTAATTGAAAAACATTTGGTTCTATTTTTACCCCTCTTTGATTAGAATATCTGTTGGGACCCTTTAAATAATTTGATAACTCATTGCTGTAATAAGAACAATATAAATTTTAACTATTTAAAATAATTTGAGGTGCCCAGGCTAAGAATAACTGATCTTAACTGACTTTTGAATTTCTAGATCTCTGTATGACTAAAGCCTAAAAAAAGTTAGTTTTTTCTTTGGACCAATTTTTATGGTGGAAAAAGAAAGTTTTCACTCATCCGATTTCATATAATACTTCATCATATGAAATATCGAGGTTGTGAGTACAATGTCATACATTTATCTCAAAATTTGAAGTTGAAAGAGATATCCCCTTTTTATTCAGGGTGCCTCAATTTCCCATTATGCTTTATGAAACAAAATATTGCAGAAAATTGTTTTAGGAACTTAAATTTGAAGTACGATGCACATTTTCATGAATTCAAAAAACATTTGAAGTAGTATTTACAAAAAATTTTAAAAGCTGCATAAGCAACTAAGCTGTAAGTTACAAATTTATAACTCGCGATTTCATAGCGTTAGCATGCTGCGACAATTTTTTGAGTTGAAATAGCAATTTTATTTTGGGTGTCTTTATTTAACTTTTTTTTTTTTTTTCCCTCAACAAGCTTTCAGAAGCAATAGTGTTTTAGTTAAACCCTTAACTATCAATACACTTTTCACATTGTTTTAACTCAATAAAGTTAAATTCTATAGTGGGAACACATCCACAAAGTTCAAAACAACTCTTAAATTGTTCAGTGTAATGAACTAAAGTTGAACGACTCTTTAGATATCTAACTTTAATAAGGATGCAAATAATTGGATAACACTTAAGTCAATTTGATAGAAATTTCAATGACTTGTAGAAATAGATAATGTGAATTTTTTTTTTTAACTAAACTAGATTTTTAAAAGTTAATACTCTATTATGTTACGTCCGTAGACAATGTTTTTTCAGATGCTTTTTTTCAGATTAATAATTTATAAAAACTTGTTTCTAAATTTTGCTTTGCAAATGTAAATTAAGATACATTAGGAGTAAGGAAACAGTTTTTGAACACAAAATATCGAACTATGCAATTAGAAAGCTAGCATGTATGTTTCTAATATTTATATTTTTTTTAAACTATTATGTATTACAGTTTTAGTTTATCGGAGAAATACCATGAGCAAAGATGTACCCATGTTATCTGTCATTTGTATTGTATGTTCATAAAGTGTTATATTTCATATTGTATTAAATCATTTGTATAATAAAATCACTTTTCAAAAATAATACTTTTTATTCTTTTCTTTTTAATGTGCATTGGAGCATTTTAATTGAGAACTTATTGGAAAGTATTGCATACCATTATTTTTTTCAATCGTATTGTTTCATCATAAACACATAGTTTTCTCATTAATCTTTTTTCAGTTATTACCGTAGATTGTAGAATGTTACTTTTATGCAAAAAAGTGAGTTTTATTTATCTTCTCTGTAACAAAAAGATTAAAAAAAATTAAGTATGTACTAAAACAATCACATTGAGGAAAAAAATGTCAGATAATTTTCTTTTCCGGCAATCTTTATGTCTTTTTTTTTTTACATCTGGCATTTGATTAGGTTATGATTTTTCAGTCCTGCCCTACTGAATTGTTAGATTTTGATGGCATGTTTGTATTAAACTCACTTAAATATAGTTAGCTACCCCTAATATTTATACTTTTTTTAGTTTCATGTACAATTAGAATTCTAAAATTATATCTAGAATTGTATTTTATACTTTGGGCAGTGTCCCCTGTTCGCTGCCATTCACAGATCCTCGTGATTGATTTGCAATAATATTAGTTCCTTGCCACAAAACAATTTTTTTTTCTTTTGGAAGTTGAAACTGTTAACCTAAACGTAAAAAGGTTAAGACACATTGAGAACAAAATAAATTTTATTCCTCAGTAAGTTTTTGAAAGTGGAAAATCAAAATTTATGTTTGAACAGTTAAATCTTATTTTAAACATATAAAAATATATATGTAAGC
Organism: Parasteatoda lunata; assembly: GCA_949128135.1. Taxonomy (NCBI): domain Eukaryota; kingdom Metazoa; phylum Arthropoda; class Arachnida; order Araneae; family Theridiidae; genus Parasteatoda; species Parasteatoda lunata. The sequence goes on from OX421974.1 coordinate 44,622,053, forward strand.
AAAAAATGACTAAATAATATTACGGATTATATTGAATTGTACTCTAAAATCATGCTTTTTGGGCAGTGGTACCTGAATCAAAATCAAACCTACAGATATTGAAGTCTATCATCTGTCTTACTGAAATCAGCAAAAAGTATTAACGTATACACAAAATTAATTAAAACAATAACGAGATAAAATTTGTAAACCCATTCAGTTTACATTATAGACATTTATAAAAATGTTTTCACTTTGTTATATGGGTCATTTTAAAAATTAGATGCCATTTGAGAATTTGAAGTATAAATAAACAAAATTGTTGAAGAAGTATAAATTTTAAAAATAATTAAACAAATATAAATCTTTCCCTTTCATATTATTTTAATGTTTTTCATACGGTTTATTTTTTAAAAAATATTTTAATGTTATAGTCAATTTTGGTGAAAATTTTCATGTCTGTTTCCGGATATGTTTAATAAAATTAAAACACATAAATTTCAGCACACAATAATTTAAATTTGAATTTATTGTAACTTGTGCTATGCATTAAAAAAAGATTTTTAATTTTAAAAAGCATTGTTTTATTTCTTTTAAATTTGCTTTTGTCATGTCTGTAACCATTCTAAAAAAATTTTAAAGTATTGTTTTATCATGAAGTACCATGGAACATTATTAAAATTTACCTCAATTATCTGCTCTTGTACTAGATAAAAAAAATTATATGAACCTTTTAAAATATTAGTAATGGATCAATTTGCATTTTATAAGAAACGTTATCAATGGTAACAGACATGACGTTTTTTTATTTAAAGTATATTGAAGTTTAATATTTAATTCATCTTTCAAAATAATCAGGTTTTTTCGATAAAGCCAATCTCATAAAATGACCGTGATGAATACTTAAAATTGTTCTTATCTATGAGCTTGTTTAAAAGAAATACAAAAATTATGCTGATGTTGCATTGCGGCACTATCTAAAAAAAATTTCGACTTTTGGTGGAATTTATTTCTGTGGCAAGTTTGCAAACATAATATCCTGAGAAGTCAATGGGAATCATTGCTTCATTTTATAGGTTTTCTTAACAATTCTAATATGCATGATATTGTTGTCGAATATTGAAAATTTGATTTTTGAATCTGCTCTTATTATCAGTTCCAAAATGCTAGTCTTCATTATTTCTTTTGACATAACATGAATATTAACTCTTTTCTTTTTGCTGTAATAGTTTTATGTTGTTCATTGACCAACATTACCATTTTATTTTATCGCTGGCTTCATACACGTACATATAATAGATCAAGTCTAGTAAACACACTGTATGAAACCTTCAGAGAAACATTTTTCTTTAACATTTTATAAAGATTTTATTTAAATTATCGAAATGATATCTATTTTGCCTCTTTATCATGTTAAGTGTAAAAGTCTCTTCTTTTTTTTTTTTACCTGCTGTTCCTAAACATATTTACGTAGAAAGAATGTGGTTGCCAATTCCCGTTTGACTTTAAGACTTTGCTTAATTTTGAGGAACAGAGCTTAATAACATTCTCAAAAATAATTAAATGGGTAGATTAGATAATAATACATACACGTTACATATCTAAAGATAAACTAGGTATATCTACAGATATTGTATCGATAAATTTTGTTTTAAAAAAGAGTGAGCCACAATGTTAAAAAAACAGCATTGAAATAGATTTCTACTAATTGTGTCAAAATAATGTCTGAACACCCGTAGTTCAAAAATTAAATATTCATAAGGCTCATAAGAAAATATTTATAAAGCTCATAAAAAAAATATAATACGTTCTGTTCTTTTGATTTGAAATAATTTTTAATTTAAAAAGCATATCCTTTTATTGAAATATCAATGTTTATAATTATAAATAAAACAATATAAAAAATTATTATTTACACAATTTATTGAACAAAGAAATAAATATCACAAGTTTTTAAAAAAATATTGTAAATAAAAAAAACAAAGATTCAGCTCCAAAAATAAAGCACGGGATAAAAAATAGTAACAATATACAATTACTCAATTGGCAACATCAAAAAATTAAAACACTGAGTTAAACCTAACAGAAACATACATCAATAATTACAGAGGAAAACAAATTTATAAACAGATTGTAGAGTCACACAAAAAAAAACAATGAATAAATGAATATGTTCCGAATTTTCCAATCAAAAGTACCTTATATTGACTTTAGGGTGTACAATATTTAGAATGTACATAAAATAATAACATTAAAATGCAGTTACATAAAAAATTACAAATGAAAATATACAAATTTAAAAGGAAATCAAATATTACATAATTTTAATAGCCAAACAAAAATTTGTTTTTTGTCCATTTCTGCTATATAAGTAAACTTATTCAGAATAATATATTCAGAATTCTGCAATCAAAAGTACCTTATACTAACTTTAGGGTGTACATTATTTAGAATGTACATAAAATAATGACTTTAAAATACAGAAATTCTAATTCAAAAAAGCAAATATTAATTTTATCAGATATGGCAGAGTTTTGACAATCTGAACAAAAATTATATATTCTTCGTTATTTTCTGCATACTAACACAGTAATTGTCAAATAATCATTTTATAAAATATAACATATGAAAATATACAAATTAAGAAAGAAATTAAATCTAACATAATTTTAATAGCCAAACAAAAATTTGTTCTTTGTCATTTTTTGCAATGTGAGGAAACTTATTTAGAAAAATTTTAAGCAATGATTAGTTCGCAAAACAATAAAATATCGCATTTAAAAAAAAAAAAAATAATTAAAACAAAATCAAATAAAAAGAACTTTGCAAATGGTAAATTCCTGCATACTCAAAACAGTAATGGTCAATTTATCATCTTATAAAATTTAACATTTAAAAATGTACTTGCTAAACCAAGAAAAAAAGAGAATTTTAATAAAAGCTCATTCTGTGTCATGTACTGAATCATTCAGATTTTAGTACACTAATTTACATAAATGTTAAAACCAGACTAGTACAAAAAATATATAAATATCACATTTTGAAGAAAATAGAGTCATCACTATTTTTTTAATAAAAATTAACAGATTAAAATAAATAAACTTTTTTTTCATTCTCTTTTTGACTTGCGACTTTTTTTTCTCAAATGAACAGACTTATGTTTCTTATGACATGATTTTTTGATTTTATAAGCATTTTCTTTATCAGAACTTGAACATTCTTCATCTGGAGAAGATTTGATACAAGAAACTCTTTTGCTGACATAGCATCCATTTTCTTCCAATTTTATTCTTTTGTCACTATTATCCGAGAAAACACTTTTTCTTTCAGGCACCTTCATCACAACATCTTCCGGCTCATAATCTGGTTCAAAATTGTCGAGAGACACTTTTGTATCAATACACTTAGAGAATATGCTGGAGCATTGTGCTTCAAAATGAGGCTTTCTCTGATACAAAGACTTATTTTGTTCAATATGTACATCTTTCTCACCTATGTGCTTCTTACGGAACATCTCTTCTTTCTGAACAATGTCACCTTTATTAGAACCAATAACCTGGGGAGGATAAGAGTACTTTCCAGAATCAGAAGAAAGAAAAGGGAGATTTCTGGAATACGAAACCCTCCTGTGAGAAGATCTACAGTGTTCTTCGGGAGAAGACAATCTCTTTCCAAGATGAGACCTGGTTCGTTTGGTTGACTTCCTTCTAGTTTGAGACTGTTTGTCAGTAGAAGATCGAGAATTAGAATTAGAAGATTTCCAGTATCTTCTGGAAGAAGAGGACCTCTTTCGTGGACGAGACTTGGAAGATCTTGTTCGTTTGGCTGATCTCCGACTAGATCGGTGTTCTGTGCTGGTGGAAGAGTGATAATCAGAATGTGACTGTATTTTTGATCTCCTAGAGAGAAGTGTAGGGGAATCTGATGATTTTTCACTAGGCAAAGATTTGGAGGAAGATAAAAACATGTGCTCATAACTAGAATGACCAGAGCTCCTACTTGTATTGCGATGAAATTCCTCTCCATAGTGGTTTCTGTCATATTTTTCACGATGGAAAGTTTCCAAGTCATAATTGATACTCCTAAAACACATAAAGAGAGAAGAAATTGTAAGTTTAAAATAACAAACTACTTTGCTTGTAAAAAATGAAACAGAGACACAGTCTTTACACAAAAACTACAACAGTTAAAAATAAAAGCCTCAGTGTCCACTCTGAACTTTTATAGACATAAGTTGTTATGAATTTTCAGGAGCAACTAAGAAGTGATATACATGATTGTTCAGTTTATGAAAGTTCCATTCATTGGGTCTGATTTTAAATAATAAATATGGTAAGCTTTGTTAATGCATCAATATTAACAAAAATGTAATTAATGAATTATGACTCTTTAAACACCAAAAAGAAAAAAAACATAAAATATGCATTTATTAATAATACATGAAGTAATGCAAATCTTTGTTTTTAAACTTATGATTTTACTCAGCCTAGCTAATGTAAGTGCTTAGTTTTCATGCAAAAGTGCATCTAAAAACAAGATTGATGTAGTAGAAAACTTTTGACATCTAATGATGGATTACTGAGTAGTAAAAAGTAAAAAATGCAAACTGAAATAAAATTCATATTTGTTGTACAGACTTTATTTCCCAAAATTTGAAGTTAGGTAATCATTTTATTCCCCCCCCCCCAAAAAAAAAATGTAAATCCCCAATTCAATCATTAAAATTAATACCTAATTTAGCAATTTTGTTTTAAACACATTAAAATCGATAGGGAATATATTTCACGTTTTAATTTCAATTACTAAATTTAAGCTAGTTACTAAAAATTCCCGGGAAAATAAATCATCATAAACTGATAATAACAAGTTAACTGTACTGATAAGAACGTGCATAAATTCCACAATGACACTTAATTAATCTATATACCTCAAACGATTTTAATAAAAAAAATATAAAATATTGTATTTGAAATTATAACCTTACTCATACAATAAGATTGAGGAAAAATTAAAATTCCTTAACAAACCCTCAAATTATGAATTGGCCAAAAGAGTTACAGTATTTTTACAAACAGGTTGTTACAAACTTGTTTATTAATAAGGCTTGTTAACAAGTGCAATTACAAATCAAAAAAGCATGAATGATATTTTTGAAAAATAACGAAAAGAAATAAAGAACTCATTAAATAAAGTTACCTTTCATTCATGTTAAAAGCATCTGAGGAATCATGCCCTTCATAACCACAACCCAAGTAAGTCGGAATTTGGCAAGGCAAAGGTTCTACTCCTGGTGGCAATGGTTCTGCTTCCAGATATGAAACGTCATCAGATGTATCTGGAAAAAAAAAAAAGAATAAAAATATAGTAGCAATCAAAATTTAAGAAATGCAAACAACAGGTAAACAATCAGTAACATCTGAAAAATTAACCTCTGGAGAAAATAAAAATTTGAATTGGATCATAAGTGAAACATCATAAAAAACCTGAAAACCTATTAAAAACATTGCTAAATAGAAAGTCAAGTAAAATCTACTTTTTTTAATTAATAAAACTAATAATTTTTAATAGTTAAATAGCTTTAGAGTTTAAATAAAAACTCATTATAACACTAAAATTAACACTGAGGTATAAAATAAATACTGTTATGTATTACATTTAATCTAGATATTTTGAAAGTTTTTTTAAAAATCAGGAACTTACCACAATAAGGATAATCATCAAAATAGGAATTTCGAATTCGCCTCTGAAAAAAAGAAAAAAATTTTTTTATCTGAATACTTTACACATCTTAATTTGCAAAAAAATAATTAAATCTTTGAAAACAAATTAGTTAAATTAATTATACCAAACATCATAAGCAAGGATAAATCAAATGCATCAAAAACTTTATTTGTAGTAATTAAAGCCTCACAATTTATTTTTCTAAAGAATCCATGTTAAGACTTATTTTAATTATTTACAGTTATTGCTAAAAAATTCAATTAACTCAAAAATCGGAATTTTACAACAAAAACTTAAGTAAAAAAAAAGCAATTTCCTAAAAAAATAGCTCAACATTCAAAATACTTAAGCAGCAGTTAATTCAGTCATCTAAAAAAATATGACATTCATATAAAAAATTTAGAATTCATGTTAATAATTGAACACTTAAGAAAAGAATTATTGAAAAGATTTCTCGAAGTATTATTTGAAATGGTGGAATAAAAAATCAAATTATAGGTTAAAATACTCATAGAAAGATCCTTATTTCCATACTAGAATTTTTTGTGAAATTACCTATAGTAAATATTAATTGCAAAAAACGAACACAACATCACTGCTCATGACAGCTTAAAACTCAAGAGTAAAGTAAATATGCATTAGTTGAAAATATTGAAACATCTGAAATTGAAATTTTAAGCTTATTATCGAAATTAATATTCACTTACTTGTCCATATGTACATCTTGAAGTAATAATAGGCTCAATCTTCCTGCCAGATTGTATCCCATCAGATGAAGATTCATCTACTAATGAATTTCCAAACTCTTGACAGCTAAAAAAAAGAAGAAAAAAATTAAAACATCAATAAAAGGTATGAAAATGAAAAACCAAGATAAAAAATGAAATTAAAGAAATTTTCTAAAGTACTAAAATATGCAAATTTTTATTTCCAATGGTTGCACAAAAACAGTTTGCCTAACTACTATAAGCTAAGCACTTCAAGGTGGAAAGTAAAAATTATCATTTAAAAATATTTCAAATATCTGAAATTTATATTCTGTTAACCCTTTGGAGATAGGACACAGGTGTCTATTTTATATATACTTTCTGATGCTCTTGGCATATTTTAATTATATAAAATTTAAAAAAACTGTGTAATAGATACTAATACACACATTGCTAATATACACATTATCGAAATTACATTTGCACTTAAACACGAAGGAAGTAGTTTAAAAAAATTTTATTCATATTTAAAAACTAATTCGTAATTGATTTTGTAAACCTAAATAGTTTTAATAATTAACTACTGTTTGCCTTAGATCTAAATAAATGCAAATTGAAAAAAGTTTTGTTTGGAGGTGAGCTGTGTTTGAAGATTTACCTTTAAGACAGAAAAAGCCAAGCCTTTCATGCAATAATTCATAAACGTAAATTATTAAAATGATAAATAGAATATTCTTCTCTTATTTTGATATAAAATAATAAAAGATTTCTTAAAAAAATTGGAAAAATCTTTAATAAAAATTCTGTGACAAAGCGTTAAATCTTTAAAAATAAACCCAATTATTAACCTAACAAGTACATTCACAATAAACAAAAGAAATCAGTATGCTTACCTATTATCTAACTTTAAAGCTGTTGTGGGATCCTTTTTTATGGAATCTGAAACATCCAGTGGCTTTTTTTCAGTCTCAAACGACTTTTCTATTGCTTTAAAAAATTCAACAGTAGTTTTATATTCAGGTAATTTCGATCTAGAACTTAATTTAGAAAACTCAGGATTTGAAGACTTGAAATTTTGCACTGCCTTTCGTAAATACAGACATGGAATTAGATTATCTGAATTAGAAACCTCAATATCATGACAAACTGGGCACGCTGAATTGGAAAATGCCAGATGACCACCTGTAATAAAAATTCATTTAAAGTCAGTTCATTATACAAATATAAAACAAGTATTCTGAAATCTAATGAACTACATCAAACATAGTTTTTCAGATAATTGTAATATAATTAAAGAAAGATGCACCATAAATATAAATAAGCAACAAGCTCTAAAGGTTTTGTAATTATAAACTATTGCACGAAAGGAAATTTACTGCTGAAAAGAAATTCTGCTATGTATCATTCAAAATACTTGCTACAGTTACTTTTATCTCGATATTAATTTTTATAACACTATTAAATTAAATAAAAATATAAATAGTAATTTTATAACATAGTAAAATTCTTATCCTAAAGAATGGGAGTTTTTAAAACTTTACACAAAACAGAACTAATAAATATTTTTCTTATATTCATTTATTAGGCTACTTGACTAACTACATTACCAGAATTTTATTATCACAAATACTTCAAGCCACTATTCAAAACATTTTAAATATAATTATTAACCAGTTAAATGCAATAATATTTAAATATAATTATTATTTCAATACATCCCCTTATAATATAATGATTATGTTAAATTACTGAAAAGAAAATAACAAACATTTAGAAAAAGTTTTGACTAGTAAAAAACTTATGTGTAACAGAATCTAATATGTTTTACAAAACTTTTCAGGGCAGATATATGCAATTTTTAAAAAAAGAGGGGTTACCACCTGAATATTAAAATCTTATAAATTGGATCTGCCTGATTCAAAGAATTGTTTACTCAGAAAAAATATATATAGGGGCCTGGTTTAAGAGCAGGATAAATGGTTACCACCAATTCAATTAAGTATAAGTAATTAAGTCAATTACGTATTTATAATTGAGTATATATTTCAGTTTCAAAAACATGGGGGGGGGGGAGGAGATTAGGAAAAGCAAAACCTACATCATAAACTCCCAAAAGCTAAACTAACACTTTCCATTACTTTTTACCACTAATTTACCATATTCTAAGCTTCAAAAGAATAGGGATAAAATGTTCTAAAAAGTAAATATAACATCTGGTTATTTGTAATTAACTTCCAAAGACTAAAAAGATGAGAAATTAAGCCAACAAAAATAAAAGAAATCCTTAAATAGAGAAAGTTTTTTCGGTATTTAATTCCATTAAATAATTAACAATTACCACAATCTACACTTTAGAACAAAATTTCAATACCAACATAGAAAATAATTTCAAAAATGAATGCTTTTAAATAAAAACCTTTTTTTAAAAAAACTTACACTGATAACAAAAACTATTTGCACAACAAGGAGCTAAAACTGCATCTTGTAGAAGAGAATTGCAAGCGATACACAATAATTCCTCGGGAACATCATCAGTAGTCTTGGGAACCACATAATCTTCCAGCATCTTCTCCTTGTCAATACAATATCGGCTAAAGAATAAATCAAATATTTAAACTTAAAAGTATTTGGTACATTCAGGTTAATTTTAGGTATAAAAGAATTGGTGAAACAAAAACTTTAACAAATAAATTTAAAAAGTAAAAATAAAATAAAAGAATAATTATTTAATTTCATTTAAAGCCATAAGTTTCTAAGTGTGAAACAAAAAAAAGTTAACCTATATTAATAAATAAAAGAGAATTACATAATATTGATTGTAAACTTAATTTTCCTAGCATTACTCCCAATGCAAAAATTTTTCTTTTTACAGAACGTACTCTACAGCAAACATGATACATAACAGCATTTATACCCGCTTTTATGTTCGAACTGTTTCATATTCTTCAAATATAATACATTATGTCCACACTTTTTCAATGCTTATATATAGCTAGATTATTATCTAATTTAAAACCATATTTTTGTAACTGTTAATTTAAAAAAAATAATAAGTATATTGAGCTTGCCCTGTAAATATCCTAACTTAGAAGTGATAAATCTCCAAATTGATTATTTTATGTGAAAAAATAACGGTTTTTTCACATTTTTTAAATATATATATATATATATATATATATATGAGCTTGCCCCTCAGCACAAAAAGAACAAACTTACGACTTTCGAGTATAATTTAAAAATTATCCTAAATTATAACCTGATTAAAGAAACTAATAATATTTTGGGCAATTTAGCACATAATTATATAAAGTTAAACAAAAAAAAATAATAAAATAAAAACCAGCATTACTTACCTATTTCTCTTTAACGCATTTGCGACAGGAACACGTGTAATACGAATTGCCGTATGTTTTGGAATAACTGCATTATCATCTTCATAAACTGGTATCAGCAAAGGATAATTATAAAAATTTTATTAATATATTGCAAAGTATATTAACACAAAAATGAGTAAAACTACAAAAAATTTGAAGAAACAAAACATGGGTATGTTTAAGAACAGAAATTTAAAAGTAAGCATAAAGAAAAATTGGCAAAAAATTAAAATCCAATGAAACAAAGAGAATAAATCGAAACCAAAATAAAAACGAAAAAAAATACCTAATCTAATTTTTTTAAAAAAATATTGAATTAATACAAACAAAAGATTTAGTCGCAACGAATGACTCTATAATTCAACAGTGTGCAAGTTAGCAATCAATAAAGCCACAAAATAGAGCCTAATGACATTTTATTAGATCATAAATTTTAACATAAAATATCATTACAACTATATAATGTAGAATGTACAATTTAGCTATGTACAGTTACATTTTTTGTAATTTTTAGAAATAAAAAAATATTATGTATAATATATTTTTGAATGTCAAATAAAACACTAATTCCAAAAATATTAAATATATATTTAATATCAAATATATATAGACACATACCATACTTAGTAACACAAATTAATCCTGAAAGGTTTGATTTTCCATTTTGCATATAAGAAGATTTTTGACAATAAGCAAACTGCATTGTGCAAAAAGGGAATCAGTCTCTTTAACTACAGTTTGAAACTAAACGAAAACCATTTTCCACTTTTACTATTAGATTGAAAAACATTATTATTTGTAGACTTTTTGCACTGATACTAAAAACAGAAATAAATGTTTTTCCTTATTTAGCTTCCTTGAAAATTAGTTAGCAAGACTAATGCCCTTTCAGCATATGATTCAAGTACATAAAGCACTACTTTTCTGGTATATAAATGATTAATTCTTAATACAGTTTACTTGATGTGATAAGAAAAAAATTTGGATATGATTCAACTTTAATTAATTGGCTTCTGGTGCTTTCAGTGAGTTTTGGAGTTCAATCAAGTTTTGAAATAATATAAAGATAAAAATCATAGACAACAACTACTTTCAAAATTGTACATGATATTATTGATGTGATAATAAAAGTAACTATAAATGAGGCATATTAATACTAATTCGTCCATCTTTAACTAGTAAATACTAAACAGAAATGTAAAAAAAAAAAAAAAAAAATCCTTTTAAACTAAAAGCTTGTTATTAAAGAAAAGCTATTTCTAAACAGCATAAATTAATGCTTTTTATTAACTTTATATCTAAGAAAACATGTGTCATTATTGCACATTTTTTACTATTAAATTAAAAACCATAATATTACTGTGTAAAACATTTGCCTTTCGTGAATTTTTTAACACTTTCTTTTTGAAATTTGAATAAATCTCTGAATTTCTGCAATTGACCAAAATATTCAATGAAATGTGGATATGGAATATGCTGTGAGCATATGCAAAATTCTGTCAGACACTTAAAAAATACTGTCAGACACTTAAAAAAAATTTTACAATTACATAAACTGACAATTTCTTTTCAATAAAAAAATACTTATTCAAAAATTTTAGATTAAGTTCAATTTATTCCAAAATGAGTTTCTCGTAAAAATTCTAGACAAGTCCCTGTGACATTTTTACAATTTTTTAACATTCCATCAAACTTCATGCCATGGTTATCTTTATAAAAGTAAAGTTAATTTTAAAAAAAAGTACTTAGGTTGCAGTCAATGCAAAACAGCAATAATAAACATATTTCATTTACTATTCATACTAGAACCATATAAATACAAAATAAAACTTACAAATATATTATGTAGTTCATTATTTAAAAACAACAATATTATGCAATATGAATAATTAGAAATAATACAAATCATTTATTTCAATAATTTATATTTAGAATAGCATAAAAATTTACCAACAATAGCACAGAAAACAATACGAGTGATGTTTTTCATTGCTATATTTAAAGTATAAATATGCTAAAACAGGTATGTTATAAAATTGCGTTAATTTAATATATTTCTGAAGTCTAGCAATGGTCTCTTGTCCTATATTATCCTAATTGCAAAGTTTTTATTCTTTTTTAGAAAAAAATAAAAAATTGAAATTACTTATAAACTTAACCAAGCACAAGTTTAACATTAACGAATAACACAAAAATGAAAAATACTTAAATAAATAAGTCCATGATCCTTACCTTCCTTTGTCTGAACATTTGTTATTTTGAGTGAAGAGCTTAAACTCATGTCCAGATTTCTGTACTGCAAAACTGCTCTCTTTATGAGTCCAACAGATGTGTGAAGACCTTTAAACTCTACAACTTTGTGATTCCCTAGGCTCTCAAGTTGGCAAGCAGACATTATGGATCATCAAGTTCTTGACAGTCCTTATTCAAGCAACAACTCAAACAGCAACAGAGACAAAAACAGCAACAGTACAGGTTGTAGATCAATAAGACTCAAACTTCTTTCCACTCTCAGAGTAATGTCTAGAAAGTATAATGCAATAATAAATTTCCATTTCATTTTACAATTATACAGTTAAAGACAATGTAGAGAGTGTCCTAAGAGGCCTTGATGTCCCAATGTCCCAGTCATCAAAAAATATATTAAAGTAATGCAAATTCAATTCGCATTCAAAGGAAAAATCAGACAAAAGAAACTATTTAATTAGAACTTTTCCACATTGGCTTTTAGAGTTTTTCTTAACAATCTCAAATAACGCTCTCTTTTCAAACCACAAGCCCAAAACATTACTCAGTTTGTTTTAATTCAAAATAAGGATATAAAAAAATATTTATGCACAAATGTCAAAATATTATAAAAAAATTTAAAATTATGACAATTTAACAAATTTGCAAAAAAATTCCATCATTCATTCTCATTTACTTCATTCATCAAAAACCTCAATCCTGACAAAAATACAATCAAAGGGAGATTATAAAAATGTTACTTCAAAACTAAAATAGGATTCTTACCTTACAGATATAGTAAAAAAACTCGATTTTTTTCTTTCTCGCAACCATTTTTAATTAAAAATGAAAAACTTGAAAACAACAGAAGTAACAATATAGACACTGAGAACTAACAGAACTAACTATAGACATTGAGACATAATCGAATATAACATAATGTTTATACTCAATGGCAACATAAATTTGATGATATTTCAATAGGCAACTAAGTGCGAGGGTATTTTATTATAAATAGCTTTTTATACCTCATTTGATAGGGTCAAATAATTTATTCAAGGAACTTTTAAAATAGCTTTTAAAAAAAAAGGAAAGGAAATATAGCGGCGTAAAAGACGCAATTTATTTCGATTACAGAAAAAACTCTCAAATATATTCAAGTACACAAATGTGAATTAAATTAATTTAGACAAAGTTCGAGGAACTTACAAGGCAAGTAATAACCATATTCAATTATAATAATGCTGTTTCTATTCAATACTTTAAAAACACTTTTAGCCATTCACTTACAAAAGAAAGAAAATAACACATTTTTGCTTTGTTTTTTTAAAAAATAGACGTAGGGAAATTGAATTAAACAGTATATGCTACCCCACCCCCTTCTTCATTATCACAAACTGCATTGCGAAGAACTAAACTAATTCCTAACATAAAACAGAAGAAAGCATGTTTTCATATTTACAAAAGCTTTCACTTTCCTATTTCTGTCATGTTTAAGTAATTTCATCACTACTCACTTTTTTATGCTTTAACCTAACCTTCCCTAAAGACAGGCTTTTAGATTATTTACTTCTCCCGATTACAACTTATATCTCAAAAGGTAACTTGGTAAAAGTTTATCAAAGCAAAATAATTTTGAAAAATTGAGTTAATTTTTATGAACTATATAATATAAAAAATATTAATAAACCACTTAAAGAACGGAATGCTTATGCTAATAAAGCTCTGCATAAAATTACATAGAAAACGAGAAAATGAAAGAAGCTTCTGACAAAAGTTAAACACAGTTTTGGCTTATTAAAGAAGATATTACTATTGTCCCTGTCCAGGAAATAAATGGTTATTAAATAGATCTAAATATCCCGCAAAAATAAAATTAGTTATCTTAAATTTGAATCTGTAATTTAATTAAATTAGAAACCTTAATAATTAAAAAGCGCTTATATCCAATAAGAAAAATAGGTTATTGAATTGATTTTTCCCATAAAATGAACATTTTACACTTTAAAAAAAAATGGTCATCATGAAATTTGTTTTACCTCAAATATATTAACTATTTTACACCTTAACTGAAATGAAATTAACAAATGTTTCTAAATTTCTACAAGCTTTAAAAAATAAACAAAAAAAAAATAAATCAATCAAAATAAGCAACTAATATTAAATAAATAAGTAAATATAGAAAAAAAATAAATGAATAAAATACTTTAAAAGGCTTTTACTTTACAAAAAGTAAATAAAAACACACGCAATTTTAAAAAAAAAATATTTAAGAATATTTCATTTCCTAATCTTCAAAAATGAAACATTTTTCTTTTCGTCCATTAAAATTATAATTTGAACTTTGATTAAATCCTTTCAATTATCAGCCTAAAAAAGCATCCTTCATCAAGAAAATTCGTAATTATACAATTTTTGAATTCTAATTAACTTAAAATTCATTTCTGAATTAATTTTTTGCTCTATTTATTGATGTAAAGAATGTTGAGATTCTTAAATCCAAAATTATTTAGAGAAAACCTTTGTTATTTTTTAAATAAAATCTTTTTGGATACTATAATAAAAATTAAGATTTCAGCTGTTCTGTTCTTATTTCAAATACTATATATATATATATATATATATATATATATATATATATATATATATATATGTGTGTGTGTGTGTGTGTATGTGTGTGTGTATATTTATGGACACTCCCGTAACCGGACGCGGACAGTCATTTTGGCCCTGAAACGTTATTTTCTATCTCTTCAAAGCGGACACTATTTTTTCTAAATTTGAAAAAATAAAACTTTTTGCTTTAAATTGAAAGGAAAGAAAAGCAATTTTCACCATTTTTAAAGCATTTAAAAATTTTTTTGCCTTATCCATAGCTAAAAATATTGTTAAACTATTTTACTACTGAAGGATCAATCTTTCTCCCGTCACCTTGCCTTATCTTTGCAGAGAAATGAGAGAAAATGATACTGCTGTTGTGAAATAATTCGAATAGTGGGATCTTTTGATCTTTCTATCTGGACCACACAGGTTATGAGACCCCTCAAGTGTTATGCCCCTATAGTGTTATGCATTTAGCGTTTTCTTTATCAAATATCTCACAAATTAATGTATTGAAAACCGTTACATAAAAGCAGTAAAGAGTTAAATACGAAAAAAAATATATAAAAAAAAAATTAAAAAAACATTTTTTAAAAATGCATTGATATCCTACTTAACAACCAAATCAATCACAAAAATAACATAAAACAATTAAATAAGATGTAAATTAAATTTACTTACTCCACAAATCTAAAAAAATCTTCTAAAAATTTCACAATAAGAAGTTGAAAATCAAGGCAGGAATCTCAGTGATATTTTAATCAGAAACAGGCGATTCACGAAACGTAAACTAAACTGCACTGTCTGAAGCCAAAAACGAAAATGGTTCAGATTAGTGAACACCAATGATTGGTCGAAGGGTTACCGATGCGCATGCGCGAAGAGATATCAGTTCCAGAATTGTCCTTTATCGCCCCTGCCCTCTAGCGAAAGGAGAGCGTTTCTTGAAAGCCTTAACTATAAAAAAATAAATAATAATTTTTCTTCCAGATTTATTGAGTAAAAAATTTTTTTTCCTGTTATATCTCAACTGCAAATGAAAAATTATAATAAATTGTGAGATTTTAAGTTTTTTTTTTTTTTTTTTTCTAGGGGGGAAAAAACTGACTTTGATCCAAAAAGACCATAGTTTTTTAAATTTTTATCAAAATTATATAACTAACTTTTTATAACTTTTTTAACAATAAATATTTTTAAATAGAAAAAAAAATTCTTCTTTGTTGCATATTTTTCTCAAAAATTTAAATAGATGCATTTCTCCTTCTACTGGAACGATATTATACAAATATTTCCCATATTTTATACGAAAATAAACAATAAAATAATAATTAACACGCTAAAGGTTTGAGTAATCAAATATATTCATTTTCTCATTTTTTAACTTCGCATAGCCCAAAAAATAATTTTTTTTATCTTTCTCCTTTTTCAAAAAATAAATAAATAAATGCTACCACATTTAAATTAAAATTATTTCAGAAAATAGATAAAAAATTGTTTTTGGGGTAGCTTTATTTTTATAATTTGAAATACATCTAACGCCGATTAATGGTTCGAATAACTAATGATTTTTTTACCTTAACGATATCTTGATTAATAAAAAAAATAGTAAATTTAATTTTAATTGATGTTAAACACTTCGAAAGTATTTACTGAAAAATTTTAAAATATAGGTCTTAGAAATTTTTGAAAATTATGTATATATACACATATATACATAATTTTCAAAACTTATATATATGCAAATATAATTTTTGAAAATGTTCCTACAAACCATATGTTCAAATATTGTCCCTAAAAACTGAAATGTTTCTACCTAATAGAAGAGGAATTTAATGTTTTGTAATTTTAATTTGCTTTTATTTTTGGAATAAAGTTAGAAAACGTATTTCTTGAATGAAATAAGAAGTAAATTTTTGGGGAAGCTTTTTTTTTCAATAATTTTTTTTAAACAATTTTAATAAAAAAAATTTTTCAATAAAGTTAAACGTGTCTGTTTTATGAAACAAATTATTTCAAATTATGATGTTTGTATGACACTAAAAAAAAAAAAAAAAATCAAAATTAAAAATATTATTTTTTATTTTTTTTTTTCTCCAAATCTCAATGCATTTCACTTCCAAATCCGATTGCAGTGAGTGAAAAAATTGAGATTCCATCACTTCCAAAATCTCAATTTTTTCACTCACTGCACACAAAACTTTTCAACTGACATGTGACACGAATTTGAAATAATTGAATCGACAACTAAAGACAATCTGGAAAATACAAAGTTTTCTTTAATTTTAATTTTATTTTACTTTATATATATTCTTTCTCCTTATTTTCATGCATTGTCATCTAATTCTGAACTATGTGCCAAATTTGAAGTCTGTAGCTATTCGGGAAGTTAGTTTAAAATCGATTACGAAATTCCACCTGAACAGACATACACGAAGGCAAGTTAATATAAACGTGGTAATAACTAAAATTGCATTTTTAAGCTAACTGAAATGTAATCTGAATTTTAACATGCCGGAACAGTTTCATAAAAATACATGCACACGCTTAGGTCTTTATATGAAAATCTGGCCTACTTGTAGATCAGCAAATACCTTAGATCAGCAAATAAAATTACGTACGAAAATTAATATTATGTGCAATTTTTATTCAAACCCAAATTAATAAAAACATTCTTTCTTTTTTTTTCTTTCTTTTTTTTAAGTATAATTCAAAGCAACCTTAGTTTTATTTGGAGCATAAACTTGAATTAACAAATAATAATGAAAGTCAAGCAAATCTTAAACAATCATTAATCTCTAATGTTAAAAAGTCTATGCTATATAGCATAGACTTTTATATAGTATCGATGCAATCAGTGTCATTCATTCAATGGTTTTCAAAGGCATTAAAATGTAAAATATGTCATTGTTATACTATATAGTGTAAGCTATTGTTGTTGTTTAGATTTTGTTCTAATAGTATAAAGGCGCCAGGTGATTTTTCCACCCACAGTGTACTCAAACATAAGGCTGATGACTTCTAACACAATTAAGTTTTCTACTTTCCCACATTCAGCACAAGTGACTGGGGGGAGAGTTTCTTGAGAACTGACAGGGTGGTAGGGATTTACACATTAATTTCTATTTAGAATTTAAAAAATCTTATCTTTCATTTTGCTTTCAAAGTATTTTAATGTCATATAACTTGACAGGCGTGGATAGAAATCTTATGTTATTTGTGTTCTGCCTTACAATTGATTGAATATGAATTGGAACACCTGATGATAGAGCAGCCAGCCATTTCTCATAGTAAAGAATAACATCAACCTGCAGAGGATAATGGTGTAATTTATATATGTTCCTAATTAAACTCATTCCAACGTTCTAATCCCCTTGAACCATTATGTTCTTTAGGGACAATTTATGACCTCTGAAGCAGTTCCTTACTAAAGCAATTCAATTCATCAACAATTACCTGTCAAATCATTACCATCAAATCATCATTACCTGTCAAAAGCGTAGCATTCATATAAAACTATTAATTTTAAATATTTTCAAGCATGATCTGTCACGAATATTGTAATGTAATGATTTGAATAGTATCTTATTTACACGAGTCATTATAGAAAATAATTTGGCAAATTAAAAATTTTGATGAAAATTAAGATTTCTAAAGCAAGTTTCTATACTGTCATAAATATTTTCAGCTAAGAAGAAAATGCTTTTAATTTAATATTTATAAATATTTTTCAAAATAAATTCATTAGTTAGGAAGTTAAACATTTCTCCCTTTAAAGTACAGTAGAGCTTACCTAATTTAATCTATGATCTATAGTCAAAAGCAGTCTGCTCAAGTACAATTTATAAACATAGTGGAATATCAATCATTTCTAGTAAAGATGCATTGTATTTAAAAAGAACTAAAGGTTTTATTGCAGCCGTTTTGGAAATTTTTTGCTATATTAAAGGAATGTTGATGATTATTTCCTTATATACGAAGTGGCACGAAAGGATATTTACAAGCAAATTATGACACGTGTCCTTTGGTGATGGTCTGGGTTTTCCTGGGTAAGGAAAGCAGTTGAAAGAGATGGGGGTCAGTTAAGGGGAGGATGAACAAAGAAAAGCATTGGCAGTTTACATCAATTACTCAAGCTATTATTCCTACCCTAAGTTCATACTGAATGGGTTGCTTTTTGCTTTGTAATTTGGTTTTCAAGAAAAACGCCAATAAAATTAGTTCAAGTTTCAACATACATTGAAATCTATTTTGAAACATACAATTTTTTTTAAGGAACATATTTTTTTTTCTTTCTCAAATAACATTAATAAAAAAATGTATTCTAAGGTTATGATATTTTAATAAAGATCTATTTCAAATATTGTTTTATTTTTATCCACATTTTTTCTTAATATTAAAAATAAATAAATTAAAAAAAGTAAAATATGATAATAATTTGAAAAATTAATAAATAAATTTTTTTTAGTGTTTATATTGTTTTAGTTATCTGAATTTATTTAGATTTCAATTGTTAAAAGTTTTTTTAATGTTTTTTGGCAAAAAAATATGATAAGGATTCTTTGAAGACTAAATTTTTTCTTTATTATCGTTCCATTTATACATTTTATCCGAGAAATGATGCTTTTAAATTTTTCTTAATCGAGGATTTAAACATAAAAATACAAAAACAAACAAAAAAAATTTTTATAACTTTATTCAAATTTATAAGTTTCAAACTTTTTCTGTTTAGTAAAAATACAAAAATAATGATTAATGAAAATAGCACCGGATCTTGATTAAAATTTTATTTCATTTTACATTTTAATTATATTTGCATTATATTTATTTTCTTATAGTACATCATACAATCAATTTATTAACGTATTTTTATGGAATTACTCAAAACAAAAAATCTAAAGGGAACAATGGACGTTATTTTTGTAATTATTTTTTCTGCCAATTCTTTTTTCTTTTTCTTTTTTGAGGAATGAAAAAGAAACTATGACTTTAACTATAAGTGAACTGTTTTTGGAATAAAATTTTATTATGAAATGCTTACCAAGTCAATCGCCAAATCAAAAAATTTTGTATAATTTATTATATAGCATAACTATATTATTACACAATTGAAAGTTACCATTTCGTAAACAGCTATATGAGTTTGGTTTCTTGTAGGGATTATTCACGGTTTAAAGTTATTAAAAAATTAATCTGGTACAGTTAAATAGAGTTATAATTCTGAGAGAGTATTTCTTGATTATTGAAATTATTATTAAATATTGATTGAAATATTGATTCAAAATTCAAAAAATTAATGAAGAAACATTAAGAACCAAAACTGTCTCCCATTCTTGTGTCTAAACTACCTGGCGTCATAATCTCCAGATTGTGTCTAAACCAATTTTGAAGGTTAAAATCTGTCAAAATAATAATAATAATAACAATTGGATATATTAAAAAAATTTATAACTGTAGGTACGATTTAGCAAATTAATTAATAGTAAAGTTTGATTAACTAGCGTTAAGGTGCGCCTTTTGAAGAATTAAATTTGCTCGTTTTCATCACACAGAACACAATTCTCTCCATACCAAATATATTAGCAAATTAATATGAAATAATTGGACATTACTAGTTATAGTAAATTAAATTAATTATTATATATATTATAATTTGAATACAGACTTATATATGGTTTTGAATTGTAGAGTTTACTGACATAAAAGCTTAAACAACTTATACTTCGCTAACTCAAGCGATATGAAATCAAAATATATGAACGATAAATGTTTTCTAATATATATATATATATATATATATATATATATATATATATATATATATATATATATATATATATATATATATATATATATATATATATATATAAAATATTTTGGAAGATGTAGAAATAAATAATCTACAATAAATATCTACAAAGATATTTTTTAAAACTTTAAAAGAGATAAAAAAGAATATATAAAGAAGTTTGATATAAATACATAATTCGAGATGTAACTACAGATAAATGAATATAATTTTCCTATTAGCATAGATACTCCAGTTAGACATATGATACCAAATAGGAGCTTTCAATATTCAGTCGTTTTCAATTATTAGGTTTACATCCCCTTTTCACCTACCTATCACTTGATAAGGAACGTGATTAATACCTTTTTGAAAGTAAACCTCACATGATTCACAGGGGGAAAAACCTACCTGTAAGTCATGAGGGGCTATGGAATTGATTATTCACAATTGATCAGCTATAAAGTGTCTGAATAAATGTTTCGTTTATATGAACACCTCAAAGATTATACTTCGGTTCACTTTTTTACCCCAGCTGTGTTAAATGCAGTCTTTAAAATGATAAGAAAATTAAAAAAAATTTCAATGGGGAAGAAGCATTGAGAGCATTTAAGATGTTATTTCAACTTGAGGGGTCTCATAACCTGTGTGGTCCAGATAGAAAGATCAAAAGATCCCACTATTCGAATTATTTCACAACAGCAGTATCATTTTCTCTCATTTCTCTGCAAAGATAAGGCAAGGTGACGGGAGAAAGATTGATCCTTCAGTAGTAAAAATAGTTTAACAATATTTTTAGCTATGGATAAGGCAAAAATATTTTTAAATGCTTTAAAAATGGTGAAAATTGCTTTTCTTTCCTTTCAATTTAAAGCAAAAAGTTTTATTTTTTCAAATTTAGAAAAAATAGTGTCCGCTTTGAAGAGATAGAAAATAACGTTTCAGGGCCAAAATGACTGTCCGCGTCCGGTTACGGGAGTGTCCATAAATATACGTATATATATATATATATATATATATACATATATATATATATATATATATATATATATATATATATATATATATATATATATATATATATACATACATATATATATATATATATATATATATATATATATATATATATATATATATATATATATATATACATATATATATATATATACATATATATATATATATATACATATATATATATATATATATATATATATATATATATATATATATATATATATATATATATATATATATATATATATATATATATATATATATTATATATATATATATCTCACAAAATAAGCGCTGATCAAATCATTATTATTTTATTACTATGCTCACAAATACAATGAAAAAAAAAATAGAAGTTCCGTAATTAAAAGAGATTCGACAGACTGTTCCGACACAGCGGATGAACAAGAATACTGAGTAAACATAAAAGAAAGATTGAAAAATGAATAAATTGAGAAGTTAAAAAGTTCTGTAATGACGATTGACGATGACAAAAAAGATCCTATATCTATCTACCGATTTTTAACATCACTAACAGCGTAATCGCTTACTTTAAAGTCAGTTTCGGTAATTAATTTAATTTGCTATTAAAAGTTTTTTTTTTTAAATTTATATATTAATTATGTAACAAAACTTTTTAATTTATGTATTGCGGTCTTTAACTGTAGTTTTACTATTAGACATTCCCCCACCCCCACAGAAACAAATAATGAATAAATAATAATAATAATAATATTAAATAAATAAATTAACAAGGAAATTTACTAAAAATATGTGTGATCTGATTTCTTTTAAAAACTAAATTTAGAGATTATAAAAAATCTGCTCAATTTATATTATAATCATAATAAATTTTGCACTTTTTTCTTTTTATAGTACTGATGTAAATAAATATGCATTTAGTTTTTTTTTTTTTTTTTTTTTTTTTTTTTTTTTTTTTTTTTTTAAACCAAAAACCGTATGAATAATTATGGAAGAACAAAATGGAAGAACAATGGATTAATGGAAGAACAAAATGGAAGAACAATGGATTAATGGAAGAACAAAACACTTTTATTGAACAGTAATTGCAAATTTTATTTTTTTAAAGTGTTAGTAACGTGAGTACATTTCAAAAAAATATCGATATTTAAAGAAATGTTCTTTAAAAGTTGTTAGAGAACACTTATCGTTCATATATTTTGATCTCCTATCGATTGAGTTAGCGCAGTATAAGTGGTTTAGCCTTTTATGTCGATAAAATCTACATTCAAAACCATATATGAGTTTGTATTCAAATTATAGTATATATAATAATTAATTTTATTTACTATAACAGGTAATGTTCAATTATTTTGTGGTTATTTGCTAATAAATTTGGTATGGAGAAAATAATGTGATGTTTGATAAAAAATGAACAAATTTAATTCTTCAAAAGGCGTACCTTAGCGAGGCTAGTTAATTAAATTTTACTATTAATTAATATACGAAATCGTACCTACAGTTACAAATTTTTGAATGCATACCTAATTATTATTATTTTGACAGATTTTAACCTTTAAAATTTGCTTAGACGCAATCTGGAAATCATGACGCCAGGTAGTTTAGACACAAGAATGGGAGACAGTTTTTGTTCTTATGTTTTTTAATTAATTTTTTGAGTTTTGAATCAATATTTGATAATAATTTCCATAATCAAGAAATACTCTCTCAAAATTATAACTCTATTTAACTGTACCAGATTAATTTTTTAATAACTTTAAACCGTGAATAATCCCTACAAGAAACCAAACTCATATAGCTGCTTACGAAAGGGTAACTTTCAATTGTGTAATAATATAGTTATGCTATATAATAAATTATACTAAATTTTTTGATTTGGCGATTGACTTGGTAAGCATTTCATAATAAAATTTTATTCCAAAAACAGTTCACTTATAGTTAAAGTCATAGTTTCTTTTTCATTCCTCGGAAAAAAGAAAAAAAAAAAAAAAAAAGAATTGGCAGAAAAAACAATTACAAAAATAACTTCCATTGTGCCCTTTAAATTTTTTAAAATTTTTTGTTTTGAGTAATTTCATAATTATACATTAATAAATTTATTGCATGTACTATTAGAAAATAAATAAAATGCAAATATAATTCAAATGTAAAATGAAATAAAATTTTAAACCGTGAATAATCCCTACAAGAAACCAAACTTATATAGCTGCTTACAAAAAGGACATTTTCTTTCAATTGTGTAATAATATAGTTATACTATATAATAAATCATACTAAATTTCTTGATTAGGTGATTAATTGTATGTTTATGTGAAGTTACTTATACTTTATCTTGTATTTGTATACGCTTACCGATAAATTCGACTTGGTAAGCATTTCATTATAAAATTTTATTCCAAAAACATCTCACTTGTAGTTGAAAACATAGTTTCTTTTATATTCATATAAAAGAAAAAAAAAAAAAAGGAATTGGCAAAAAAAAAAAAAAAAAAAAAAAACACAATGAAAAAAATGACATTCGGTGTTCCCTTTTGTTATGAGTAATATAATAAATTTTTTGTTATGAGTAATTACATAATTATACTTTAATAAATTTAAGGCATATAATTTAAGAAAATAAATGAAATGCTACAATTTAATGCTATAATTTAAATGTAAAATGAAATAAAATTTTCATCAAAGTCCGGCGCTATTTTCATTAATCATTATTTTTGTATTTTTACTAAACAGAAAAATTTTGAAACTTATAACTTTTTAGTAAAGTTCTTATAAGCAGATATTTTTTGTTTTGGTATTTTTATGTTTAAATCCTCGATTAAGAAAAATTTAAAAACATGACTTCTCTGATAAAATGTATAAATGGAACGATAATAAGAGAAAAAATTTTTAGTCTTCAAGGAATCTTTATCATATTTTTGCAAAAAAACATTTAAAAAAACTTTTAACAATTGAAATCTACATAAACTCAGATAACTAAAACAATATAAACGGTAAAAAAAAAAAAAAAAAATATTTATTCTTTTAATTTTTTATCATTTTTTACTTTTTTCAAATTTTTTTATTTTTAATATTAAAAAAATGTGGTTAAAAAATTAAACATTATTTGAAGTAGATAGTTATTAAAACATCATAACCTTAGAATACATATTTTTTTATAAGAAAAATAAATACGTTTGCTTAAAATAAATATATGTTTCAAAATAGATTTTAATGTATGTTGAAACTTGAAATGATTTTATTGTTGTTTTTCTTGAAAACCAAATTACAAAGCAAAAAGTAGCCCTTTCAGTATAAACTTATGGTAGGAATAATAGTTTGAGTAATTGATGACAACTGCCAATGCTTCCCTTTGTTCATCCTCCACTTAACTGACCCCTATCTCTTTCAACTGCTTTCCTTGGTTCTAGGGGTGTTTCCACTGGACATACCACCTGTGGTCTTTACCCCCACCCCCAACAGAATGAAAGGAACTCCTGAGGTAGGTATACTGACATCGAAAACAAGTACAGGGGTTAACATAAGATTGATTTTTGGCATAACAATATGAAGTCAAAAATCTCGCCAGTGATATGCGTAATATCTTGTTTTTAGGATATAACCTTTTTAAATGTCATTTTAGAAATAAAATCTTGTTTTTTTAAGTAATAAACAAACAAAACCAAGTGTAATAAAATAAATTAATTAAAATAATAAATTAATGAAAAAGGTAAAAGGGGGCACATGATACAAACTTTAAAAGAAAGTTTTCATGTTTAGTTATAGCTTCTTTTTTTGTCTTAACCATTGAAATTATCAGCAAATGCATTAATAAAGCAAACGTCTCAGGAACGTTAGCTTGTGATCTTTTCTTCCTCAGAATATGAGAGTTCTCGAGAATCATATATACATTCTCCTGGTACTTCGACAGCAGACGACTACAAGAGAATATACCGGTTGTATTTTACAAAAGAGCCATTCCTTCCTATAAACTTTCCCCTTTGGGGATCATCATTTGGCATATACTGGGGCGAAAAAGAGTGCCAATCTAGTAGGTAATAAAACCTAGATTTGGTTGAGAGTATGGGGATTGATCATCCTCACGCCCATAAAAAAGAAGAAGCAGAGACATTCGGTGAAACACCCCTGACACGGCTTTCCTTGACCCCAGGCCGTCACCAAAGGACACTTGCCATAATTTGTTTGTAAATGTCTTTTCATGATGCTTCATATTTAAGGTATAATCATAAACATTCCCTTAAGGTCCTGGGGGTCGTTTCATGGAAAATACCACCCACGGTGTTTACCCCCCATCCCAACACTTTGAAAGGAGCACCTGGGGCACGTATCCTCACAAAGAAAGGAACTAAAGGGGTTATCTTCGGCATGATAATATGTAGTCAAAAATCTCGCCAATATTATTATTGAAAAATGATACTTTTCCTCTTACATGAGAATTAGCTGCGCATCCTCCATAAATCGAAACTGAAAAATGAAACAAAAAGTAGAACACTCTTATAGTGACTGATATTAATGTTTATACTATATGAACTTTTTAAGAAAAGTCGCTTGTAGGATCCAAGAAACGCATTTAACATTATTATGTGTCCTAATATATCACACATAGTTCATTTATGTCATATATGTATAATTGTCGATCGTCATTCGATTCTTGTCGCTCGATTTCTCAGTAAAGAATTTTTATTTTATGCTCTTAAAGAAAAAAAGGTGGGTTTTAATTTTTGAAAAATAAATTTTTAATTTAATCGAGAGAATTTGAGACACTTCCTACTAGAGATGTTCCCAACATTTGAAATTCGAATGCGTTGGAAACATGGGACATTGGAAAAGGATGTTTTTAATGCAGGGTTCGTCAAGCATAAATGCAGCGGTAGAGCAGAAATTCACGGAAAAATTGAAACATAGAGTCTTCACAGAAGCTAAAAGTTCAGTAAATCTTTATTTTATATCTTAAAATGAAAATTAATCTAAAGTCAGGCGCAGAAAATTTTTCAGGAATGTATAGAAAAATACATTAAATTAAAAACACATAAAAATTTCTTTGTAATTCTCAAACACAATATCAATGATTTCTAAATGCTACTATTTTTTATTTTTAAGTGCTAAACCAACTATTTTAGATAGTTTAATTCAGTTGATTTTTTTTTTAATATTTTGCTCTTTTTCTTATATTTACAGAAATAATTACGCTTTTTCGTGCCTTCTTCTTTATTTAAAAATTAAATTAACGTAAAAATAATATATTTTTGTTTAATTTAATATTGATGGAAACATTGAATTGTAAAGTAAGTAAATTAAATAATAATAAATTGTAAATTAAATAATGCAATCCCGGAAATTTTTGTAACTGAATTTTTTATGAAAAAATAATATTCAAAACTCACATTTTTTATTTCTTGGCCATTATTCTACCGATTATGTGCATATTTTGCCATCAAAAATTGCATTGTTTAAAATAAATATTAAAAAAAATTAATCTTACAATTTGAAATCTTTTTAAATATTACAATTATGTTACAGGATGTCAACAATTTGAATCATACGTATAAAATTAACGATTTATATCACGATTAGTTTTAAAAAAAATCATAGAATCAAATCAGAGTAAAAAAAGAAAGAGACTAAAAGTTTGAGTCCTGAGAGCAAAAATATTAATTCTTTAAGTAATTAAATAATTTCAAAAATTTATCTAAGCATTATTAAATATACTGATTAATAAATTTAATAAAAATTGATAGTCGAAGTTCCTGCAAAATTGAATTTAAAAAAAGTCGGATACAGTATACTCTCGGTAACATTTTATGTCAAAAAATATTTTTCCCCGTATATATCCACATAATGTTAATTTTGAATTCCTATGTTGAAGGGTTTCTTCGCAAAACCTTGCTGTATTGAATTTTTTAGAAATAGGCAATGAATTTTTTCGAAAAAATCACAATGTAAGTTCATTTTAAACCAATTCTTTTCTATTTATTGCATAATTGTTCTGGTTATACTTATTAAAATAGAATTATCATTGTATTTAAACTTATAGTCAACTATCATTACATACATATTTAATTGTAGTAATTCTTATGTTTCATGATTCTATTTTTTAGAATATTTTTTTTTACTCTTAAAAACATATTTAGTTCAGAACTAGTTAACTCAAAAACTCGCTTTCTCTAAATTTTTCAGTGTTCCTTCAACTTTGAGATATCAAGAGTATACTGTATTTAAAATTTGGTTTCTTGGGAACCATTCGACTGATTTTGCTCAAATTTTTTATTTTGCCGTGTAAAATTAAATTCTTTAAAAGGATGCAAAATATTGTATACCTTATAGTTCAAATTTTTTTTTTCGATCATCAGTAAGTAAATTAAAAATAATATTTACTAAAAGTTATTTTCTGCGTGGAATTATCTTGGGATAAACGAATTTTATAATTGTAAAAAGTTTTTAAGATATAGCGAAATACGCAAAAAGAAAAATTAACATTAAGGGGCTCAAGCTATGGTGCGCTCTCCTTTTTTTTTTTTTTCTTTTTTTTTTTGTGCACTGTGCATAAAACTTAAAATATAAAAATGTGCCCCACTCCTCAAGCTACGCCTACACCTATAGAATTACGCCAAGTGATGCGATGCTTAATACATTTTATTTTAATTCTAATGGGATAAGCTTCAAAAAACGAGTTTTGCTTTTTTAAAAACTTTTTGCTTACACCGAAAAGAACAACAAATATTATTAAATAAAAAAAAAATTGAAAATTATTTTAGCTACATTAATTTAAAAGCTTAGAACGAGGTCAGTGACATTTTCAGAACGAAAAAACAGCTGTATCCGAACTATTTCATGTCCAATTTATTAGAAGCCAGGGGACTATTCTTTATTCGAAGCCAGGACTAATTCTTTGCTTTAATTTATTTACCGCAGCCAAATTTGAAATAAAAATCATACTAGCATATTTAAAACTGATGAGGTTTAGTTATGTTAAGATTAAAATGAAGGCAAAAACAGTTCAGTTACATTAAGCATATCCATATTGAAGCAACCATTTTTTCTTATTTTCTTTGATTCATTAATTCCTCTAAAAATGTTACTTACCTGGCTCTTCCACCAAGCTTTTTAATTGTGTCGGTATATGCTTTTCAGTTTTGAGCATGAATTTCGTAATTTTTCTCACTACCGATTTATTGAATCTTTATATTTTTAAAAAAAATTCAATTATGTTCATATTTTTTTCCTTGTATAAGACAGGCCAAATTCAGTTAAGAAAATGATTAGTTCAAAAGTTCGAGGAAAGCGCGTAATTGAATCTAGCACACCCTATTTGTACTTAGTGATAAATTCTTTTAAAGGAAAAAAAAAAAACACATTTTGAATTTTATTTGGTTAAATCATTAGTTTTTATCACACCTGTAAAAAATTTTTAATAACAAAATGTGAAATGTGGCCATGTTGGAAAAAGATCCCAAAAATTATATATATATATTTTTACTGTATTCCTAGGTTGTTAGTTCTTATATATTTTTTTTAATTTAAAATACTCTAAATGCCTTTGTTTGTGAGAGATTAATTTGTTAAGGCAGAAATCGGTTAACCCGAGAAATCGAATTTTATTTATTTAAATTTTAAAAATTTGATTTCGCTCAAATTTGTATTGCAATCTGATAAATGATGTAAATAATTGTGTACCTTACTTGCCAAAATCTTTCCGACTAATAAGAAAAATAAACTAAATAATAATAAATATTTGATAAAAGTTATATTTGTATGAACGAATCTTTGGATAAACGAATTTTATATGTGTGTGCAAAAAATTTTCAATTCGCTTCAAAGGTTCGGAAAATACGGAAAAAGAAAAATTTACATTAAGGGGTCTAAGCTTTGAGCCGCTCTCCCGATCAAACTATGAACATCATTGTAAATAAAAATTTACTATTCGTTGAAGATATTGTTTGATGTATTTTAATTTGTCCATATTTTCATTTTTTATTTTATTCCAGAGTGATACGGGCGAACAATTATATAATAAACATCATGAACTGCTCAAGTGAAGAATCAAATATGAATATTAAAAATTATTTATTTTTCTAAAATTATAGAATCATATGAAACTCGTAAGGAAAGAAAAAAAATTCATTTTTATGCACATATAAATGAATAAATTTAGAAAATGGCCCGGAAAGACTGACTGCGATGCTAAGCCCCACATGGCATCTCCGTCTACCAAAAAATCAAAAATGCGAATGTCATGCGTATGTTAGCATAGTTTTTGTCAAAGAAAGTTAAGGAATCCATGTATTGGCTATTAATTGACTAAATTAAATGCCAAGGCTTTTTTTAGCCTGACGCAATCAAATGTGTTGGCCGAAAAGAAAGTGGGAGAAATAATAGAGATTTTATTGAAATCAAAACATCAGCAATCGTATAATTATTTTCCAACTCAATTCTAATAAGATAAGCAGATGTGCAGGTAATCTCAGAAAAAAAAAAAAAAAGATTTTATTCAGCACTTAATTCAAGGTTGTTGTGTAAAAAGATTACAGTTTATGTCAATGATTTTTATTTATTTAAAAGGTATTAAATGCGGAAATAATTTGGTTTATTAAATGTTAAGAAACATGTTAGTATGCATATTTTAGCTCGACAACCATATTTTGCAGGTCAGAAATTTGATTCCGTCGAAATTAAAAGGCATGTTTATTCTGAGAAAGTAAATTTTGGTATCTAATTTCATATCTTAAAATATTGTCAGCACTAATTAATCAGCATGTTTGAAGTCACCCTCGAACCTTTAAGATTGAGTCCTAGAACGTGAAGATCCAATCTTCACGTTCTGGAATTAAAAATGACTCAGAGTGTTGTTTTTTTTTATATAATTATTATTATTATTATTTTGCGTATTGTACATCATGTAGATAATCCAAAATTAATTTTATCTTGCCAAACCATGAAAAAAAAAATGATAAAATTGAATTGATTTGTAAGAACTGTTGGAGATAATAATGAAAATTATGTTCGAGAAAAGATATTTTTAAAGAAAGGAGTATGTAGGTAAAAAGATTGAAATGTCGGAAAAAGATAAATAAATAAAAAATACAGAATATTTTATAAAGTGTGCTGATTCGGGATTTGACAGAAGCACTGTTTATCCTAGTCAAGCCTCTTCAATGCCATTGAAAACTGCATTTTACGTTCAAATTTATTAAATTGATTACTTTTAATTATGGTTTATTACCTTGCTAAGTCATTTAGATTCAAAATGGAGAAAAATTATTTCAACCATTGAAATTATCAACAAGTGTATTAATAAAGCTCGCGTCTCAGAAGCGTGACCATATAACCTCCCCCCCCCCCAGAATATGAGAGCTTTCTGCAAAAAGACGACTACAAACGAATATACTGGTTATATTTCACGAAAGAGCCATTCCTTTCCATATACCTTTCCTTACTTGGCGATTATCGTGGCACATACTGAAGCGATAAAGACTGCCAATCTAGTTTATGGCTTGGTGATAGATCATCAGCACGCCCATAAGAAGGGGGAATCAGAGAGATTCGGTGAAACAACCCTTACTTGTTTCTCTTAATATAGCGAATAATTTACAAAACGGCTGCAACAAATCCTCTACTTCTTTTAAGTTAGGTACACATATAAATTACACCATTGCCCTCTGCAGGTTGTTATTCTTTACTATGTGAAATGTCTGCTCTATTATCAGGTGTTCCTATTCAATCGATTGTAAGGCAGAACACAAATAACAGTAGATTTTTATTCACGCCTGTCAAGTTATATGACATTACAATACTTTGAAAGCAAAATGATGGATAAGATTTTTTACTTTCTAAATAGAAATAAACCTACCACCCTGTCAGTTCTCAAGAAACTCTTCCCCCAGTCAGGTGTGCTGAATGTGGGAAATTCGAAAACAATAACAATAGGTACACTATATAGTATAACAATGGCGTATTCTACATTTTAATGCATTTGATAACCATTGAATGAATGACACTGATTGCAAGGACATTAGCAACTTTTTAGACTTTTTAACATTAGAGATGATTGATTGCTTAAGATTTGCATGACTATCATTATTATTAATTAATTCAAGTTAAGCTCCAAATAAACTAAGGTTGCTTTGAATTCTATTAAAAAATAAAGAAAGAGAGAATTTTTTATTAATTTGGGTGAGGTGAATATAAATTTTCACTCCTAATTTTATTTGTTGATCTAATTAACAATTCTACTTTTTATTGTAAGTATCTTGACAGGTAGGCCGGATTTTCATATAAAGACATAGGCGTGCGCATGCATTATTTTTATGAAACTGTTCCGTCATGTTCAAATTCGGATTACATTTCAGTTTGTTTAAAATTGCAATTTTAGTTATTTTTAATGTTATACAAACGTCATAATTTGACATTTAGAAATAATACAATTCATAAAACAAAGACACGTTTGACTTTTTTGACTTTATTGAAAAAAAATTTTCTAAGTAATTTAAAATTATTATTATGCATATGTAAATTTTATTTAAAATGATCTAAGATTATCATTGTAGTATATTATTCGCATTTGCAAGACATGAAAAATAAGTAGCTTTTATCTCTATTTTATTTTAACGCATATTAAAAATAATATTACTTCAAGTATAGCATAATGTATTTGACAATGAAAACTTATGATTGAACAAAACAGTTCAAACAAAAAGTAAAAAAAAAAATAGTAATTTTTTGATAACTCAAGTAACTCTTTGCTCAACACATAAACACTTATTGAGTTTTCTTAGATCATTCCTATATTTTTTTAATCGTATTTTTGAATCTTGAGATTTTAAAACAGAAAGCAAATAAAACAATTCCATTTAGTTGAAGAAACTCCGTCAATCAGTGATAGTCATAGGTTTGCAGCCAACTTAATTTTTTTTCACTTCAGAAAAAATTAAAATAAAATATATATAATGAATATTTTTAAAAATTTCTTGCAGAGCAAAACAATCCTTTTATCTGTACCATTCAAACTAAATGAAGCCAACTTATTCTACAGAAAATAAGAAGAAAAAAAGCATTCTAAAAGTTTTTATTCTTTTAACGCAGATGGAACACCGATGTTTCTTATATATATATATATATATATATATATATATATATATATATATATATATATATATATATATATATATATATATATATATATATATATATATATATATATATATATATATATATATATATATATAAAATATATTTTCATATATTTTAAATATTAAAAACAGTCTAATAGCTACTAAAAAATCTATTAGATTATTCGGATTATATCGATATTTCTACGGAAACGTAAAATGCAAAAAAAGTACATTGAAAAAAAAATTTTTTTTTTATTCATATTCAAAAATGTATCAATAATTGATTTTGGAAATTAAAGAAATTTGAATGAGGAATAACTGTTTCTCTTTGATCTAAATAACAGCAAGTAAGCGATAATTTTAAAAATTATTGTTTGGAAGTTAGCCTTGTTTGAAAAATTTTACCTTTAACACACAAAAAAAAAGACCCCTGTGTCCAAAGCTGTATTTTATAACTATAAATTATTTAGATGCTAAGTATAAAGTTTGTAACTTATTTTGACCTAAATTAATACAAATTAATGTAAAATTAGCAAAGCATTAATTTATTACATTTAAGTTAATTCTATCAGAATTTGAGAATTAAAGAAATATGTTTGGATGATTTTCGCATGAAATAAATATATAATTATCAGAGATTATTCAAAGACAGAGAAAGATTTTTTCATTCAACCGAATATTTAAATTCAAGATAGTTATATTTGTCATTAAAAAGACAAAAAATGATCGACGTTTCATAAGTAAGAGGATTTATTGCTGTCTACCCCGCAAACTTGAATAATCTCATAATGTTTTTCAAAAAATAATAATTTGTTTCAAACTTTTTAATAAATTTGTTTCAGAACTTAAAGTTTAGAGCATTGAACTGTATAATGAAAAATTTCTATGAGTTTAAAATCTAAAGTTTTTTATTTTTCATTTCAATGAATAATTAAATGTACTTCTTATTTCATTCAAGAAATGCGTTTTCTAACTTTATTCCAAAAATAAAAGCAAATTAAAATTACAAAACATTAAATTCCTCTTCTATTAGATAGAAACATTTCAGTTTGTAGGGACAATATTTGAACATATGGTTTGTAGGAACATTTTCAAAAATTATATTTGCATATATATAAGTTTTGAAAATTATATATATATGTGTATATATACATTATTTTCAAAAATTTCTAAGACCTATATTTTAAGATTTTTCAGTAAATACATTCAAAGTGTTTAACATCAATTAAAATTAAATTTATTATTTTTATTATTAATCAAGATATCGTTAAGATAAAAAAAAATCATTAGTTATTCGTACCATTAGTCGGCGTTAGATGTATTTCAAATTATAAAATAAAGCTTCCCCAAAAATGATTTTTGATCTATTTTCGGAAATAATTTTAACAAAGAAGAATTTTTTTTTCTATTTAAAAATATTTATTGTTAAAAAAATTATAAAAAGTTAGTTATATAATTTTGATAAAAATTTAAAAAACTATGGTCTGTTTGGATCAAAGTCAGTTTTTTTTCCCCTAGAAAAAAGAATACTTAAAATCGTAAAATTTATTATGACTTTTTATTTTCAGTTGAAATAAAACAGGAAAAAAAATTTTACTCAATAAATCTGGAAGAAAAATTATTATTTAATATTTTATAGTTAAGGTTTTCAAGAAACGCTCTCCTTTCGCTAGAGGGCAGGGGCGATAAAGGACAATTCTGGAACTGATATCTCTTCGCGCATGCGCATCGGCAACCCTTCGACCAATCATTGGTGTTCACTAATCTGAACCATTTTCATTTTTGGCTCAGAGAGTGCAGTTTACTTTACTTTTCGTGAATCGCCTGTTTCGGATTAAAATATCACTGAGTTTCCTACCTTGATTTTCGACCTCTTATTGTGAATCTTTTAGAAGATTTTTTTGGATTTGTGGAGTAAGTAAATTAATTTAATACATCTTATTTAATTGTTTTATAATATTTTTATGATTATTTTGGCTTTTAAGTAGGATAACAATGCATTTTCAAGAGATTTTTCTTTTGTTTTTGTATTTAACTCGTTACTGTTTTTATGTAACGGTTTTCAATACACTAATTTGTGATATATATGACAACGAAAACGTTAAAAGCACAGCGTTTTAAATTTTCTTAAAAGCGTATTTAAGCAGAATAAACTACACAGGTAGATCTAATTTATATATTTAAAATAGGGACAGTGGAAATCTTTACTTTTATTATATATAATATTATATATAATATATACTATAGTATTCAAAAACATTTTATTTAAAGAATAAAAGAGGTTTTCTCTAAATAATTTTGGATTTAAGAATCTTACCCATTCTTTACATCAATAATTAAAGAGAAAAATTAATTCAGAAATGAATTTTAAGTTAATTAGAAGTCAAAAATTGTATAATTACGAATTTTCTTGACGAGGGATGTTTTTTAGGCTGATAATTGAAAGGTTTTAATCAAAGTTCGAATTATAATTTTAATGGACGAAAAGAAAAATGTTTCATTTTTGAAGATTAGTTAATGAAATATTCTTAAATATTTTTTTTTTTTAAATTGCGTGTGTTTTACTATATTTACTTTTTGTAAAGTAAAAGCCTTTTAAAGTATTTTATTCATTTATTTTTTCTATATTTACTTATTTATTTAATATTAGTTGCTTATTTTGATTTATTTATTTTTTTTTGTTTATTTTTTAAAGCTTGTAGAAATTTAGAAACATTTGTTAATTTCATTTCAGTTAAGGTGTAAAATAGTTAATATATTAGAGGTAAAGCAATTTTAATAAATGACCTTTTTTTTTTAAGTGTAAGATGTTCATCTTATGGGAAAAATCAATTCAATATCCTTTTTTTTTAAATTGCGTGTGTTTTACTATATTTACTTTTTGTAAGGTAAAAGCCTTTTAAAGTATTTTATTCATTTATTTTTTTATAATTACTTTTTTTTTCTTTCTATTATTTGCTTATTTTTATATATTTTTTTTTTTTTGTTTGTTTATTTTTTAAAGCTTGTAGAAATTTAGAAACATTTGTTAATTTCTTTTCAGTTAAGGTGTTAATATATTTGAAGTAATACAAATTTAACAAATTTCATGATGACCATTTTTTTTTAAAGTGTAAAATGTTCATTTTATGAGAAAAATCAATTCAATAACCTATTTTTCTCATTGGATATAAGCGTTTTTTAATTATTAAGGTTTCTAATTTAATTAAATTACAGATTCAAATTTAAGATAACTCATTTTATTTTTGCGGGATATTTAGATCTATTTACTAACCATTTATTTCCTGGACAGAGACAATAGTAATATCTTCTTTAATAAGCAAAAACTGTGTTTAACTTTTGTCAGAAGCTTCTTTCATTTTCTCGTTTTCTATGTAATTTTATGCAGGGCTTTATTAGCATAAGAATTCCGTTCTGTAAGTGGTTTATTAACATTTTTTATATTATATAGTTCATAAAAAATTTACTTAATTTTTAAAAATTAATTTGCTTTGATAAACTTTTACCAAGTTACCTTTTGAGATATAAGTTGTAATCGGGAGAAGTAAATAATCTAGGACTGTCTTTAGGGAAGGTTAGGTTAAAGCATAAAAAAGTGAGTAGTGATGAAATTACTTAAATATGACAGAAATAGGAAAGTGAAAGCTTTTGTAAATATAAAAGCATGCTTTCTTCTGTTTTATGTTTGTAATTAGTTTAGTTCTTCGCAATGCAGTTTGGGATAATGAAGAAGGGGGTGGGGTAGCATATACTGTTTAATTCAATTTCCCTACGTCTATTTTTTAAGAAAAACAATACAAAGATGTGTTATTTTCTTTCTTTTGTTAGTGAATGGCTAAATACAAGTTGTTTTAAAATATTGAAAAGAAACAGCATTATTTTAATTGAATATGGTTATTACTTGAATTGTAAGTTCTTCGAATTTTGTCTACAAATAATTTATTTCACATTTGTGTGCTTGGATATATTTCAGAGTTTTTTCTGTAATCGAAATAAATTGCGTCTTTTACGCCGCTATATTTCTTGTCCTTTTTTTAAAGCTATTTTAAAAGTTCCTTGAATAAAAAAATTAACCCTATCAAACGAGGTATAAAAAGCTATTTTAAATAAAATACCCTCGCACTTAGTTGCCTATTGAAATATTATTTAATTTATGTTGCCATTGAGTATAAACATTATGTTTTATTCGATTATCTCTCAGTGTCTATAGTTAGTTCTGTTAGTTCTCAGTGTCTATATTGTTACTTCTGTTGTTTTATAATTTTTCATTTTTAATTAAAAATGGTTGCAAGATAAAAGAAATCTAGTTTTTATACTATATCTGTAATGTAAGAATCCTATTTTAGTTTTGATGTAACATTTTTATAATCTCCCTTTGATTGTATTTTTGTCAGGGTTGAGGTTTTTGATGTTCTTAAATGATTTTGATCAGGACTTGTAGAGCTCAGTCTTGTTACAATGTCCCAATATGACTAGAATTATTTAATATCTATTGATTCGGAAATGAAATCCAATTTTAGTAACTATGTACTTATTTCCTTAAAAAATAGATATTTAGATATGTTTTTTATTCTCATTAAATTTTAAATATTAGACTTAAGAGACTGGGCAGCTCTGAGGAGCAGGGTGACATCAACCAGAGGTTTACTGTATCCATAAATATTAGTTTAAATTTTTTATTGATTAGCATTATTTCATTATATGCATTATTGATTTTAATATATTTATTAATTATCACCTCTAACAATTTGTTTCACTATTGGTCTATCTCATGCCTCCTTTTCCAATTCTGTATTTTGAAGCTCTTAAGGTTCTATTGGTATTTAAAAACTAATACGGAGCTGTTTTGCTTGAAGAAATCATATTTCAAAGATAAGATTTCCAATCATAATTTAGAATTTAATCAGTAGGAATATCTTTTTTCCCATTGACCATTTTAGTCAAACCCGATATTATCACCAAAAGGTAGCTTCTGCGCAATAAACACAAATGTTATCATATTTACTGTGTAATTCTTGACTAGTGAGTTAGTTTTCTTTAGGTAAGAAACACCACTGTACTTTTCGAAGGCACTTGAATTTGTATTTAAAGGAATTTATGTGGTAAAAAGCGGCAATTCTCGTTTAAGCGCAATGATTTCATTTATGTTAGTATTCCTTGAAGTCAATGAGAATAAATGGTTAATGGAATTTTTTTGCAAATTTGTTAAATTGGCATACTTTTAAATTTTTTATAATATTTTGACATTTGTGCATAAATATTTTTTTATATCCTTATTTTGAATTAAAACAAACTGAGTAAAGTTTTGGGCTTGAGGTTTGAAAAGAGAGCTTTATTTGAGATTGTTATGAAAATCTCTAAAGGCCAAGTTTTAATTAAATAGTTTCTTTTGTCTGATTTTTCCTTTGAATACAAATTGAATTTGAATTACTTTAATACATTTTTTGATGACAGGGACATTGGGACATGGACGCCTCTTAGGACACTCTTTACATTGTCTTTAACTGTGTTAATTGTAAAATGAAATGGAAATTTATTATTGCATTTTACTTTCTAGACATTACTCTGAGAGAGGAAAGAAGTTCGAGTCTTATTGATCTACAACCTGTACTGTTGCTGTTTGAGTTGTTGCTTGAATAAGGACTGTCAAGAACTTGATGATCCATGATGTCTGCTTGCCAACTTGAAAGCCTAGGAAATCACAAAGTTGTAGAGTTTAAAGGTCTTCACACATCTGTTGGACTCATAAAGAGAGCAGTTTTGCAGTACAGAAATCTGGACATGAGTTTAAGCTCTTCACTTCGAATAACAAATGTTCAAACAAAGGAAGGTAAGGATCATGGACTTATTTATTTAAGTATTTTTCATTTTTGTGTTATTCGTTAATGCTAAACTTGTGCTTGGTTATGTTTGTTTTATACAACATTTGAACGTAAATAACCACAGGATTTCATTGAGACTATTAAAGATTAGGGTTATAATATTTGTAAAACATTTATTTTGACAAATTTTTATTGGTACAGATTTTTCAGTTGACATTTTTATAAAATGTTAAAAAGAAAAACTCTTGTAAAATCCATCCTTGTATTGGTCCCTGCTTACTGTCTCATATTCATCAAATATTATTCTGCATATTATGACGCTAAGAGTGTTTGTGCTTAATATAAATTTTGTAATGTATCTAAATAATTTGTTTTTACAGAGGATTCTAAGTTCACACTATTTTAAGAACTTTGTTTTCCTCAGATTGTGATAAAATATTGTAACGTTGTTAGAATCTGTTCAGAAATGTTGAATATTTTTGAACTATCTAAAAACTCTTATTTTGATTTCACTTCTTCTTTACTTGGAATTACCAATTTGGTATTTATATTAATAATAATAATTAAAGATGTAAAAAAATTAAGTTTCTGTCTTGTATCCTGTCATTGCAGAATGTATCTCAGTGTATATGTCTTTTTCATCTCACGCTGTGTGAAATTGTGCAATATGCAGTACTTACTGTGTTGTATGTGCTTTGCGATATTGCATAGTATTTAAGAAATAAAAATAAATTGTAAAAGTAATTGGAAAGGAATTAGAATTTTAAAAAAAATTATCATTGTCTGACAGTACACATATATCCATATCCACATTTCATTGAATATTTTGGTCGATTGCTGAAATTCAGAGATTTAATCAAATTTCAAATCAAAGTGTTAAAAAATTCCCCAAAGGCAAATGTTTTACACAGTAATATAATGGTTTTTAATTTAATAGTAAAAAATGCACAATAATGACACATGTTTTCTTAGTTGTAAAGTTAATAAAAATCATTAATTTATTCTGTTTAGGAATAGCTTTTCTTTAATAATAAGCTTTCAGTTTAATAGAAAAAAATTTTCTTTTTTTTTTACATTATAACGTTGTAACGTTGTTAGAATATTGTAACGTTGTTAGAATCTGTTCAGAAATGTTGAATATTTTTGAACTATCTAAAAACTCTTATTTTGATTTCACTTCTTCTTTACTTGGAATTACCAATTTGGTATTTATATTAATAATAATAATTAAAGATGTAAAAAAATTAAGTTTCTGTCTTGTATCCTATCATTGCAGAATGTATCTCAGTGTATACTTCTTTTTCATCTCACGCTGTGTGAAATTGTGCAATATGCAGTACTTACTGTGTTGTATGTGCTTTGCGATATTGTATAGTATATAAGAAATAAAAATAAATTGTAAAAGTGATTGTAAAGAAATTGGAATTTAAAAAAAATATTATAATTGTCTGACAGTACGCATATATCCACATTTCATTGAATATTTAATTAGGTCAATTGCAGAAATTCAGAGATTTATTCAAATTTCAAGAAAGTGTTAAAAAATTCCCCAAAGGCAAATGTTTTACACAGTAATATAATGGTTTTTAATTTATTAGTAAAAAATGCGCAATAATGACACATGTTTTCGTAGTTGTAAAGTTAATAAAATTCATTTATTTATTCTGTTTAAAAATAGCTTTTTTTTTAGTAACAAGCTTTTAATTTAATAGAAAAAAATTTATTTCTTTTATTTACATTTCGGTTTACTATTTTCTAATTAAAGATGGACAAATTAGTATTAATATATCTCATTTATAGTTACTTTTATTATCACATCAATAATATTCATGTACAATTTTGAAAGATGTTGTTGTCTGTGATTTTTATCTTTATATTATTTCAAAACTTGATTTAACTCAAAAACTCACTGAAAACACCAAAAACCAAATAGACAGGGTTAGTCCTACGTTATCATCGACGTCACTAGCTCTCCTCGTTCCAAACTTTGTTCTGAACGGAGAAACACTATGGCGTTTCTCATGTAGTTAAAAGTGGGTCAACTATATCTTTGAATATATTAATATAGAGTCAAATTTAACCACTGAAATGGCAAGAAAAAGTGTAATTAAGCTCTTCCATATCGTAAAGTTTTTCTCTGATGAACCTACATTGATTGAAAGAGGAGAGATTGCTGTAGAAGCTAACTTTTTGTATATATGATTGGGAGAATTTGTATTTAACATTTACCATATAAATTCTATTTATAATCTGGAAATCGGAAATTCGTGAATTTTATTATTTGGTAAAATGTTATTTCTAATTTATGTTTAATTTTTCTTAAAATATGTATATTATATTAAATCAATTTTTTTATAGCATTGAGACAACTTATTAATTGTAAATAATTATGAAAATTTTAAAACAAATTAAAAAGTTATGTAAGGAGCATGATAAAGTTAGATAAATTAGTGAAAATTATAAAACATTTAAGATACACGTTTTTAAAATAGCTCAAATTTATTGGTAAATTTACTAAAATGATAGGAAGTAAAAAAAAAATTATATAAAACTTAAACAAAAGTTTGAGAGTTGACAGGTCTTAAAATATATTTACAACCAATTAAACTGTAGTTATTATGAAATTAAAAATAAATTTGGATAATGGTGACTTGAATGTTATGTTTAACATAAGCACTGTAACAAATAAAATATTACTATGAAGGTAATTTAAAAATTTTTGATTTAGACTGTCAAATGCAAATTTTATTCCATAAAAAGTGATAACAGTAACATTTGCCAAATATAAAAGCTGTATAACTAAATATGTATACATACATTAATTAAAAAAGAGTTAAGTTTCTAAATAAAAAAAATTCTTAAAAATTTGAATTATGTTTATTTGAAATTAATATTATTAAATAAGTAAAATTTAAACACATATCTGAATGCATAGATTAATAAATATGAATGTTAAATAAAAGTTTATGTATGGGATAAGTATGTTTTAAATAATTCTAAAATAATTCATGTTTAACTTTCTTATCGAATAAAATAGGAATCTGAGATTTTAAGACAAATTGATGATAAATGAGCTTATTGATGGCTCAATATCTTGTCGTCTAAACAAAATATAGAACTTGAAATTAAAACAAAAATATAGGAAATTTAAAGCTTTCTAATGCTTTTCTTTAATTAAAAATTTTAATTAAATAAAATGAATTCTCATAAATTCTTAAATTTGCT
Organism: Parasteatoda lunata; assembly: GCA_949128135.1. NCBI lineage: Eukaryota > Metazoa > Arthropoda > Arachnida > Araneae > Theridiidae > Parasteatoda > Parasteatoda lunata. The sequence goes on from OX421974.1 coordinate 44,663,600, forward strand.
TTAATTTAGCTATTCTATATATTAAAATTCTGGAAACTGAACATAGTATTGACCCTGCACTATCATAACACTACACATTAATATAGCACTACACTAGTTAGGTTAAGAAATAATCTAATATTAATTATCTAATAATAAGGTATCTGAATTTTCTCAAAAAATTAATGCATAGAACTACTGTTAAAAACTAATTAATGATGATGCTGGCAAATGTAAACAAGAAAAAATGTCAAGTCAAAATAAATCTGAGTTTAAACTAAAACTCTGTGCAGATTTAACCATATGTATGCGTATTAAATAAGTTAGTTACGTAATTTATTCCTATTTAGTAGTTAAAAACTAAAGCCTATGAGAATTAGCAGCAATAATAAGAAAATCTTAAGCAAACAAAGTTTACAATAACTACAAATTTAATCATCAGACATAATTAAATAAACAGACATTAGTATTGATAAATATAATCTAATTATAGATTAAAAATTAATTTTAGAATGTTGTAAAACAATGCGTGCCTTTCCAAAACTAAAGAAAAAAATTAGATGTAGGTATAGAATAAGTAACAAATTCTAAATAAAATAAGACATTATTATAAACATGAAACAAGAGTTAAAAATATTGACGCTTAAAGCAAATATTGACGCTAATAGCATTTAATGCACTTAACTCGTAAAATCTACTGATACCCCGTATAAAGAAAACTACTTAAATTAGGAATAAGTTCCTTAGAAACGCTATATAAATTTATTTATTTCAATAATAAATTAAAAATTTTACCGTCTTAAATTCGCATAGGAAATGCCATTTAAATGGTTCGTTCGAAAAAATGTTTGGAACGAGTTTGAAAGGAGGCAGGGTTTGACGTCATGAAAAACGTCATCACTGTCCCTGTCTATTGATAAAAGTTGAATCATATCCAAACATTTTTTTTTTATCACATCGAGTAAAGTGTAATGAGCATATCAGTGCAAAAAGTCTACTTATAATAATGTTTTTCAATCTAATAGTTAAAGTAGAAAATGGTTTTCATTTAGTTTCAAACTGTAGTTAGAGGGACTGATTCCCTTTTTGCACAATGCTGTTTGCGTATAGTCAAAAATCTTCTTATTTGCAAAATGGAAAATCAAAACTTACAGGATTAATTTGTGTTACTAAGTATGGTATGTGTCTATATATATTTGATAATAAATATATATATTTAATACTTTTGAAATTTATGTTTTATTTGACATAAAGTATATTATGTATGATATTTTTTTATTCCAAAAAAATTACAAAAAATGTATCTGTACATAGCTAAATTGTACATTCTACAAAATCTACTTGTAATGATATTTTATGTTAAAATTTATGATCTAATAAAGTGTTATTAGGCTCTATGTTGTAGCTTGATTTGATTGCTTTTAAAGACTTGCACACTGTTGAATTATAGAGTCATTCATTGCGAATAAATCTTTTGTTTGTATTAATTCAATATTTTTTTTTTGTTTATTAGATTGGGTATTTTTTTCGTTTTTATTTTGGGTTCAATTTATTCTCTTAGTTTCATTGGTATTATATTTTAATTTTTTGCAAATTTATCCTTATGCTTATTTTAAATTTCTATTCTTAAACCTACCCATGTTTTATTTCTTCAATTTTTTTTAATAGTTTTTACTCATTTTAATGTTAATAAACTTTGCAATATATTAATCAAATTTTAATAATTTTCCTTTGCGGATGCCAGTGTACGAAGATGATAATGCAGTTATTCCAAAAAATACGGCAGTTCGTATTACGCGTGATCCTGTCGCGAGTGCGTTGAAGAGAAATAGGTAAGTAATGTTATTTTTTATTTTATAATTTTTTTTGTTTAACTTTATATAATTATGTGCTAAATTGTCCAAAATATTATTAGTTTCTTTTATTAGGTTGTAATTAAGGATAATTTTTAAACTCGAAAGTGTGTTATTTTTGTGTTGAGGGACAATCATATATATATATATATATATATATATATATATATATATATATATATATATATATATATATATATATATATATATAAATGTGATGAAAAACAGTTTTTTTTCACACAAAATAATCAATTTGGACTTTTATTACTTCTAAGATCCTTAGGATATTTATATGCCAAGCTCAATACACTTAATAATTTTTTTAAATTAACAGTTACAAAAAAATGTTTTTAAATTAGATAATAATCTAGATATATATAAGCATTTAAAAGTATTGACATAATGTATTTTATTTGAAGGACAATAAATACTTTGAATTGCTTAGAATATAAAAGCAGGTATAAATACTGTTATGTATTTTGTTTGCTGTAGAGTATGTTAAGTAAAAAAAAATAAAAAAAATTGCATCAGGAGTAATGCTGGGGAAATTAAGTTTAGAATCAATTATATTCTCTATTATTTATTAATATAGGTTAACTTTTTTTTTGTTTCTTTGAATGATATTAAACAATAATTCTTTTTTTTAAAAATTATTTTTATAAAAATTTATTTGTTAAAATTTTTGTTTTACCAATTCTTTTGTACCTAAAATTAACCTGAAAGTGAGTCTAAGTTTCTTAGTTAAGTTCAATATACTTATTATTTTTTTAAAATTAATAATTACAAATTTTTTTTTTTTAATTAGATAATAAACTAGCTATATATAAGCATTTAAATAGTTTGGACATAGCGTATTTTATTTGAAGAATATGAAATAGTTTGAACTGTTTAGAATATAAAAGCGGGTATTAATACTATTATGTTTGTTGTGAGGTACGTTCAGTACAAAAACATTTTGCATCAGGAATAATGCTAGGGAAATTAAGTTTAGAATTAAGTTCAATATGCTATTCTCTTTATTTATTAATATAGGTTAACTTTTTTCTTGTTTCACACTTAGAAACTTATGGCTTTAAGTGATATTAAACAATAATTCTTTTATTTTATGTTTTCTTTTATAAATTTATTTGTTAAAGGTTTTGTTTCAACAATTTTATTGTACCTAAAATATAACCTGAATATACCAAGTACTTTTAAGTTTAAATATTTGATTCATTTTTTAGCCAATATTGTATTGGCAAGAAGAAGATGCTGAAAGATAATGCAGTTCCCAACACTACCGATGACGTTCCCGAGGAACTATTGTGTATCGCTTGCAATTCTCTTCTACAAGATGCAGTTTTAGCTCCTTGTTGTGCAAATAGTTTTTGTTATCAGTGTAAGTTTTGAATTTTTTTTTTTTTTTTAAAGCATTCATTTTTGAAATTATTTTCTATGTTGGTATTGAAATTTGTGCTAAAACGTAGTTGGTGGTAATTATTTAATGGAATTAAGTACCGAAAAGAACTTTCTCTATTTGAGGATTTCTTTTATTTTTGTTGGCTAAATTTCTCATTTTTTAGTCTTTGGAAGTTAATTACAAATCCCTTGTTGTTTTATTTACTTTTAAGAACATTTTATCCCTATTCTTTTGAAGCTTAAAATATGGTAAATTAGTGCTAAAAAGTAATGGAAAGTGTTAGTTTAGCTTTTGGGAGTTTATGATGTAGGTTTTGCTTTTCCTAATCTCCTCCCCCCCCCCATGTTTTTGAAACTGAAATATATACTCAATTATAAATATGTAATTGACTTAATTACTTATATTTAATTGAATTGGTGGTAACCATTGATACTGCTCTTAAACCAAGCCCCTATATATACTTTTTCTGAGTAAACAATTCTTTGAATCAGGCAGATCCAATTTATAAGATTTTAATATTCAGGTGGTAACCCCTCTTTTTTTAAAAATTGCATATATCTGCCCTGAAAAGTTTTGTAAAACATATTAGATTCTGTTACACATAAGTTTTTTACTAGTCAAAACCTTTTCTAAATGTTTATCTTCTTTTCGGTAGTTTAACATAATCATTATATTATAAGGGGATGTGTTGAAATAATAATTATATTTAAATATTATTGCATTTGACTGGTTAATAATTATATTTAAAATGTTTTTGAATAGTGACTTGGGGTATTTGTGATAATAAAATTCTAGTAATGTAGTTATTCAAGTAGCCTAATAAATGAATATAAGAAAAATATTTATTAGTTCTGTTTTGTGTAAAGTTTTAAAAACTCCCATTCTTTAGGATAGGAATTTTACTATGTTATAAAATTATTATTTATTTTGATTTGATTTAATGGTGTTATAAAAATTAATATCGAGATAAAAGTAACTGTACCAAGCGTTTTGAAGCATACATAACAGAGTTTCTTTTCGGCAGTAAATTTCATTCCGTGTAAAAGTTTATAGTTACAAAACTTTTAGAGCTTGTTGCTCATTTATATTAATGATGCATCTTTCTTTAATTATATTACAATTATCTTAAAAACCATGTTTGATGTATTTACAAGTCAGCTGTATGAGATTTTGTTTTACTTATTAACTTACATTTCATGATTATCTCGTATGAGAACCATTTACTCACGTTGGATGGTTTGAACTGTAATAACATGAGTGAATCATTAATGTTAGTTCATTAGATTTCAGAATACTTGTTTTATATTGATGAAATGACTTTAAATGAATTTTTATTACAGGTGGTTGTCTAGCATTTTCAAATTCAGCGTGCCCAGTTTGTCATGATATTGAGGTTTCTAATTCAGATAATCTAATTCCATGTCTGTATTTACGAAAGGCTGTACAAAATTTCAAGTCTTCAAACCCAGAATTAAGATCTAGATCGAAATTGCCTGAATACAAAACTGCTGTTGAATTTTTTAAAGCAATAGAAAAGACACTTGAGACTGAAAAAAAGCTACTGGATGTTACAGATTCCATAAAAAAGGATCCCACAGCAGCTTTAAAGTTAGATAATAGGTAAACATAATGATTTCTTTTGTTTATTGTGAATGTACTTATTAGGTTAATAATTGGGTTTATTTTTTTTTTAAAGATTTAACACTTTGTCACAGAATTTTTATTAAAGATTTTTCCAATTTTTTTAAAAATCTTTTATTATTTTATGACAAAATAAGTGAAAAATATTATTTATCATTTATAATTAATACTTTATAATTAATTAGTAAATATTAGTTATCATTTTAATAATTTATGTTTATGAATTATTGCATGAAAGGCTTGGCTTTTTCAGTCTTAAAGGTAAATCTTCAAACGCAGCTCACTTCCAAACAAAACTTTTTTCAATTCGCACTTATTTAGATCTAAGAGAATCAGTTGTTAGGAAACTAAGAGAAAACTTCTTAGGTTTACGAAATCAATTACAGATTAGTTATTAAATATGAATTAAATTTTTTTAACTACTTCTTTTATGCTTTATATTTTAGTGCAAATATAATTCCGATAATCTGTATATTAGTAATGTTTTTTATTAGTAATGATTACACTGTTTTTTTTTTTTTTTTTTTTTTAATACTTAAAAAATGCCAATATAGGAAATGGACAGCTGTGTCCTTTCTCCAAAGGGTTAACAGAATATAAATTTCAGATATTTGAAATATTTTTAAATGGTAAATTTTACTTTCCACCTTGATGTGCTTAGCTTATGGTAGTTAGGCAAACTGTTTTTGTGCAACCAAAAAAGTTGCTTATTCTAGTAGTTTAGAAAATTTCTTTAGTTTAATTTTTTTATATTAGTTTCTCATTTTCATTCCTTATATTGATGTTTTAAATTCTTTCTTCTTTATTTTAGCTGTCAAGAGTTTGGAAATTCATTAGCAGATGAATCTTCTTCTGATGGGATACAATCTGGCAAGAAGATTGAGACTATTATTACTTCAAGATGTACATATGGACAAGTAAGTGAATATTAATTTCGATAATAAGCTTAAAATTTCAATTTTAAATATTTCAATATTTTCAACTATAATGCATATTTACATTATTCTTGAGTTTTAAGCTCTCATGAGCAGTGATGTTGAGTTCGTTTTTTGCAATTAATATTTACTATAGGTAATTTCACAAAAAATTCTAGTATAGAAATAAGGATCTTTCTATGAGTATTTTACCCTATAATTTGATTTTCTATTCCACCATTTCAAATAATACTTCGAGAAATCTTTTTAATAGTTCTTTTCTTAATTTCTTTTGTATGAATGTCATATTTTTTTTAGGTGTCTGAATTAATTGCTGCTTGAGTATTTTTAATTTTGAATGTTGAGCATTTTTTTAAGAAGTTACTTTTTTATTTTATTTTACTTAAGTTTTTTTTTTTTTTTTTTTTTTTGTAAGATTCTGATTTTTGATTTTATTAAATTTTTTAGCAATAACTGTAAATAATTAAAATAATTCTTAATATGGATTCTTTAAGAAAAATTTTGACGCTTTGATTACTATTTCTGAGTAAAGTTTTTGATGAATTTGATATATCCTTGCTTATGATGTTTGGTATAATTAATTTAACTAATTTGTTTTGGAGGATTTAATTATTTTTCTGCATTTTGAGGTGTGTTAAGTATTCTAATAACGACTTCTTTTCTTTCTTTTTTTTTCAGTGGCAAATTCGAGATTCCTATTTGGATGATTATCCTTATTGTGGTAAGTTCCTGGTTTCTAAAAAAAACTTTCAAAATATCTAGATTAAATGTAATATGTAACAGTATTTATTTTATACCTCAGTGTTAATTTTAGTGTTTCGATTAGTTTTTATGTAAACTCTAAAGCTATTTAACTATTAAAAATCATTAGTTTTATTAATTAAAAAAAGTAGATTTTACTTGACTTTCTATTTAGCATTGTTTTTAATAGGTTTTCAGGTTTTTGTTACAAACATTGTAAAGATTTTTTTACGATGTTTCACGTATGATCCAATTCAAATTTTTATTTTCTCCAGAAATTAATTTTTCAGAAGTTACTGATTGTTTACCTGTTTGCATTTTTTAAATTTTGATTGCTACTATATTTTTATTCTCTTTTTTCCAGATACATCTGATGACGTTTCATATCTGGAAGCAGAACCATTGCCACCAGGAGTAGAGCCTTTGCCTTGCCAAATTCCGACTTACTTGGGTTGTCGTTATGAAGTGCATGATTCTACAGATGCTTTTAACATGCATGAAAGGTAACTTTATTTAATGAGTTCTTTATTTCTTTTCGTTATTTTTCAAAAATATCATTCATGCTTTTTTGATTTGTAATTGAACTTGTTAACAAGCCTTGTTAATAAACAAGTTTGTAACAACCTGTTTGTAAAAATACTGTAACTCTTTTGGCCAATTCATAATTCGAGGGTTTGTTAAGGAATTTTAATTTTTCCTCAACCTTATTGTATAAGTAAGGTTATAATTCAATATTTTATATATTTTTTTTATGAAAACCATTTGAGGTGTATAGATTAGTTATGAAATCTTGTGTGATTGTGGATTTTATACACGTTCTTATCAGTACATTTAACTTGTTCTTACCCGTTTATCATGACTTATTTTCCTGGGAGTTTTTAGTAATTGAAATTAAAACAGGAAATATATTCCCTCTCGATTAGACGTGTTCAATATAAAATTGCTAAATTAGATATTAATTTAGTGATAGAATTGGAGATTTACATATTTTTTTTTGTAAATAAAATGATTACCTAACTTCCAATTTTGGGAAATAAAGTCTGTACAGCAAACATGAATTTTATTTCAGTTTACATTTTTTTCTTTTTACTACTCAGTAATCCAAATTTAGTTTTCTACTATATCAATCTTGTTTTTAGATGCACTTTTGCATGAAAACTAAGCACTTACATTAGTTAAGCTGAGTAATATAAGTTTAAAAACAAAGAATTGCATTACTTCATGTATTATTAATAAATGCATAATTTATGTTTTTTTTTTCTTTCTGGTTTTCTCGCAGTAAAGAGTCATAATTCATTAATTACATTTTTGTTAATATTGATGCATTAATAAAGCTTACCATATTTATAATTTAAAATCAAAGCCTATAAATAGAACTTTCATAAACTGAAAAATCAAGTGTATCGCTTCTTAGTTCCTGAAAATTCATAACATCTTATGTCTATAAAAGTTCACTGAGGCTCTTATTTTTAACTATTGTAGTTTTTGTGTAAAGACTGTGTCTCTGTTTTATTTTTTAAAAGAAAAGTAGTTCGTTATTTTAAACTTACAATTTTTTTCTCTCTATGTTTTCTAGGAGTATCAATTATGACTTCCATCATGAAAAATATGACAGAAACCATTGTGGAGAGGAATTACCTCGCAATAAAAGTAGAAGCTCTGGCCATTCTAGTTATGAGCATATGTTATCATCTTCTTCCAAATATTTGTCTGACTCACCTAGTGAAAAATCACCAGATTATCCTACAATTCTCTCTAGGAGATCAAAAATACAGTCACATTCTGATTATCACTCTTCCACCAGCACAGAACACCGATCTAGTCGGAGATCAGCAAAACGAACAAGGTCTTCCAAGTCTCGTCCACGAAGGAGATCCTCTTCTTCCAGAGGATACTGGAAATCTTCTAATTCTGATTCTCAATCTTCTACTGACAAAGAGTCTCAATCTAGAAGGAAGTCAACCAATAGAACCAGGTCTCATATTGGAAGGAGATCGTCTTCTCCCAAAGAACACTGTAGATCTTCTCACAGGGGGGCTTCATGTTCCAGAAATGTCCCTTGTCTTTCTTCTGAATATGGAACGCACTCTTTACTTCCTCAGGTTGTTGGTTCTAATAAAGGGGACATTGTTCAGAAAGAAGAGATGTTCCGTAAGAAGCACATAGGTGAGAAAAAAGTACCTATTGATCAGAATAAGTATTTGTATCAGAAAAAGCCTCGTAGTGAAGCAGAATGCTCCATCATATTCTCGAAGCCTATTGATACCAAAGTGTCTCTCGCCAATTTTGAACCAGATTATGAGCCAGAGCATGTTGTGATCAAAGCGTCTGAGAGAAAAAGTGTTTTTCCTGAGAATAGTAACAAAAGAATGAAATTGGACGAAAATGGATGTTACTTCAGCAAAAGAGTTTCTTGTATCAAATCTTCTCCAGATGAAGAACGTTCAAGTTCTGATAAGGAAAATGCTTCTAAAATCAAAAAATCGTGTCATAAGAAACATAAGCGTGTTCATTTGAAGAAAAAAAGTCGCTAGTCAAAAAAAGGGTACCTATTTTAATCTGTTGAATTAAAAAAATTGTGATGACTCTATTTTCTTCAAAATGTGATATTTATATGTTTTGTATACTAGTCTGCTTTTAACAGTTATGTAAATTAGTGTACTAAAATCTAAATGATTCAGTATATGACACAGAATGAGCTTTTTTAAAATTCTCTCATATTTCGTTTTTTCATATTTTTCTTCATTTAGAAATACATTTTTAAATGCAATATTTTATAAGGTGATAAATTGACCATTCCTGTTTTGAGTATGCAGGAATTTACCATTGACAATTTTTTTTTACTTGATTTTGTTTTGATTTATTTAAAAAAAATACGATATTTTATTGTTTTGCGTACTAGTCTATGCTTAAAATTTTTGCAAAAAATGACAATGAGCAAATTTTTGCTTAACTATTAAAATTATGTTATAGTTGATTTCTTTTTTAATTTGTATATTTTCATAAAATGATTATCTGACAATTACTGTATTAGTATGCAGCAAATGACGATGAACATTTAATTTTTGTTCAGATTGCCAAACTCTGCCATAACTGATAAAATTAATATTTCCTATTTTGAATTAAAATTTCTGTATTTTAATGTCCTTATTATTTTATGTACATTCTAAATAATGCACACCCTAAAGTTTGCTAAGTATTTTTCTTACTTATTGAATGTTGTTTTCTAAATAAGTTTACTTATATTGCAGAAATTGACAAAGAACAAATTTTTGTTTGGCTATTAAAATAATGTTATATTTGATTTTCTTTTTAATTTGTATATTTTTATGTGTATTTTAAAGTTATATGTAACTGTATTTGTTATTTTATAAGTCATTGTTATTTTATGTACATTCTAAATAATGTACAAAGTCAGTATAAGGTACTTTCAATTTCATAATACAGAATGTATTCATTTTTTTATTGTAATTTTTTTTTGTTACTCAACAATCTGTAACGAAATTGTGTTTTCATCTGTAATTATTGATGTATACTTATGTTAGGCTGAACTCAATGTTTTAATTGTTTGATTAACTGCTCTATAGGTTTTTCTTTAATTTTTTATACTATTCGTGTTTTTATTCTTTATCCTGTAACATTTTTTTTTTAAATGGGGAAAAATTGTATTATATATTTCAAAATACATATTTATGAACGTTGCTGATTCAGTAATTATATATTGTTACTATTTTTCATACTGTGCTTTATTTTTGGAAATAATCTGTTTTTTATTTACAATATTTTTTACAAACTTGTGATATTTATAAAACTTTGTTCAATAAAATGTGTAAATAATAATTTTTTATATTGTTTTATTTATAATTATAAGCATTGATATTTTGATGAGAGGAAATGCTTTTTAAAGAACAATTTATGTCAAATTGAAAGAGCAGAACATATTATATTTTTTTATGAGGTTCATAAATTTTTGAACTACAAGTGTTCATTCGTTATTTTGATACAATTAGCAGGAATCTATTTCAATGGTGTTTTATAAAGATTTTTAACATTGTCTCACTCACTCTTTTTTTTAAAACAAGATTTATCCATACAATATCTATAGATATACCTAGTTTCAGTGGCGTACGCAGAATTTTTTCAAGGGGGGTGTTCATATTTTTTTGAAACTACTAAAAGAAATTCGAGTATGTAATAAAGCACTATTATTTCCCTACTTTGGAAAATTTTGACTTTTTATTTAGACAACATTGTTTAGTTAAATTTGATTTGATTTTTTTTTAAGTTTAAGAACATAATGTTTTTATGATAATGGGTAAAATATTTTATTTTTATTAAAAGTTAGGAATTAATCAAGCCAGGAAAAACTACTCATAATGTTACAGCTACCTAAATAATAACCATATAAATGTGAATATTCTATAGAAAACTAATGAATTTGACGAAAAAATTATAAACAATAACTTTCCAACAAATAGGGAATTAAACGAGTGTACAAACACGCTAAAAAATTTCTGATTTATACAATAATATCCAAACGACAGTTTTTTTTTTTTTTTTTTTCGTTTAAGATGTCTTCTACAGCTGGGGTAAATTTTCTTTGAATGTTTAAGAGCGCCAATCATATCATTCTATTATTACCCGTTTTATTGTCAAATAGGTCTTTCAACGGTGTGAAGTTGAAAGTCCCATTCTTTAGCTTTGTAATGTGTATCTATTATTATCTAATCTACCCATTTTATTTTCTTTCAGAAGAAACAATGTTTATTTTCTTTATCAATTACTAAATTATTATTAAAGGGAGAGACTATAAAAATTAATGAAGTGTGCCATTAATTTTATTAGGAATTGTTGTATAAATAAGAATAAATGATAATTAATCTTTTTAAACAGAAAACCTTGACAATCTTAATAATAATTTTAAAATTTTAGTAATGTTTTAAAAATTTTATGATTCTTTTTTAATTTCGACTTTAACGTTAGATTTATTTAGGTGAAGAAATTTATAAAATATTTAAACTTATTCTCATCACAAACATACAAAAAAAATATTTCAAATTATGTCCGTTTTGAAACTTAATTTCTACCACATTCTTGTTACTCTTGTGATTTTAGAATTTTGTTACTGTTTTCACTCAGTTAATCGTTCCCAGCATAAAATTGCATTTGACTAAATACAGAATTGCAACCACAATTTTGTTAAAATAAATTTTATTCAAAAATGCATTATTTCAAATAAGTTCACATTTACATCTCAAATCTGTTCCATGCAATTTATAACACTTTGCAATTTTATAAATTGAATGAAAGAATGGTTGAAAAATACTAATTCATTTAATAGAGTTAATTTATCCCAGTTCACTAAGTTATCAATTTGAACAGTCATATCAACGTGTACTTTAAACAAAATTTTATTGACCATATAATGTAGATAATCGATTGATTGAAATCTTAATTTTTTAAAAATTTTACGTTGGCTAGGCTTAGACATGATGGACGGTCGTAATTTTCAAGAGATTATGAAGTTTAATGTATCATCACGTACACAAGTTTGGAAGTAACTTTGCATGTTCGTTAACTATTTTATTACTTTTAATGTTAATATTGAGCACTTCATCGATACTGGCGCACTTCATGTGTGCATGCGCAGTTACTACAAAATGTGTGTGCGGGAGCTAGCAGGACGATATGGAAAACTGCGAAAACTCTCTCTAATAGCTTCAAACTTGGCTGGAAGAGGTTCAACCAATTGGAAGGAACTTTGCATGTTCGTTAACTATTTTATTAATTTTTTAATGTTAATACGGCGCACTTTATGTGTGCATGTGCAGTTACTGCAAAACTTGCATGCATGAACTTGCTTGATACGGAATTTGCGAAGTTCTCTAGTTGCTTCAACTTGGTTAGAAAGAGGTTCAACCATTTCCATAATGTAATGAGTTCTGCTTTTGTTATATTGTTTTGATTTTAAACAAGTTGAGGGATGATATTTATGTTTTGCTTGTAAGGTCGGTTAACAGTTAAATTTGCTACGTCATAAAAAAATCACTCGTTGTCCGTCAGATTAATTGTGCAATACCTAAAAGCCGAATGATGTTCTGAAGAAATTACAACTTTCTAATTGTGGTCCAACTTTAAAAGTATTTGTTTTTTGCTCAAAAGCTTTATATCGATGCGTTCTTTTCGAATATTTTGGCCATGGTATACTTGGAAACCTGAAAAAAAAATTATTTAGTCAATGCAGATATCAGAAAACACGGAAACCAAAATTTTAATAATCGTTAAAAGTGGTTTTAAAATATATAACTAAAATTTTTAAAATGTATTACTAATATTTACCAAAATTTTAAAATATATTAGTAAAAAAAAAAGGAATTTAACTACATGAAATTTTTTTCTTCAACATGAAAAATACTTCATCATTTAACAATCATATCATTTAATAATCATATCAATTAACAATCATTTAACATCATAGAGTACAAATAGTATCACTTGTATTATTATGTTCAGTGCGCCAAATAAAAAACGAATCACCTAAAATAACTTCAAATCTAATAATGGGATCTTTATGAAATCAGATACAAGAATTCACTTACTTTAAATAAATATACCTTTTTTTCGACGCATTCGGATACCCGAAATATAGGGGGTAGCCAGTCTGGGAAATAGTTTGGTCAGGAAAGCGGTACAAAACTTTGACCCCTTGATGTTAATTTTATTTTTTGTCAATTTCCCTATAACTAAATAATACCAGACATTAAATGAATTTTTTTCTGCGAAAAAGAACCATCGTCGTTATTTGAAAATTTATTAAAACTCATCACGTTCTAACAATAAATTTAGAAATACATTACACTTACCCATTTTTAGCAAAACTTGTCCAGACATGTACCATTTCTAGACTCAGCTGCACTTCATATGCTGTGTAATTCTGTGGGTACCTCAAAGGGTATCCGAATGCGAAGGGAGTTTCATCGAAATGGACCACACCCATCCACGGTGCGAAAGGGGAGTTGGAAGGTCGATGTTCAAAAGAATAAAAATACACATTGTCATTTTTTTGAGCCACTGTCTCAGCTAAGTAAACCGATGGACAAATTCGGGTGAAATCACCTATTGCAGCCTGTACCTTAAAAAGTAAATAAAAGAAACAAATAAATAAAATAAAAAGAATTAACAGCTGAAAAAATAAGTACAAGTAAAATACATCTTTATATTAAAAAGTAATTACAAGTGTTGTTACTGGGATCGATGGAAATGTTTTTGTGATGTCATGCACTCTTATGTTTAAAGATTTGTTTGTAAGTGTATATAAATTGAAAGAAAAAATATTTCATATTGGGTATTTGATATTATTATTTATTTAGAGCAATACAAAGAGGTTTTTAACATTTTCTCCCCAGGTTCTTCAATCGGATCTGTTCTCTAAATGACCATTTTCATTTTTGGCATGATGCCTATTCAAACTAAGGCAAACAACGTTAAAGAGCACAAAAATATATATATAAAATACAGACAGCTGTTTCGGATGCTCAAAGGGCAACCTTCATCAGTGCAACTGTTGCACTGATGAAGGTTGCCCTTTGAGCAACTGTTGCACTGATGAAGGTTCCCCTTTGAGCAACTGTTGCACTGATGAAGGTTGCCCTTTGAGCATCCGAAACAGCTGTCTGTATTTTATATATATTTTTTTGTGCTCTTTAACGTTGTTTGCCTTAGTTTGTATTTTAGCACAAAGGTCGCCCACTTGTGTATTTATGATGCCTATTTCTGCGCTCTCTGCAGTAAAATAGTAGGTTTAGCTTTTAGTCCAGTGGTTACCAACTGGCCGCACCCGGCCCGAGAACTAAAATAGATTAGTTGTCATTTTTTTACGGACAGTTTTCGTAAAAATCTCTATTGGTTTAAAATACTTTTCTCGTTAAAAAAAAAAAAAAAAAACCTAATTTTAACATGCCAACGGAGCAAAAAAATTTATTTCTCAGGTTTTACAACCGATAAAATATTTATTCAAATACAAAAATAATCGTGTATGTTGCTCTTTTTTATTTCAATATTTTTTTTTGTATTTTGTGAATATAATTTAGCACGTGCGTATCAGAGATTTTCTCGAAGTAATTCTTCGATTTAACTTTTCGAAACCACTCATTTTGGACGAAATTATTTACATCTGTAAATTTTAAATTTAAAATGTAAATATCTATTCTCTGGTGGTTGCAGCAGACAAACCTCAATTCTCTCATTGAACATTTTGTGTACTATTATGTAAGTTTTGATACCAACCTTTTTAAAGTTTCATATATATCTTAACTATTAGATACCTGTAGCACATTAATTGTTTAATACATAAGTGCACATTAAAATTATTGTAGCCAGAATTTTTTAATATGCAATTAAATATTTTTAAAAATCTACTTTTCATTTTAGTTTGTAATTCAATACTTTTGTTTTGTACAACTTGATAAAAATTTGACAGTAATATTTAATTTTCCTTCAAACATAAAAGAGTCCTATATAAAATTTTCATAAAG
Organism: Parasteatoda lunata; assembly: GCA_949128135.1. Lineage (NCBI taxonomy): Eukaryota > Metazoa > Arthropoda > Arachnida > Araneae > Theridiidae > Parasteatoda > Parasteatoda lunata. The sequence goes on from OX421974.1 coordinate 44,678,682, forward strand.
TTGCGGCCCGCCATTTGACTGCTGTCTTTAATTGTGGACCCCGGCCTCATGTAAGTTGGAAATCCCTGTTTTAGACAGTTATATTGATCAAATAAAACACTCTGTCCATTCGAAACTACAAAAATTGTATAATCCGAGTTCATTCATATTAACTATTTTTAGTCTAAAATTCATTGTTAAGCAAAGAATATAATTTTATTCCCTAAAATATTATCATAATGAAAACAACCAGTTGATAACCAGGCAGAAGATTCAGACTATTCAACTCTAAATTACTCTTTTACTCTTTGCATGAAAATTAATTTTAAACTCAAGTTCTTGGAATTCGAAGCTCATTCCTCATTGCTCCCTTTTCTTTATTTGCCTACCATTACGCAATCCCAGATGTAACTGCGTCAGCTGTGTACAGTACGAAAGAAAATCTATATATACAGAACGGAACACCCTGGACAATTTCCTGAATAATGATACGATCTTCGCACACTAAGACCGACCGTAGTGGCTCAGAGGATAGAGCGCTTGCCTCCCAATGAGGTGACTCGGGTTCGAGTCCCAGCGACGGCTGATCGATACAAATTCCACACCCAGCTCGCACAGACCACAGTGCTGAAGTAAACCATTCCCAGTGGATCATGGGTTAGAGTACTCTTGCCGCCAGGCTAACGTGGGAGGTTTTCGTGAAACTCATTTTCTCTGATTAATCAACCTATTTTTTGACAAATTCGGATTCTTGACACGCAAAATCTAGGCGTGGTCGCAATTTTGAAAATATAGTCCCAATAATTTGGTTAGGAGAACGGTGGAAGGTTTGGACAAATCAGTTTAACTTTACTTTTTGAGCATTTCGCAAGATTTCGAAACTTTTTCAGCGAATTGAATTTTTTCTTTTCTGCCTCCAGTTAAATAAATTCATTAATCCAAGTATAATTTCATGCAAAAGGTTATGTTTTGTATTTGTTATTTATTTTCAAATCGCCCAGTGGATCATGGGTTAGAGTACTCTTGCCGCCAGGCTAACGTGGGAGGTTTTCGTGAAACTCATTTTCTCTGATTAATCAACCTATTTTTTGACAAATTCGGATTCTTGACACGCAAAATCTAGGCGTGGTCGCAATTTTGAAAATATAGTCCCAATAATTTGGTTAGGAGAACGGTGGAAGGTTTGGACAAATCAGTTTAACTTTACTTTTTGAGTATTTCGCAAGATTTCGAAACTTTTTCAGCGAATTGAATTTTTTTTTTCTGCCTCCAGTTAAATAAATTCATTAATCCAAGTATAATTTCATGCAAAAGGTTATGTTTTGTATTTGTTATTTATTTTCAAATCGCCAGAAAAAAACTTTAAATTGATACAGCTGCTAAGCAATTTTTTACACAAATTTAATCTATATAGTTTTGAATGACAAATTACAAAATTTGCAAAAAATGAGCTGAATAGATATTGAGGAATAAAAATTTTAAAATATGACTTTTTTTCAGATTGTTAATTACCAAAAGAATAAAATTATCAAGAGGCCCAAACCTTCAAACGCTCTCTTGGCTAAACTATTGGGACCACATTTTCTGTAATGTGGCTGACCCCTCTTATATTTTGAGAGCTGCAAATTGGAATCCGCGGAAAAGAAAGTATGTACATTCAGTTTGTATTTAGAAAAAAGTACATCTTTATGCTTTATTTCCTAACTTAGGACTGTGGTATCCCAGTGGTTAGAGAATCGGACTTCGGTCCGGAGAGGCCGGGGTTCGATCACCGCTATGACTCACCGAGTACATGCAACACACGTGCTCATAAAATCCGTCGAATCAAAAACCCCGTGGTCTGTCACTGAGTAGTAAAATAGGGTCTGGGGAAAATTTCCTTCCCTTCAGATTTAAGACTAAATTGAGGAAATGGCCTCACGAATGTGGCTGCCATCTATTCATGGGGTTCTGAAATAAGACGTACCTTTACCCTTGCGGTGCTCTCTTGTCAAACGAAAGGCGCACCTTCTTGATGTATTTCGGGAAAAGGCCATTGTCTTGCGAGCTCGGTTTTTCATTTGAAAAAACAATTAACGAACGACTAATTGTAACTGTAACTAGATCCTAAAGTAAGTAAAAATATATAATATATAAATTGTATTTTGCCCCGTATTAAATATTTTATCATCTTGTTTAAATGAACTGTTTGAAACAAAGATAAAAAGCAAATTACAGTGGATCACATACTTTATATAGAATGTCATCACCATCCTCATCTAAATCCCCTAAATAACGCTGTATCACTGCTTTTGTGTGCGGAAAACTATGGAAAATGTTCTTGAGAATTTTTTCACCAAATGATTTGTTAATTTTCGAAGTTTTTTCGCCAAAGAAGCCAAAAACGTCCGTCCACTCCTTGGTAATTGAAATTGATCCTTCATTATGGTTAGCACCGATCAAGAGGTCTACAGGCATGAAATCACCTTTTATCAGTGATAGGCGAGGATCGTGGGGTAGCAGATTATCACCATATCTTGGAAAATATCCGCTTTGTGGATTAGGGTTCACATTCCCCGAAACTTTGGTTAAGTTTAAAGCATCTGCACCTGAAAGAGAGCGTAATAATTTTAGGCAGAAAATGCAATTTTTATTTAAAAATATGTAGCTTAGAAGAAAGGAAACTCTTAAATGCAATATTTTTTCTTTAAAAGAAGTTTGTTTCAAATTTACTGGAACAAACTTTAAGGGAAGTTAGGGTACATCATAAAGATTCAGCGTTGCATTGTCGGAAACTTCCTGGGAAAGTAGTACGACAGGTACTAGAAAGACAGAGACACAAGACTGAGGTTATCTGAAATATTTATTGGTCAGAAATATTACATGAGCTGTGGTATATGCTATGTGAAAATGTTACAAAAGATGTTCAAAGTTTTACAATTACTGGTTATGCATGAGCTACATCGTCGGTCCAAGGATTTTCGGATTCACTGAAATACACCTGAATTTTTTTGCATATCTGCAAGCAGCGTCGGCGACTCTAGTAACCAGATCCATTTCGGAATCTACAGCTGTTTCGTACACAGCACTTTTCAGCGCACCTAGAAATCCATACTGCTTAAATTAGGAGAGCAATGTGACCAAGTGACCGGTCCACCACGCCCAATCCATCTCGTGAACAACACCTAACGGCGAACGAAGACATTTTCGACCATGGATTTCTGGGCAATTCTAAATGCTTGTGATGTTCCCTACCCCTACCTCCCCTAAAATTTTATCCCAATGAACCTCGGACACTATTTATATTATATTTTAGAAAGGAGAGAATTAGCGAGAGGTGGGATAAAATGAGTTATTACAATAGTAATAACTCATAATAATAGTCATAAACTATTATGACTATTATTATTATTACTACTACTACTATTATTATTACTATTATTACTATTACTATTATTATTACTATTATTATTGTTACTATTATTACTCATTAATAGTTACTATTTAAAAATCGATATTATGAATCACTCAATGATGAAGAAATCATGAATTTTATTTACCTTTTAGGCAGTTTATAACCTCTTCTGGTTCTTGCTCAAATGTCTTGTTGTCGCTAGCACATCCAATTCCCTTCGCCAAAAGTTCCCCAAGTTCAGTGTCTTTCGCATTGTTCTTGCCTCTTAAGGAGGCTGCTGATCCACTTTCCATTATAGCTCGATGAAACATTCCATTAAACACAGGAGAAGTCATGAACATTCCTATAGAAATCGCTCCAGCGCTTTGGCCAAAAAGAGTTATACAATGTTTGTCACCACCAAAGAATTCTATATTCGATTGGACCCACTTTAGTGATTCGTATATATCATGAATACCTGTAATTTAATTGAATAACAAATCGTTAATTTTATAGTTTATATGCAATCAACTTCTGGATATATAATTAGTCGGAGAGAATTAGCGAGAGGTGGTATTTATTTTGTTTTAATACAGACAGAAGAGATCTACCCTAAAAATAAAATTTTGAAGTTTTTGTCAAAAAAGTCGAAACAAGGCACAATAGTGGTTACAAGTTAATGTCCTAGAGAAAAAGAGACCAAAAAGCCATCGAAATCTGACGGATCACTAGTGGAGAAAATGAGATGAACAACACCAGAACCAATTTGATATTGCGATGAAATGTAGCGGTGTTTCTTCTTTCTTTTTTTTAACCGTCTTTGAACAGCTGATCCAATTTTATGGGCTTACGACTACTAATGTTCGACCCCGTAGCCTTGTAATTTTGAACCCAATCCAGAAGACAAGGGAACTCCTGGATCGAGTATTGGGAGAAATCTGTCTTCGTGGAGGACTTTTTGATGGAGCTAACCAGAATTTTCGTTACGTAGAGAGGAAGACCACGAGAACCTCCCACGGTTAGCCTGACGGCAAGGGGACTCTAACCCATGATCCGTCTACCACTGAGGATATTTCACGTCAGCACTGTGGTCAGTGCAAGCCGTATGCGGAATTCGTATCGACTGGGATTCGAACCCGCTTCGCCTCATTGGAAGGCGAAAGCTCCATCCCCTGAGCCATCGCAGCTCTAGAGTTGTTTCTTCTAATCTTCATTCAAATCCTCTTTTTCCCCCCGACCAAATTCTTATTATCACCGATAATATAACTACCGATAGTGCATATACGTGTATCAATTCCGATAATATCGTTGATGCTAAAAAGAATCTGCGATAATATTGTTATTATTATCGATAATATATTTTATCAAAACGAAATATGACGAATAATATACTTAACGATAATTATTAAGCATGATATTATTGAGAATGGGGTTATTTCCGTATCCTTATTTGTTGTGTCAACTACAACCACCAAGGCGCCAAATAAATTTTAAATTTACTATGAAAAAAAAAAACGTGTGGAGGTTTGCTCGAGGATGGATACGTGTTTTACCTTTTGAGTTGGTCTCCGTCTGTAATTTTTTTAGTTTCTCGCTGGCCGTTGCCCGGAAGTAGACTACAGTTGGCGATTTTTTTTCGCAGATCACGATACTGAAATTTTCCTTTGCGAATGTTGATAAAGCTTATTAGGATATATTGACCAATGAAAAAATAATAAAAATTAAATTAAATTTGAAAAATATCGTGATATATTGTTAAACATCGATAATTTTTTTTAATTTTTAATTTTGATCGATAATTTTGACCTCGCAATATTATTATCGGTTATCTGAAACGTTTGTGTTTTCGACTACTTGGACAAGTAGCCGCCAACATACGGTTCCCAAAACCGATAAGTTCCGCCATTTTCAAGACGATTTCCGTTTTAGGTTCTATGGCTGAATTATCGCCAAGTTTTGGCAACTTCAGGGCAGTGTTCAGGGAGAGAAAAAAGAAAAAAAAAAAAAGAGAAAAAAATACTAAAGAGGACTAACTCAAAGAGTATAATTCGTAGACACTCACGGGCAAAACTTCACATGTTTTTGTTTTTTTATTAATTTAAATTGTAAGTTTAAAATCTATTTGGTGCCATGGCTCGATTACAATTGGCACAACAGATTACGATGGAAAAATATCCCACCATATTTTAATTTTAAAATGAAAACTATCCAAACTTACCCATATTTCCAGGGGCATCTTCGATTCCTAAGTAAAGAAACCCCATAGCCCCTAACCTATAGTTTGTATTCACAACTATGACATCTCCTATTGCAGCTAATACCCTACCATCATAAAAATCTAATCTACTTGAACTAATTCTAAATCCTCCTCCGTGGATGTAAAACATGACTGGCTTTTTATTTAAGGGACTGGCGTCAGTCGGTACCCAAATATTGAGGTACAGACAATCTTCTGAACGTCCAGGAAAATCATCCAGCCATGGGAAAGGATGCGATGAGTACTGGACACAAGCTGGTGGTAAATGTGTGGCCAGTAATGGTTGATCCCAAGGTTCCACTGGATCAGTTCTTTTGAAGCGTTTGTCATTAATTGGAGGTTTTGCATATGGTATACTCTGAAATGTGGATACTGGAATGTCGTCAAAGAATACTGTTTTCCCTATGATTTTCCCTAAAGGGATATCGACAGTCGGCTCAACTTGGCATTTCGAGGAACATTTCTGAAGGAATGGTGCCAGAATTATTAATATAAACCACATCGTCTGTGAAAAATGAGAGAATAATCTGATTAGAATATGTTGAATACTTTGGACACAGGATAAGAAAAATTTGTTGCTACCATTTAGAACTGGAGAATATATAAGATAATATAAAAATTTTAAAATATCGAAATAAAGTTATTTCAAAAAGTATTTTACAATATATCGTAAGTACCAAGTCTTAAGATAAGTATCCAATGTATACGGTAATGATCAGATGTGACAAATATCGAATGTCGACAATAATGATCGACCACGATAAGTATCGAATGTAATGTACCCCGATAAGATAATGATTAACACCGATAAATATCGAATATCTACGATAATGATTGACGATAATGATGATTGGTAATGATGATTGATATTTCTTCAATAATTTAAAAAAATAATATAAAGAATAAATATGAAATATTAATTTAATTAAAAAATAAATTCAAAAAATGCTGAAGTTCAATCAAAGCATAGGTATTTTTATTCGAAATGTACAAAAAATTAATAGTGAAGCAAAATACTCTTAGTTCCCTTAAAAGAATGTTAAAATGCAAAAAATTCAAAAATTTTTATTGTTATTTTATTGTTTTTAATTAATCGTCAAACATGCTAGGGACAAATTGTAAAATTCACATTAAAGCTCAACACTTTAGGCTTCTTTTTAAAATAATAATAAGAACAAAGTATTACATTTTAAGTTTTTTAATTTAATTTTTTTTAATAACTAATCGCGAAATATGCTGGGGACAAATTAACATTAAATTTTTAATCTTTATTAAAAAAAATAATGAGAGCAAACACAATATAATATTTTTTGAATTTTAAAAACTAATGGAAATTAAGTTAAATTACGCCTTATACTTTTATTCAAAATAAACAAAAAATTATATTATTGAATACGTTTAATTTTATCAAAAATTTGAAAGAATAATTTTTAAAAGAAAATTAAAGAAGATTTGAAATCATCTTTTGTATGTAACAACAGTATAAAAAATCAGAAAAAATGCATGCATTTTTTTTAAATAAAAAAAGAAATTTAAAAATTGTCCTTAACCCTTTTCAAAAATAGTTATGCGTTTCATTATAAATAAATTTCCTTACTATTGGGTTAATATTTTAAGATGAACTTTGTAAGCTTTTACATTAGCATCGGAATGGAAAGACAGATTAAGTTGTTTTTTTTAAAAAAATGCATTCATAGCACACGTGCCTTTACTTTAATTATAATAGGTAAGCTGCTTATCAAAAATCATATTTAAACAGCTGAATTATGTAAAAAACAAGATTTCGATTGAAAATATTAATAGTTTATAAGAGAAAATGGAAATTGTGCTTGTTTAAAGGTTTGTATTACAGAAGAATGAAATCTTTTATAAAAGCAGAAGAAAGTATGATTCAGAGATTTCTAGAGATTCTAAAAACAATTTTTTTTAAATAATTTTCATTTAAATGAATTATTTTGATTTTTTCTTTAAAATTTCATTCTTTAAAATATAATAAGACAGAAAACTGAGACAAATCCATTTATAATTATTATTTATTTAAATATACAAGTTGTGTCAACTTTTATGCAGTCGTGAAATCCTTGTTAAAAATAAAAAAAAATCTGACGAAATACAGTAGAGGAAACAGAATGTAATAAACATCAACAAAGATTTATTGGAAGTTGAATTCGAAGGCGGCTTTCAACATCCTTATTTTCTGTCTTTAATCAAATCTTTCTTGTTGTTTATTACATTAGCCTCCGTGTCCTGTGATTTGTCAGATTTCAACAGCGTTTTGTTTAAGTGTTTAAACTATTCACTCGTAAACTGTCATGAAATCGGAAGGAACTAAGTACCTTTTGTTAACTTATGTTATGTTACTTAATTTAAGTACTTAATTTAATCTCTTAAATATAAGGGCAACAGCTACCATTTTTTTTTTAGGCTCCTTAGTGACCAAGCACTCAGTATTTTTTTACTCCTAGTTTTAAATTTGTTTAAATAGACTAAAAAAAGAAAAGAAGTTTTTTTTACCTATAAAAAAAAAGCAAGGTGCATTATTTTTGCAATAAATTTCGATTTTATTCACGTAATCTTTCGGAATTATTAGACTAAGTTTTTTTAGTGATTAAAAAATTTTTTTTTATTTTTCTCCTTTTAAGTATATTTTTAGAAATATCTCTGATATTTTATTAAATCAATATTCCACATACCTGAAAAGGTCGGAGACAATCACATCAAATTCAGATGAATCCGGAGTAACTATAACTCAAAATAGGAAATTTTTTTTAAAAAGGGAAGCTTTAAACAATTTTTCGAAACACCTTCACGCCAATTAGAATATATCTACATCACCTTCGGGACTACATTTTCATTCGCACAATTTTTCGTACACCTGCATCTGACTAAGCCATCAAACAATTGAAATCCATCTAAACCGATTAATTTTACTTAAAAAGAAAAAGAAAAAATCCATATGACTAAACTTTACTGAAATAAATGTAACGTGTAAGATTAGTTTAGCTCCATGACGCTGCTAAAATATATAAAAAAAAAAAAGAAATTGATTTAACCAAAAAATTTCACAAAATCAATCTATTAGGTTATAGTGCATGAATTAAATTTGAATGATATTTAGAAATTTTTTAGATGAGTGGCAGCGATCAATAAGTACAGAAAATTGACCAATAATTATTTTTTTTTTTTAAATTATTTTAAATTATTGCGAGTGCCAAAAGTGTTCGACTGTTTAAAAAATATGAAAGGAAAAAAATATTTTGGTTTAAAAAGATGTGTTAAAACCGTTTTGATGTCTTCTTTATAATATTCCAATTTAGTTACAAACCTTTTCAACAGATGGCGCTAATAATGGCGCTTCTCAAAAAATTTCTCAAGAATTTTTTGATTGAAATAACACCGAAGAACATACTTTATGTAGGCTTTGTACAAATACTTGATATTAGGGCCGGGATAGCCTGGTCGGTAGGGCGCTGGGCCCATGTCCAAGAGGTCGTGGGTTCGATCCTCGCCGGCCGAAGACTCCCCGTGTAGAAAATGGTGACTGATGCACGTTAAATCTGTCGAGTCTCAAAGTCCTCCATGTTCCCATAACAAATCAATACCTCTGGGGGTACTGATCCAGGAGTTTCCTTGTTTTCTGGATTGGTTCAAAATTACAAGGCTACGGAGTTGAACATTAGTAGTCGTAAACCCATGAAATTGGGTCGGCTGTTCAACGACGGTTATAAAATAAAATAAAATACGTGATATTGAGCCGCGATGGCTCAGGGGATAGAGCGTTCGCCTTCCAATGAGGCGAACCGGGTTCGAATCCCAGTCGATACGAATTCCGCATCCGGCTTGCACTGACCACAGTGCTGACGTGAAATATCCTCAGTGGTAGACGGATCATGGATTAGAGTCCCCTTGCCGTCAGGCTAACCGTGGGAGGTTCTCGTGGTCTTCCTCTCCATGTAACGCAAATGCGGGTTAGCTCCATCAAAAAGTCCTCCACGAAGGCAAATTTCTCCCAATACTCGATCCAGGAGTTCCCTTGTCTTCTGGATTGGGTTCAAAATTACAAGGCTACGGAGTTGAACATTAGTAGCCGTAAACCCATTAAGTTGGGTCGGCTGTTCAACGACGGTTATAAAATAAAATACTTGATATTGGGCCGGGATAGCCTGGTCGGTAGGGCGCTGGGCCCATGTTCAAGAGGTCGTGGGTTCGATCCTCGCCGACCGAAGACTCCCCGAGTAGTAAATGGTGACTGATGCACGTTAAATCTGTCGAGTCTCAAAGTCCTCCATGTTCCCATAACAAATCAATACCTCTGGGGTACTGATCCAGGAGTTTCCTTGTCTTCTGGATTGGTTCAAAATTACAAGGCTACGGAGTTGAACATTAGTAGTTGTATACCCATGAAATTGGGTCGGCTGTTCAACGACGGTTATAAAATAAAATACTTGATATTGCTTAGTTCGAGAGTGGGGTGTCCAAATCTGATTTTGCTCCTAAAGCTACTGATTTGTTTTAAATAGTCATTTTTAATCTGCTTTTTTTTTACCGAAATGTACAAGTTTAAAAGCGTTATGAATAACAGGTGGTAGCATAAATGTTGCGACAAACTTTAGGGGATTTAAGGGGCATCATTAGAATGAAAATTCCATAATAACCCATACCCAGAAATTTCATCACACACTGCTAGGACAGCTATTATGACCTTTTAAAAATCACGCAAAGGAACAGCTCATTACAGCGAAGTTCTCTTAGTGGCGTATGACGATATTTCCGAGCAATTTTAATTCTAATGATGTGTCCTAACAAGGTTGTCGCAACATTTATGAGATTTTCGGTTGTATGTAACGTTTTTAAACTATAGCTTGGGGAGAGATCCTGATTGCAGATTTGAAACCAGCGACATGTAAATATCGAAGATCCGTTAAAAAATCTATTACTATGACGACCGTCCGCTCTTTTGTTAATACATTTTATACGGGGTAATTTTTAATTTATTTTTAACGTTTTTTTCCAGATAGTATACTTCATAAACATTTTATCACATGTTCGCTTCGTCATGAGAACTGTTTTCTACTGTAGGATAATGAAGATAGCCTGTGGTGAAGCGAAGTCAAACAGCTTTTTAAAATCTAAGCACAAAAAACAGTTTTTAATCTTAATATATCGATAATTTCTCACAACTTTCACTTGCAAATAATATATCTTTTGAAGTTAGATTTTCTGTTTTTCCTACTCCGTATCATGAAAAATAAATATTAATTTTTATTTATTATTATTTTTTTTTTTTTAAATAGAACACTGAATGCCTTCGATGCAAAATGATTCTATTAACTTACACATTTCCAGTTGCAACTAAAAATAATCTTTATCATTAAAAGTTCATAAAATATTTAAACTAATTATCAACAGTTTAAATAACATTAAAATGACTTGATTCATGAAAAGCTAACTTGGACGGACAAAAGGGCTGATAATTATTATAGTTGACAATTATAAAATCATAAATTGATACAACAGTTTCAAAATTTGTTTCAATTGTAGTTGCCTTTTTCTGAACTTTGATAGAAATAAAAGAAAGAAAATTTACCTTATATTTTATTGAAAATATGTATAAATAATGAAATAACTTTAATTCCGAATGAATTCTTAACTTGTGATTTAAATAAATATATTACTTTAGGGTAGTTGTAAGACATTGTTCAATTGTATTTTGAGTATATATATATATATATATATATATATATATATATATATATATATATATATATATATATATATATATATATATATAAGCTAAAAAATATAGAAAAAATGAAAGGAAAAAAATATTAAAAATCCGGAAAACAAAATAAAGAAAGGATATAATCTTTTCATCAGCTCACACGATTATATCCGCAAAAAGGAGTGCTTTCTAATATTGTATCAATATAGCCAAAGCAAAATATATCAATACAATAGTGTGAGGAGCACTCAAAAAAATTGAAACGAAATTTGAACACATTAAGTAAAAAATAAACAAATATATCAAGCAAAAAACAGAAAATAAAATGTAAAGAGATAATAGAACAGTACACGAGAGGAAATCTGCATAGTGAGGAGCGAATTTAAATGAACTTACTCGTACCGGCATCTTTCAAGAATGATTTCTAATATTAACGTAATAAGATTGCCAGATTACAAACTATGAAAACAAAAGCATAAATAAAGTGATATCTTATGGCACGTTCTTACTGCAATACTGAAGCGCGTCAAATTTGTTAGTTACCTTGGATGGGCCCGATATGGATGTGCGCAAGATAATTTAAAGTTTGTAATTAAAAAGTTTGATAATTAATTATACATTTATAATAATTTAAGAAAATTAATTATAATTTCAAAAAAATAATAATAATAAATAATAAAAGAAACAGGATTGCTTGTTTTGCATAGGCACCAAATTATTACTACTGCTGAAATCCAAAAATTAGTCTCAAAGAGCAATGCCCTAAACACACGACATTAGAAAACCGAACAAAACGGGAGCAAAATGAAAACGAAAGTAAGTTAATAGTAGATAATATCAAGCGCTAAAGCTGCATTAAATATGATCACTATAACATAACACAAAAAAATATAAAGAGAAAAAAAGAGAAAAACGAAGAAAATTAATAAGTTATATTAACTGCGCATAAGCTGCAAATATATAGAACTCATAAAATAAGCTAAAAAATTTAGAAAAAATGAAAGGAAAAAAAATATTAAAAATCCGGAAAACAAAACAAAGAAAGGATATAATCTTTTCATCAGCTCACACGATTATATCCGCAAAAAGGAGTGCTTTCTAATATTGTATCAATATAGCCAAAGCAAAATATATCAATACAATAGTGTGAGGAGCACTCAAAAAAATTGAAACGAAATTAGAACACATTAAGTAAAAAATAAACAAATATATCAAGCAAAAAACAGAAAATAAAATGTAAAGAGATAATATAACTTATTAATTTTCTTCGTTTTTCTCTTTTTTTCTCTTTATATTTTTTTGTGCTATATATATATATATATATATATATATATATATATATATATATATATATATATATATATATATATATATATATATATATATATATATATATATATATATATATATATATATATATATATATATTTGAGTTATTCGTAGTAATTTTTTGGCATAAATAATATTTTTTTTAAAAAAGAGGAGAATAGAATTTTTTTTTTTCTTTCTAAAATTACTAGTTTCAGAGTTTATTTTTGATGTGCGATCGATGTGCTTCAAATTACATATATTAACCACAAAATAATAAAGCAGATCTTTAAAAAATTAATTGCTTAGTTTTTTCTAAATTACACTTCGTCAGTATTATAATTTAATAAAAAGAATAGATGTTAAGCTCCATATTCCCAAAACTTGACTTAAGGATTGGTAATAAAAAAAAAGAAAAAAAAAATACTTTCATTATACAGTAATTGCAAATGCGTTATTAACTATTTCAAGACGTTAATGTAAATGCATTTCAAGAAAAAAATAAATATTTAAAGAAATGTATCGCTAGAAATGTAATCATTTATCGCTCATATATTTTGATCTCATATCGTTTGAGTCAGTGGAGAATAAGTGGTTTAGGCTTTTATGTCAGTAAACTTTACATTCAAAACCATATATGAGTTTGTATTCAAATTATAACGTATATAATAATAATTTTTATTTTCTATAACAGATAAAGTCCAATTATTTCATGTTAATTTGCTAATATATTTGGCATGGAGAGAATAATGGGATGAAAAGAAATAGGAATCATCAGAAGAAAAAGAAATAGGAATAGGCAGAAAAAGTAATTAAAAAAATAACATCCATTGCTCCCTTTAAATTTTTTGTTTTGGGTAATTACATAATTATACATTAATAAATTTATTGCATGTACTATAAGAAAATAAATAAAATGCAAATATAATTCAAATGTAAAATGAAATAAAATTTTCATCAAGATCCGGTGCTAATTTCATTAATCATTATTTTCGTATTTTTACTAAACAGAAAAATTTTGAAACTAATAAATTTGAGTAAAGTTATTATAAGCAGATGTTTTGCTTTGGTAATTTTATGTTTAAATCCTCGATTAAAAAAAAAATTTAAAAACATCATTTCTCTGAAAAAATGTATAAATGGAATAGTAATAAAGGAAAATTTTAGCCTTCAAAGAATTTTTATCATATTCTTTGCCAAAAAACATTAAAAAAAATTTAACGATTGAAATATATATAATTTCAGTAAACTAAAAGAGTATAAACGCTGAAAATTTAATTTAATAATTTTCAATTTATTATTATTTTCGATTTTTTTAAATTTATTTATTTTTAATATTAAAAAAATATGGATAAAAAATAAAACATTATTTGAAGTAGATCATTATTAATACATCATAACCTTACAATATATATTTTTATTAATTTTATTTAAGAAAAAAAGTAAGTTGCTTAAAAAAAAGGTTTCAGTGTTTCAAAATAGATTTCATCTATCCATCCCTACCTGGGTCTAACCCCATAATTATCTCACACACCTGCCTCAGATTAACTCCTCTCATACCAGTTCAAGACCGACTCCCGCATAAAAATTTTAAGCGTGTGCGCCAGAATAGCAAAATAAAGCCAAATCTCGATGGATGAAACTGATGGCAGTCTTCTTATGAATGACGCGCAAAATAGTTGTCTTTAATGATTTGTAGTTACAAAAATGTTGCAGCTATGTTTTTAAAACACAATATATTTCTGTCAAATTTAAACAAACTCATATTGTATAAAATCGAGTAGTTTAAAAAATTAAGTAATATTGAGAGTCTAGTAAATTATTGTTCCCAAAAATTTGATTGAACTTATATTTTTAAAATATTAATCTTATTAACTATGTTTTATCTTAGTTAAAAAATATAAACAACATTTAATTCGTCTTACATTTTTACGAAATCAACATAACTATAGTCTTTAAAGAAATTCAAATAAAACAGCAATTTTTTTGTTAATTACTTGAAGGTTCATTACACTGTCGCTTCGTTTAACAACTCCTATACATCTATCTCAATCATTTTAGTTTTGTTTCTTCCTAAAAATCGATTAAAAAAAAGATTTTGTATTTAAAATTCTCGTTACTCTTTTAAGCACATTTTTATTAAGATTTAATTTCATTTGTTAAAAAATTTATAAATATAACTTTCCATCATATAACTGTTAAAATTAGAAAATGTTTAAATTTCTTTTGAACCGTTTATATTTTTAAAAGTTTCGATAAAAGTTTAACTTTTAACAGCATCAAATCAGTGTTTTATTAAAATGTTTCAGTTTTTGTAGTTTTTGACATGAAGTCAAGTGTTAGTATTCGCGTCCAAAATGAAAATTTCGAGAAAAAGAAAAAAAAAAATAGAAAGAAAAAAAAGAATGGTTTAATAGGAATTACTCTACGTAAAAGAAGTTTAAGAATTGGCGAAAAAGCGCATAAAGCAGTAATAACTGTTCGAACAAATTGAAATTACCCTCTAGAATTTCAGTTACGCGAATATATATATACAAACACACTCCCGCCGTAAAAACACGGTTCCTAGTAGAGAACTGAAGTCAAACAGCCATGGCTCAGCACCTCCTAGAAGAAGGAAGGCCTCAGCACGGATCAATTTATCAAATACACACGGATAATACGGATCAAATGGACAATTAAATAATGATTATTAAATTAATGATTATTTAATAGACAATTTAAAAACTTCTATTTTTACTATTTTAAAATTAGAAGATTTATAAGAATTATTTATATAATTATAGAAGGCCGCCAGAGTAAAATATTCACTGACCGTTTCAATTATTTCGGACTTTGGCCAGCCATCCTCGGCCACTTCGCGATCTGGCCGTAATATATATATATATATACATATATATATATATATATATATATATATATATATATATATTTTCTGATATAGGACCAAACTGTCTTGTTCTTCAATTCCCCATGAAAATAACAGAGGTCGTACTTTTCATGTTCCAGGATTTTTTTTCCAAATTTCGAATTATGAAAAAATATCTCCATCTTGATTGCTAAAAATACTATATTGACAACACGTGGTGGTATAATCTTTAGGGGTAGCTAAAGAGATGTTTAATTCATCAAATGTTTGGCAATGGACATTTGTTAAACTTTAAGAGTCCCCACTTCAAAGATCTATTCATAACAATACATTTTCCCCTTTGACACATTGATGGATCTTATCTATTGTTATGACCCTCTACCCCACCTTCAGTTTGGAAAATCCTAGGATGGACAGGGCTGTCCCCCCATCTCTTTCAACTGTTTTCCTTACCCAGGAAACCACAGGCCGTCACCAAAGGACACTTGCTATAGTTTGTTTGTAAATGTCTTTTTCGTGACGCTTCGTATATAAGGAAATAATCATCAACATTACTTTAATAGAGCAAAAAATTTCCAAAACGACTGCAATAAAACCTTTAGTTCTTTTAAATACAGTGCATCTGTACTAGGAACGATACTATGCTTATTAATTGTACTTGAGCAGACTGCTTTTGCCTTATAGATCGTAAATTAAATTACGTAAGCTCTGTACTTTAAAGGGAGAAATGTTATAACTTCCAAAATCATGAATTTATTTTGAAAAATATTTATTAAGATTAAATTAAAGGCATTTTCTTCCCAACTGAGACTATTTAGAATCATGTAGAAGGCTTGAATTATAAATCTTAATTAAAAACATTTTATTTACCAAATTATTTTCCGTAATGACTCTTGCAAATAGAATACTATTCAAATTATTACTTTGCATATTTTTTACAGATCAGGCTTGAAAATATTGAATATGGATAGTTTTATATGAATACTACGCTTTTGACAAATAATGATGGATTGTTGATGAATTGAATTGAATTGCTTTGCTGATAAATTAAATGGATGATCTGCTTTAGAGATGAACAATTGTCCCTAAAGAACATAATGGTTTAAGGAGATTAGAACTTTGGAATGAGTTTAAGTAGGAACATATATAAATTACACCATTACCCTCTGCTGGTAGATGTTATTCTTTACTATGTGGAATGGCTGCTCTATTATCAGGTCTATTACAATCGATTGAATAGGAACACCGGTGTTTCTATTCAATCGATTGTAAGGCAGCCGAACACAAGTAACAGAAGATTATTATTCACGCCTGTCAAGTTATATGACATTACAATACTTTGAAAGCAAAATGATAGATAAGATTTTTTTACTTTCTAAATAGAAATAAATGTGTCAATCCCTACCACCCTGTCAGTTCTCAAGAAACTCTTCCCTCAGTCACGTGGGCTGAATGTGGGAAATTCAAAAACTTAAACGTGTTAGTAATCATGAACCTTATGTTTGCATACATGGTGGATGGAAAAATAATCTGGCACCTTTATACTCTTAGCACTAAGCAATAACAATAGGTACACAATATAGTATAACAATGACATATTCCACATTCTGATGCCTTTGAATGAATGACACTGATTGCATGGATACTAGCAGCTTTTTAGACTTTTTAACATTAGACATGATTGATTGTTTAAGATTTGCATGACTATCATTATTATTGATTATTTCAAGTTTATACTCCAAATAAAGCTAAGGTTTCTTTGAATTATATTAAGAAATAAAGAAAGCGAGAATTTTATTAATTTGGTTAGGATGAAAATTGCACATTATATTAATTTTCGTAAGTAATTTTATTTGCTGATCTAATTAACAATTCTACATTTTTATTGTAAGTATCTTGTCAGGTAGGTCGGACTTTCATATAAAGACGTAAGCTTGCGCATGTATTTCTATGAAACTGTTCCGGCATGTTCAAATTCGGATTACATTTCAGTTTGTTAAAAAATGCAATTTCGTTATTTTTAGTGTTATACAAACATCATAATTTGACATTTAGAAATAGTACAATTTATATATTTATTGCAAACAAATTTTCTAAGTAACTTAAAATTATCATAATGCATATGTAAATTTTATTTAAAATTATCTAAAATGATCATTACATAAATTTTTCGCATTTACAAGACATAAAAAAATAAGTGACTTCTAATTCTACTTTACTTTACCGCATATTAAAAATAATATTACTTCAAATGTAGCATAATGTATTTGACTATGAAAAGTTATGATTAAACAAAACGGTTTAAATAAAAAGTAAGAAAATAATAGTAATTTTTTAATAACAACTCTAGTATTAGTAGATTAATTGTTCAACTCATAAATACTTATTGAGCTTTCTTAGGTCGTTCCTATATCTTTTTTTAATCGTATTTTTGAATCTTGAAATTTTAAAACAGAAATCAAATAAAAGAATTCCATTTAGTTGAAAAAAAACTCCGTCAACCAATCATAGTCATTGGCTTGCAGTCAACTTAATTTTTTTCATTTCAGAAAAAAATATCTAAAATATATTTTATGAATATTTTTAAAAATTTCTTGTGAAGCAAAACAAAAATTGTCTTCCTTTTATCTGTACTGACCATTCATACTAAATGCAGCCAACTTTTTCTACAGAAAATAAGAAAAGAAAACGCATTTTAAAAATTTTTATTCTTTTGACGCAGATGGAACAATGGTGTCTCCTGTATGTATAGATTTTTTCTGACTCTTTAATTACATACAAAAATATTTTTTGATATATTTTAATTATTAAAAACAGTCTAATAGCTACTAAAAAGTCTGAAACATAAAATACAGAAAAAAAAAGTACATTTAAAAAAAAATTGTTATTCATATTCAAAAATGTATCAATAATTGATTTTGGAAATTAAAGAAATTTGAATGAGGAATAACTGTTTCTCTTAGATCTAAATAACAGCAAGTAAGCAATAATTTTAAAAATTATTGTTTGGAAGTTAGCCTTGTTTGAAAAATTTTACCTTTAACACAAAAAAAAGACCCCTGTGTCCAAAGCTGTATTTTATAACTATAAATTATTTAGATGCTAAGTATAAAGTTTGTAACTTATTTTGACCTAAATTAATACAAATTACTGTAAAATTATGTTTAATAAAAATTCTGCGACAAAGGGTTAAGTGAAAGCAAAGCATTAATTTATCACATTTTAGTTAATTCTATCAGAATTTGAGAATTAAAGAAATATGTTTGGATGATTTTCGCATGAAATAAATATATAATTATCAGAGATTATTCAAAGTAAGAGAAAGATTTTTTCATTCAACCGAATATTTAAATTCAAGATAGTTATATTTGTCATTAAAAAGACAAAAAATGATCGACGTTTAATAAGCAAGATAATTTTTTGCTGTCTACTCAGCAAACTTGAATACTCTCATATCGTTTTTCAAAAAATAATAATTTATTTCAAATTATTTAATAGATTTGTTTCAGAATTTAAAGTTTAGAGCATTGAACTGTGTAATGTAAAATTTTCTATGAGTTTATAATCTTAAGTGTTTTTTTCATTTCAATGAATATTTAAATTTATTTCTTCCATTCAAGAAATGTGTCTTCTAACTTTATTACAAAAAAAATAAGTAGTATGTAAGGGAGAGTCGGGTAGCCTCGCCCACTTAAGGAGTATTGCTCATATTTCTGTATAATATTGAGTAATAATCAATATTTTTTTATATTTCTATTGTTTTATCATCTAATTTAATAATGCAAAGAGAATAAACCAAAAAAAAGAATAGTTTAACTTAAAAAAATAGAAATTTAAAAAATTTGACTACTGTATTCAACATATTTTCAAAACTATTGTTTACCATGTTACCAGCTGCATAAATATTTGAAACTTTGAAAATAATCTTTTTTTAATATAACAATTAATGTCCGATGGCCCATTGACTTGAAAAAATATTCTATACATATGAAATTGACAGTGGGCGGGGGTACCCGACACTCCCCTATATATATAATATATATATATATATATATATATATATATATATATATATATATATATATATCGGCGTTAGATGTGTTTCAAATATAAAATAAAAAAGCCTCCATTAAAAAGCCTAGGACCACGGATCTTTTTTCTGAAATAATTTTAGTTTAAATGAGGTAGTATTTATTTATTTATGTTTTGAAACTGTAAAAAGATTTAAAAAAAATGTTTTTGGGCCATGTAAAGTTAAAAAATGACAAAACGAATGTATTGGAGTACACAAACTTTTATTATTATCTTGTTTAATTAATAATTATTACTTTTAAAATTATTATTATTATTTTATTTAATATTTGTTAATTATTATTTTATTTTTTTATTTTCTTATAAAATATCGGAAATATCAGTCTAATATCGTCAGAAGGAGAAATGTAGTTATTTATTAAAAGATATAGTTGAAGCTTAAAAAAAAAAAAAACTAAATTTTTGATTAAAATATGTAGCAAAGGAAAACAATTTTTTTCCATTTAAAAATATTTATTGTTAAAAAAGTTCTAAAAAGTTACTTATACATTTTGATAAAAATTTTAAAATTATGCTCTGTTTGGATCAATGGCAGTTTTCTTCCTCCTAGAAAAAACAATGCTAAAAATCGCACAGTTTATTACAATTTTTCATTTTCTTTTGAAATATAACAGAAAAAAAATAATTTTACTAAATAGGTCTGGAAGAAAAATTATTATTTATTTTTTATAGTTATGGATTTCAAGAAACTTTTATGTGAGGAGGTGAGTTAAGTTCTCCTTTCGCTAGAGGGCAGGGGCGATAACAGACAATTCTGGAACTGATAACTCTTTGCGCATGCGCGTTGGCAACCCTTGGACCAATCATTGGTGTTCACTAATCTGAACCATTTTCGTTTTTGGCTTCAAAGAGTGCAGTTTACTGAAACTTTGTGTGAGTGCCTGTGTTTCTGATTAAAATATTCCTGAGTTTCCTGTCTTGATATTCGACTTTTTATTGTGATATTTTTTAGATTTGTGGAGTAAGTAAATTTTTTTACATTTTATTTAATTGTTTTATGTTATTTTTATGATTGTTTTAGTTAGCTGGTTGTTATTTAGTTGTTAGTTAGTTGTTATTTTTAGATTGTTATAAGTAGGATAACAATCCGTATTTAAAAGATGTTTTTTTGTTTGTTTATGTATTTAACTCTTTACTGTTTTTATGTAACGGTTTTCAATACGTTAATTTGTGATATATTTGACAATGAAAACGTTAAATGCATAACACTCTATATTTTCTTAAGTGAGTTATTAAAAATAATAAACTATGCAGTTAGACCTCATATATATATATTTATAACAAGGACAGTGGAAATCTGTACTTTTATTATAGTATCCAAAAAAAAAAAAATATTTATTCAGAAATGAATTATTAGTTAATTAGAATTTAAAAATTACATAACTACGAATTTTCCTGACAAAGGATGATTTTTACGCTAATAATTGAAGGGATTTGATCAAAGTTTAAATTATAATTTTAATGAACGAAAAAAAAAAAGTTTCATTTTTGAAGATTAGGAAATGAAATATTCTTAAATATTTTTCTTTTTCATTGAGTGTGTTTTACCGTATTTACTTTTTGTAAGTTAAAAGTCTTTTAAAGTATTTTATTCATTTATTTTTATTAATATTATTTATTTATTTTTTTATTAATTTTTTAAAACTTGAAGAAATTTTGAAACATTTGTTAATTTCTTTTCAGTTAAGGTGTAAAATAGTTAATATATTTGGATATATGCGGATGTATTTGGATTTTCATTGGATATATGCGTTTTTTAATTATTAAAGCTTTTAATTTAATTAAATTACTGATTCATATTTAAGATAACTGGTTTTATTTTTGCTGGATATTTAAATCTACTTAATAACCATTTACTTCCTGGACAGGGACAATAATAATATCTTCTTTAATAAGCAAAAACTGTGTTTAACTTTGTCAGAAGCCTCGTTCATTTTCTTGTTTTGTTTGTAATTTTATGGAGGACTTTATTAGCATCGAAATTCTGTTCTTTAAGTGATTTATAAATATTTTTTATATTATATAGTTCATAAAAATTAACTTAATTTTTCAAAAATACTTTGCTTTGATAAACTTTTACCAAGTTTAACCTTTTTGAGATAAAATTCGTTAATCGAGTAAGGAACGCGATTACTTAAAAGACGAGAGAAGTTGATCGTCTAAAAGCCACTGTTAATAAAGGAAGGTGAGGTAAAAGCACAGAAAAGGGACTTGTGAGGAATTCACTTAAACATGACAGAAGTAGGAAAGTGAATGCTTTTGTAAATATGAAAACGTGCTTTCTTCTGTAGTACTTCTGTTTTATGTTTGTAATTAGTTTAGTTCCTCGCAATGCAGTTTGTGATAGTGAGGAAAGGGGTGGGGTAGCATATATTATTGAATTCAATTTCCATACGTCAATGTTTTTTTTAGAAAGCAGTCTCGGGCTACTTTTCAAGAATGTGTTATTTTCTTGATACTGAATGGCTAAATACAAGTTGTTATAAATTATTGAAAAGGAAACAGCATTATTTTACTTGAATATGGTTATTACTTGTAAGTTCCCCGAACTTAGTATACAGATAATTTATTTCACATTTGTGTACTTGAATGTATTTGATAGTTTTTTTTTGAAATCGAAATAAGTTGCGTCTTTTAAGCCCTTTATATCTTTTTTTTTAAAGCTAAAAGTTCTTTGATTAAAAGATTTAGCCACAGCAAGCGTGGTATAAAGAGCGGCGTAGAATAAAATACCCTGAGACTTAGTTGCCTTATGAAATATCATTTAATTTATGTTGTTATTGAGTGTCAATGATTATGTTGAAGTTCTCAGTGTCTATATTGTTACTTGTGTAGTTTTGTAATTTTAGTTTTTAATTAAAAGTTGATGAGAGAAAAAAGGAATTTTTTTACTATATCTTTAAGTTAGGAATCCTATTTTAGTTTTGAATTGTCATTTTTATAATCTCCCTTTGCCCCCGTTTTTGTCAGGGTTGAGGTTTTTGATGTCCTTAAATGATTTTGACTTATAGAACTCAATCTCACCATGTCCTAACATGACTGGAATTGTTTAATATCTATTGATTTGAAAATGAAACATTTTTCTCCAGTTGTGATAACTATGTACTTATTTCCTTTAAAAAAATTATGTTTAGATATTTTTTATTTTTATTATTAAATTTTAATTATTAGTGACTGGGCAGCTCCGAGTTTATTGATTAGCATTATTTGTTAATTTGCATTATTATTTATATATTATTTATTAATTATTGCTTCTAACAATTTGACTTACTATTGATCTATCTCAGCCTTCATTTTCCAATTTCTTATTTTGAAGCTCTTAAGGTTCTATTATTGGTATTTAATAACTAATGCAAAGCTGTTATGCTTTAAGAAATCATATTTGAAAGACAAGATTTCCAATCATAAGTTAGAATTTAATCAGGTTGAAATTTTTTTTTAGTACTCTAGGATTATCCCGTTGACCATTTTGGCCAAACCCGATATTATCACCAAAGGGTAGTTTCTGCGCAATAACCACAAATATTATCATATTTACCGTGAAATTCTTGACTATGTGAGTTTTCTTTAGGCAAGAAACATTACTGTACTTCTTAAAAACATTTGTATTTAAGTGAATTTATGTGGCAAAAAAGCACCAATTCTCATTTAAGCACAATGATCTCATTTATGTTAGTATTTCTTGAAGTAAATGAGAATAAATGGTTATTGGAATATTTTTTGCAGTTTTTTTTTTTAAAAGGGCATAATTTTCTAGAAAAATTCTTTGGTTTCAGGCAGAACTGTAAAAAGAGTGGTTTTTGCAGCAGCTTTTACCATTGAGTTTCACCATCTCAATTTCACAGAATATGCTATTTAAAAAAGATTTTCATATTTAACTCATTATTTTATTATGTCCTCTAGTTTTGAACAAAGAAAAAGTATTAGAATCACTTTCACTGCATATATTTTGAATTTTTTATAATATTTAGACATTTTTGCAGAAATATTTTTTTTATATCCTTCCTTTGAACTAAAACAAACTGAGAATTGTTTTGGACTTGAAGTTTAAAAAGGAAGCGTTATTTGAAACTCTAAAAGCCAATGTTGAAAAGTTTCAATTAAATAGTTTCTTTTGTCAGATTTTTCATTGAATGCAAATTGATGTTGCACTACGTTAAAATATTTTTTGATGACAGGGATATTCGGACATGAAGGCCTCTTAAGACACTCTCTATATTGCCTTTAACTTTATCTAGCATTCATGCTTATAATTGTCAAATAAAATGAAAATTTATTATTGCATTATACTTTCTAGACATTACTCTGAAAGAAGAAAGAAATTTGAGTCTTATTGATCTACAACCTGTACTGTTGCTGCTTGAATAAGGACTGTGAAGAACTTGATGATCCATAATGTCTGCTTGCCAACTTGGAAGTCTAGGAAATCACAAAGTTGTAGAGTTTAGAGGTCTTCACACATCTGTTGGACTCATAAAGAGAGCAGTTTTGCAGTACAGAAATCTGGACATGAGTTTAAGCTCTTCACTTCGAATAACAAATGTTCAAACAAAGGAAGGTAAGGATCATGAACTTATTTATTTAAGTATTTTTCATTTTTGTGTTATTCGTTAATGCTAAACTTGTGCTTGGTTATGTTTATAAGTAATTACGAGTTTATATTTTTCTAAAGAATAAAAACTTTGCGATTATGATAATATAGGACAAGAACCCATTGCTAGAATTCAAAAATATATTAAATTGACATAATTTTATAACATACATGTTTTAGCATATTCATACGTTAAAACATAGCAATTCAAAACATCATTTGTATTGTTTTCTGTGCTATTGTTGGTAAATTTTTATGCTATTTTAAATATAAATTATTGAAATAATTTCTTTGTATTATTTCTAATTATTTATATCGCATAATATTATTGTTTTTAAATATTGTACTAAATAATATATTTATAAGTTTTATTTTGTATTTATATGGTCTATGTATTTATATGGTACATGAAATATGTTTATTATTGCTGTTTTGCATTGAATACACCCAAAGTACTTTCCTTTAAATTAACTTTACTTCTATATAAGGATAACCATAGCATGAAGTTTGATGGAATGTTAAAAAATTGTGAAAATGTCCCAGGGACTTATCCTGAATTTTTATGAGATACTCATTTTTGAATAAATTTAACTTAATCTAAAATTTTTGAATAATGATTATTTTATTGAAAAGAAATTTTCAGTTTATGTAATTGTAAAGTTACAAAAACATTATAATAAGACAACAAGGGATGTTGCATTTTGTTTTATACAATATTTGAACGTAAATAACCACACAATTTTGTTGAAACTATTAAAGATTAGGGTTATAATTTTTGTAAAACAATTATTTTGACTAACTTTTATTGGAATTGATTTTTCAACTAACATTTTTATAAAATGTTAAAAGAAAACATCTTGTAAAATCCATCTGTATCGATCCCTGAATACTGTCACGAATTTATCAAATATTATTCTGCATATTATGACGCTAAAAGTGATTGTGTTTAATATTATTATCTTATATCACTTCGTTGCAATCTTTTTCAATAATTTGTTTTTTAAAGAGGATTCTAAGTTCACACTATTTCGAGGACTTTGTTTAACTCAGATTGTGATAAAATATTGTAACATTGTTAGAATCTGTTCTGAAATGTTGAATATTAAGCACAATCTCTCTATCTAGTGTAAAAACTCTAATTGACATATTTTGATTTCTTTTTGAATTTTTCTTTTTTACTTGGAATTACCAGTTTGGTATTTATCTTAAAAAATTAAGGGTGTGCAATATGTGCTTTGCGATATTGTATAGTATATAAGAAATAAAAATAATTTTTAAGGAATTGAAATTTTAAAAAAATTTAAAATTGTCTGACAGTACACATATGTCCATATCCACATTTCATTGAATATTTAATTAAGCCAATTGCAGAAATTCAGAGATTTATTCAAATTCCAAATCAAAGTGTTAAAAAATTCCCCAAAGGCAAATGTTTTACACAGTAATATAATGGTTTTTAATTTAATAGTAAAAAATGCGCAATAATGACACATGTTTTCTTAGTTGTAAAGTTAATAAAAATCATTAATTTATTCTGTTTAGAAATAGCTTTTCTTTAATAATAAGCTTTCAGTTTAATAGAAAAAAATTTTCTTTTTTTTTACATTTCTGTTTAGTATTTACTAATTAAAGATGGACAAATTTGTATTAATATATATCATTTATAGTTCCTTTTATCACATCAATAATATTCATGTACAATTTTGAAAGTAGTTGTTGTCTGTGATTTTTATCTTTATATTATTTCAAAACTTGATTAAACTCCAAAACTCACTGAGAACACCAAAAAGTAATTGATTAAAGTTGAGTCATATCCATTTTTGTTTTTAATCATATCAAGTAAACTGTATTAAGAATCATATGCTGAAAGGGCATTAGTCTTGCTAACTGATTTTCAAGGAAGCTAAATAAGGAAAAACATTTATTTCTGTTTTTAGTATCAGTGCAAAAAGTATTCAAATAATAATGTTTTTCGATCTAATAGTTAAAGTGGAAAATGGTTTTCGTTTAGTTTCAAACTGTAGTTAAAGAGACTGATTCCTTTTTTGCACAATGCAATTCGCTTATTGTCAAAAGTCTTCTTATATGCAAAATGGAAAATCAAACTTTACAAGATTAATTTGTGTTACTAAGTATAGTATCCGTCTATATATATTTGATATTAAATATATATATTTAATATTTTTGAAATTTATGTTTTATTTGACATTCAAAAATTTATTATGTATAATATTTTTTTATTCCAAAAAAATTACAAAAAATGTAACTGTACATAGGTAAATTGTACATTCTACCTAATCTAGTGGTAATAATATTTTATGTTAAAATTTATGATCTAATAAAATGTCCTTAGACTCTGTGTTGTGGCTTGATTTGATTGCTTTTAAAAACTTGTTGAATTATAGAGTCCTTCATTGCGAATAAATCTTTTGTTTGTATTAATTCAATAATTTGTTTTTTGTTTAATTAGATTAGGTGTATTTTTTCGTTTTTATTTTGGTTTTGATTTATTCTCTTTGTTTCATTGGATTTTAATTTTTTGCCAATTTTTCTTTATGCTTACTTTTAAATTTCTATTCTTAAACCTACCCATGTTTTATTTCTTAAATTTTTTTTCAGTTTTTACTCATTTTTATGTTAATTTACTTTGCAATATATTAATCGAATTTTAATAATTTTTCTTTGCTGATGCCAGTTTACGAAGATGATAATGCAGTTATTCCAAAAAATACCGCAATTCGTATTACACGTTTTCCTATCGTGAGTGCTTTGAAGAGAAATAGGTATGTAATGCTGGTTTTTATTTTATTTTTTTTTTTGTTTAACTTTATATAATTATGTGCCAAATGCTTTCTTTAATTACGTTATAATTAAGGATAATTTTTAAGTTATACTCGAAAGTTTTTTTTTTATGTTGACGGACAAGCTCATATATATTGTATATATATATTTATATTTTAAAAAATGTGATGGAAAACAGTTTTTTTTCACTCAAAGTAAAAATTTGAACTGCTTAGAATGTAATAGTGGGTATAAATACTGTTATGTATTATGATTGCTGTAGAGTACGTTCAGTAAAAAGAAATTTTTTTGCATCGGGAGTAATGCTAGGAAAATTAAATTTAGTATCAATATTATGTTATTCTCTTTTATTTATTAATATAGATTAACTTTTTTTTGTTTCGCCCTTAGAAACTAATGGCTTTAAATGATATTAAACAATATATAATGATATTAAACAATTCTTTTATTTTATGTTTTTTTTTTTTTTTTTTTCAATTTATTTGTTAAAGTATTTGTTTCACCAATTCTTTTGTACCAAAATTAACCTGAATGTACCAAATACTTTCAAATTTAAATATTTGATTTATTCTTTAGCCAATATTTTAATGACAAGAAGATGCTGGAAGATAATGCTGTTGACGTTCCTTCGGAACTATTGTGTATCGCTTGCGATTATCTTCTACAAGATGCAGTTTTAGCTCCTTGTTGTGGAAATAGTTTTTGTTATCAGTGTAAGTTTTTTAAAAAAAGGTTTTATTTAAAAGCATTAATTTTTGAAATTATTTTCAATGTTTGTATTGAAGTTTTGTGCTATAACGTAGATTCTGCTACACATAAATTTTTTACTAGTCAAAACTTTTTCTAAATGTTTGTTATTTTCTTTTCAATAGTTTAACATAATCATTATATTATGAGGGAATTTATTGAAATAATAATTATATTTAAATATTATTGCATTTAACTGGTTAATAATTATATTTAAAATGTTTTTGATTAGTGGCTTTGGGTATTTGTGATAAGAAAATTCTGGTAATGTAGTTAGTCATTAGTCCAGTACCCTAATAAATGAATATAAGAAAAATATTTATTAGTTCTGTTTTCTTGAAGGTTTAAAATCTCACATTCTTCAGGATAAGAATTTTACTATGTTATGAAATTACTATTTATTTTGATTTAATTTAATAGTGTTATAAAAATTAATATCGAGATAAAAGTAACTGTAGCAGGTGTTTTGAATGATACATAGCAGAATTTCTTTTCAGCAGTAAATTTCCTTTTGTGCAATAGTTTATAATTACAAAACCTTTAGAGCTTGTTGCTCACTTATATTAATGATGCATCTTTGTTTAATTATATTTCAATTATCTGAAAAACCATGTTTGATGTATTTACAAGTCAGTTGTATGAGATTTTGTTTTACTTATTAACTTACATTAATTATATTACATTAATTATTAATCAATTATATTATAATTACACTAATTATATTACCATATGCTTACGTTGGATGGTTTGAACTGCTATAACATGAATGAAACATTAATGTTAGTTCCTTAGATTTCAGACTATTTGTTTTATATTTGTATAATGAACTGATTTTAAATGAATTTTTATTACAGGTGGTTATCTGGCACTTTCCAATTCAGAGTGCCCAGTTTGTCATGATATTGAGGTTTCTAATTCAGATAATCTAATTCCATGTCTGTATTTACGAAAGGCTGTACAAATTTTCAAGTCTTCAAATCCTGAGTTTTCTAAATTAAGTTCTAGATCGAAATTGCCTGAATACAAAACTACTGTTGAATTTTTTAAAGCGATAGAGAAGACACTTGAGACTGAAAAAAAGCCACTGGATGTGACAGATTCCATAAAAAAGGATCCCACAACAGCTTTAAAGTTAGATAATAGGTAAACATACTGATTTCTTTTGCTTATTGTGTTTATGTACTTATTAGGTTAATAATTGGGTTTATTTTTATTTTTAAAGATTTAACACTTAGTCACAGAATTTTTATTAAAGATTTTTCCATTCTTTTTAAAAAGTCTTTTATGTCAAAATAAGTGAAAAATATTCTATTTATCATTTTAATAATTTATGTTTATGAATTATTGCAGGAAAGGCTTATCTTTTTCAGTCTTAAAGGTGAATCTTCAAACACAGCTCACTTCCAAACAAAAGTTTTTTTCAATTCGCACTTATTTAGATCTAAGACAAACAGTACTTAATTATTAAAACTTCTTAGGTTTACAAAATCAATTACGGATTAGTTTTTAAATATGATTTAAATTTTTTTAACTACTTCTTTTATGCTTTATATTTTAGTGCAAATATAATTCTGATAATCTGTATATTAGTAATGTGTTTTATTAGTAATGATTACACTGTTTTTTTATTTTTTATAATTAAAAAATACCAAAAGCATCAGAAAGAATATATAAAATGGACAACTGTGTCCTATCTCCAAAGAGTTATTAGAATATAAATTTCTGATATTTGAAATATTTTTAAATGGTAAATTTTACTTTACACCTTGATGCGCTTAGCTTATGGTTGTTAGACAAACTGTTTTTGTGCAACCATTGGAAATAAAAAGTTGCATATTCTAGTATTTAGACAATTTCTTTTGTTTCATTTTTTATATTAGTTTTTCATTTTCATTCTTTTTATTGATGTTTTAATTTTTTTCTTCTGTATTTTAGCTGTCAAGAGTTTGGAAATCCATTAGCAGATGAATCTTCTTCTGATGGGATACAATCTGGCAAGAAGATTGAGACTATTATTACTTCAAGATGTACATATGGACAAGTAAGTGAATATTATTTTCAATAATAAACTTAAAAATTCAATTTTAAATGTTTCAATATTTTCAACTAATGCATATTTACTTTACTCTTGAGTTTTAAGCTCTCATGAGCAGTGATGTTGAGTTCGTTTTTTGCCATTAATATTTACTATAGGTAATTTCACAAAAAATTCTAGTATAGAAATAAGGATCTTTCTATGAGTATTTTAACCTATAATTTGATTTTCTATTCCACCATTTCAAATAATACTTCGAAAAATCTTTTCAATAGTTTTTTTTCTTAAATGTTCAATTATTAACATGAATTCTAAATTTTTTGTATGAATGTCATATTTTTTTAGGTGACTGAATTAATTGCTACTTAAGTATTTTTAATTTTTGAATGAAGTTTTTTTTTTTTTTTTTTTTTTTTTTATTAAATTTTTTAGCAATAACTGTAAATAATTAAAATAAGTCTTAATATGGATTCTTTAAGAAAAATTGTGAGGCTTTGATTACTATTTCTAAGTAAAGTTTTTGATGCATTTGATATATCCTTGCTTATGATGTTTGGTGTAATTAATTTAACTAATTTGTTTTAAAGGATTTGATTATTTTTTTGCATCTTCAGGTGTGTAAAGTATTCTAATAACTTCTTTTCTTTCAGAGGCCAATTCGAGATTCCTATTTTGATGATTATCCTTATTGTGGTAAGTTCTTGATTTCTAAAAAAACTTTCAAAATATCTAGATCAAATGTAATACGTAACAGTTTTTATTTTATCCCTCAGTGTTAACTTTAGTGTTTTTTTTTATTAGTTTCTATGTAAACTCTAAAGCTATTTAACTATTAAAAATGATTAGTCTTATTAATTAAAAAATTAAATATTAAAGTAAATTTTACTTGATTTTCTATTTAGCATTATTTTTAATAGGTTTTCAGTTTTTTTTTTAATAAACATTGTAAAGCGTGTTGATTTTTTTACGATGTTTCATCTATGATCCAATTCAAATTTTTATTTTCTCCAGAAATTAATTTTTCAGATGTTACTGATTGTTTACCTGTTGCTTCACTTTTTAACTTTTGATTTCTATTATATTTTTATTCTCTTTTTTTTTCTAGTTACATCTGATGGCGTTTCATATCTGGAAGCAGAACCATTGCCACCAGGAGTAGAACCTTTGCCTTCCCAAATTCCGACTTACTTGGGTTATCGTTATGAAGTGCATGATTCTGCAGATGCTTTTAACATGAATGAAAGGTAACTTTATTTAATAAGTTCTTTATTTCTTTTCGTCATTTTTCAAAAATATCATTCATGCTTTTTTTATTTGCAATTGGACTTGTTAACAAGCCTTGTTAATAAACAAGTTTGAAACAACAAGTTTGCAAAAATACTGTAACTCTTTTGGCCAAATTATAATTCGAGGGTTTGTTAAGGAATTTAAATTTTGGGAAATAAAGTCTGTACAACAAACATGAATTTTATTTCAGTTTACATTTTTTACTTTTTACTACTCAGTAGTCCCTCATTAGATGTCAGAAGTTTTCTACTACATCAATCTTTGCATGAAAACGATGAACTTTTGCTTGAAAACTAAGCACTTACATTAGTTAAGCTGAGTAAAATCATAAGTTTAAAAACAAAGAATTGCCTTACTTAAATGTATTATTAATAAATGCATATTTTCTGGTTTTTTTTCTTTTTGGTGTTTAAAGAGTCATAATTCATTAATTACATTTTTGTTAATATTGATGCATTAATAAAGCTTACCATATTTATTATTTAAAATCAAAGCCAATAAATAGAACTTTCATAAACTGAACAATCATGTATATCACTTCTTAGTTGTTCCTGAGAATTCATAGCATCTTATGTCTATAAAAGTTCAGAGTGGAGGCCACTGAGGCTTTTATTTTTAACTGTTGTAGTTTTAGTGTAAAGACTGTGTCTCTGTTTCATTTTTTACAAGCAAATTAGTTTGTTATTTTAAACTTACAATTTTTTCTCTCTTTATGTGTTTTAGGAGTATCAATTATGACTTTCATTGTGGAAAATATGACAGAAACCATTATGGAGAGGAATTACCTCGCAATAAAAGTAGAAGCTCTGGCCATTCTAGTTATGAACATATGTTATCATCGTCTTCCAAATATTTTTCTGACTCACCTTGTGAAAAATCACCAGGTTATCCTACAATTCTCTCTAGGAGATCAAAAATACAGTCACATTCTGATTATCACTCTTCTACCAGCACAGAACACCGATCTAGTCGGAGATCAGCAAAACGTACAAGGTCTTCCAAGTCTCGTCCACGAAGGAGATCCTCTTCTTCCAGAGGATACTGGAAATCTTCTGATTCTCGGTCTTCTAATTCTGATTCTCAATCTTCTACTGACAAAGAGTTTCAATCTAGAAGGAAGTCAACCCAACAAATCAGGTCTCATCTTGGAAAGAGATCGTCTTCTCCTAAAGAACACCATAGATCTTCTCACAGGAGGGCTTCATGTTCCAGAAATCTCCCTTGTCTTTCTTCTGAGTATGGAAAGCACTCTTTACCTCCTCAGGTTGTTGGTTCTAATAAAGGAAACATTGTTCAGAAAGAAGAGATGTTCCATAAGAAGCGCATAGGTGAAAAAGAAGTACCCAGTGAACAAGATAAGTCTTTGTATCAGAAAAAGCCTCGTAGTGAAGCAGAATGCTCCATCATATTCTCGAAGCCTAATGATACCAAAATGTCTCTCGCCAATTTTGAACCAGATTATGAGCCAGAGCATGTTGTGATCAAGGCGCCTGAGAGAAAAAGTGTTTTTCCTGAGAATAGTAACAAAAGAATGAAATTGGACGAAAGTGGATGTTATGTCAGCAAAAGAGTTTCTTGTATCAAATCTTCTCCAGATGAAGAACGTTCAAGTTCTGATAAGGAAAATGCTTCTAAAATCAAAAAATCATGTCATAAGAAACATAAGCGTGGTCATTTGAAGAAAAAAAGTCGCAAATCAAAAAGAGAATGAAATAAAAAGTGTACATATTTAATCTGTTGAATTAAAAAAATTATGATGACTCTATTTTCTTCAAAATGTGATATTTATATATTTTATATACTAGTCTGCTTTTATCAGTTATGTAAATTAGTGTACTAAGATCTAAATGATTCAGTACATGACACAGAATGAGCTTTTATTAAAATTATCTTGTTTTTCATATTTTTCTTCATTTAGCAAATACATTTTTAAATTTAATATTTCATAATGTGATAAATTTACCATTCCTGTTTTGAGTATTCAGGAATTTACCATTGGCAATTTTTTTTTACTTGATTTTGTTTTAATTTTTTTTAAAAAAGATACGATATTTTATTGTTTTACGTACTAGCCTATGCTTAAAATTTTTGCAGAAAGTGGCAATGAACAAATTTTTTTTTGACTATTAAAATTATGTTATATTTGATTTCTTTTTTAATTTGTATATTTTCAAATGTCATTTTTCATAAAATGATTATCTGACAATTACTGTATTAGTATGCAGCAAATGACGATGAACATTTAATTTTTGTTCAGATTGCCAAACTCTGCCATAACTGATAAGATTAATATTTACTATTTTGAATAAAAATTTCTTTATCTTAAAGTCCTTATTATTTTATGTACATTCTAAATAATGCACACCCTAAAGTTTGCTAAGTATTTTTCTTACTTATTGAATGTTGTTTTCTAAATAAGTTTACTTATAATGCAGAAATTGACAAAGAGCAAATTTTTGTTTGGCTATTAAAATTATGTTATATTTGAGTTCCTTTTTAATTTGTATATTTTCATGTGTATTTTAATGTCATATGTAACTGTATTTTAAAGTTATTGTCATATTATGTACATTCTAGATAATGTACAAAGTCAGTATAAGGTATCCTGAAGTCAGTATAAGGTACTTTTAATTGCATAAAACGGAACATATTCATTTTTTATTGTATTTTTTTTCTTGCTCAGCAATCTGTTTAGAAATCATCGTGTTTTCATCTGTAATTATTGATGTCTACATATGTTAGGATTAACTCAATGTTTTAATTGTTTGATTAGCTGCTGCTATAGATTTTTTTTATTTTTTGTACAATACATTTTTTTGTTCTTTATCCTGTAACATATTTTTTTAAATGGAGAAAAATTTTATTGTATATTTCAAAATACATATTTATGAACGTTACTAATTCAGTAATTGTTTATTGCTACTAATTTTCATACTGTGCTTTATTTTTGGAAAGAATCTTTGTTTTTTATTTACAATATTTTTTAAAAACTTGTGATATTTATAAAATTTTGTTCAATAAAATGTGTAAATAATAATTTTTTATATTGTTTTATTTATAATTATAACCATTGATATTTCAATAAAAGGAAATGCTTTTTAAAGGTCACTTTATGTCAAATCGAAAGAGCGGAACATATTATATTTTTTTATGAGGTTTATAAATTTTGGAACTACAAGTGTTCAGTCGTTATTTTGATACAATTAGCAGAAATCTATTTTAATGGTGTTTTAGAGAGATTTTTAACATTGTCTCACTCAATCTTTTTTTTTTTTTAAACAAGATTTATCCCTACAATATCTATAGATATACCTAGTTAATATTTAGCTTTGTAATGTGTATATATTATTATCTAATCTACCCATTTCATTTTCTTTCAGAAGAGATTTCTTTATCAATTACTAAATTATGAGTATAGTAAAGTGCGGCGTGCTCTCTGCTTTCGCTTATAGCACTGCGTTTCAATAGGTAAGGCTTAATTTAGACTATCAAGATTTATATGAGCTCAGAGGCTCTTCTTCAAATTCAACATGCTTCCATCGAGTCCAACAAGGAGCTCCGGAAGCTACTAAATTATTATTAAGGGGAGGAACTATAACAATTAATAAAGTTTTGCCATTAATTTTGTTAGGAATTGTTGTCTAAATAAGAATAAATGATAATTAATCTTTTTAAACTTTGAAATTTTAGTGATATCTTAAAAATTTTATGATTCTTTTTTAATTTCAAATTTAACGTTTGATTTATTTAGGTGAAGAAATTTATAACATATTTAAACTTATTCTCATCACAAACATAAAAAAAAAAATATTTCAAATTATGTCCGTTTTAAAACTTTATTTCTACCACATTCTTGTTACTCTTGTGATTTTAGAATTTTGTTACTGTTTTCACTCAGTTAATCGTTCCCAGCATAAACTTTAAATTGCATTTAACTAAATACAGAATTAAAACCACAATTTTGTTAAAATAAATTTTATTCAAAAATGCATTATTTCAAATAAGTTCACATTTACATCTCAAATCTGTTCCATGCAATTAATAACACTTTGCAATTTTATAAATTGAGTAAAAGAATGGTTGAAAAACACTAATTCATTTAATAGAGTTAATTTATCCCAGTTCACTAAATTATCAATTTGAACAGTCATATCTACGTGTACTTTAAACAAAATTTTATTGACCATATAATGTAGATAAGAGAAGAGATAGATTGAAATACTAATTTTTTAAAAATTTTACATTGGCTAGGCTTAGACGTGATGGACTGTCGTGATTTTCAAGAGATTTTGAAGTTTAATGTATCATCACGTACGCAACTTTGGAAGTAACTTTGCATGTTCGTTAACTATTTTATTACTTCTTTCATGTTAATATTGCGCACTTCAGGTGTGCATGCGCAATTACCACTAAATATGTCTACGGGAGCTAGCAGGACGATATGGAAAACTGCGAAATCTCTCTCTATTAGCTTCAAACTTGGTTGGAAGAGGTTCAACCATTTCCATAATGTAACGAGTTCTGCTTTTGTTATATTGCTTTGATTTTAAACAAGTTGAGGGATGATATTTATGTTTTGCTTGTAAGGTCGGTTAGCAGTTAAATTTGCTACGTCATAAAAAATCACGCGTTGTCCGTCAGTTTAATTGTGCAATACCTAAAAGCCGAATGAAGTTCTGAAGAAATTACAACTTTCTAAATGTGGTCCAACTTTAAGAGAATTTTTTTTTTGCTCAAAAACTTTGTATCGATGCGTTCTTTTTGAATATTTTGACCATGGTATACTTGGAAACCTGAAAAAAAAAATGGTTTATTCAATGCAGATATCAGAAAACACGGGAACCAAAATTTTAAAAATCGTTGAAAGTGGTTTTAAAATATACTACTATTTTTTACCAAAATTTTTAAATTTATTACTAAAAAAGAATTTAACTACATGAAATTTTTTTCTTTAAAATGAAGAATAATTCATCATTTATCAATCGTATCATTTAATAATCATATCAATTAACAATCATTTAACATCATAGAGTACAAATAGTATCACTTGTATTATTATGTATAAATCGCCAAATAAAAAAACGGACCACCCAAAGTAACTTCAAATCTAATGATGGGATCTTTACGAAATCAGATGCAAGAATGCACTTACTTTAAATAAATAAATATACCTTTTTTTTTTTTTTTACTTTTGATTTCGGATACCCGAAATATAGGGGGTAGTCAATCTGGGAAATAGGATCCCAATAGTTTGGTCAGGAAAGCGGTACAAAACTTGGATCCCTTGATGTTAATTTTATTTTTTTGGCCTATTTCCCTATATCTAAACAATAACAGACATTAAATGAATTTTTTTTCTGCGAAAAAGAACCATCATTGTTATTTGAAAATTATGTAAAACTCATCACGTTCTAACAATAAATTTAGAAATACATTACACTTACCCATTTTTAGCAAAACTTGTCCAGACATGTACCATTTCTAGACTCAGCTGCACTTCATATGCTGTGTTATTCTGTGGGTACCTCAAAGGGTATCCGAATGCGAAAGGAGTTTCATCGAAATGGACCACTCCCATCCACGGTGCGAAAGGGGAGTTGGAAGGTCGATGTTCAAAAGAATAAAAATACACATTGTCATTTTTTTGAGCTACTGTCTCAGCTAAGTAAACCGATGGACAAATTCGGGTAAAATCCCCTATTGCAGCTTGTACCTTAAAAAGTAAAAAATAAATAATAATAATAAAAGAACTAATAGCTGAAAAAATAAGTGTAAGTAAAATATAAAACATCTCTATATTAAAAAGTAACTACAAGTGTTGTTTTGCCATGCGTCCTTCTTGCTCTCCCAACGTATCTAATGAAATGAAAAAAATATGGAATTTTGTGCATTTTTAGGGTTGAAGAAATATTTGATTTAAAAAAATTGATACTGATATTATATTTACGCCGAAGTTGAAACTTTTTTCTGCTGTGTAAATTAAATTATAACGAAAACTATTAGTAGTTAAATTATGATTTTGTGATGCTGCGTACTCTTATGTTTAAACATTCGTAACAAAACGAGTATAAATTGAATTTCTTTTTTTCATATAGAGGATTCGCGATATTATTATTTATTTAAGTCAATACAAAGAGGTTTTTAACATTTTCACCCCAGGTTCTTCACTCGGATCTGCTTTCTAAGTGACCTTTTTTTATTTTTGCTTATTTCTGCGCTCTCTTCAGTAAAAAAGTAGGTTTAGCTTTTAAACAATTATATTGATCAAATAAAACCCTCTGTCCATTCGAAACTACGAAAATTGTATTAACTGAGTTCATTCAAATAAACTATTTTTAGTCTAAAAGTCATTGTTAAGCAAATAATAAAATTTTATTCCCTAAAATATTTTCAGACTAAAAACAACCAGTTGATAACCAGGCAGAAGATTCAGACTATTCAACTCTAAATTACTCTTTGCATGAAAATTAATTTTATAATAAAGTTTTTGGAATTCGAAGCACGTTCCTTATTGTTCCCTTTTCTTTATTTGCTGACCATTGCACAATCCCAGGTGTAACTGCGTCAGCTGTATATAGTAAGAAAGAAAATAATCATATTAAACAGGAAAATATCCTGAATAATGATACGATATTCACATACTAAGACTGGCCGTAGTGGCTCAGGAGATAGCACGCTTGCCTTCCAATGAGGTGACTCGGGTTCGAGTCCCAGCGATGGCTGATCGATACGAATTCCACACCCAGCTCGCACCGACCACAGTTCTGAAGTAAACCATCCCCAGGGAATCATGGGTTAGAGTTCTCTTTCCGTCAGGCTTACCGTGAGAGGTTTTCGTGTTTTCCCCCTCCTCTGTGGTTCCATCCCTCCTTTCTTCAAAAAATCCTCTACGAACGCAAATTTCTCCCGATATCCAGGATCTGGTATCGATATCTGGATCGATCCAGAAGTTACCTTGTCTTCTGGATTGGGTTCAGAATTACAAGGCTACGAAGTTGAACATAGTAGATAGTTGTAAACTCTGAACTGGATCGGCTGTTCAACGCCGGTAATAATAATAATAATAATGCTAAGACTCAATCTATAATGGTTTAAAGGCCTTACCTTAAATAATTATACTAAATAACTAGAGCAGACGATATTTTAGTCAAATGAAACACTAAAACGTATTTCCTCTGAATTAACCTACCTGTTTTTGGACAGGTTCGGATTCTTTACACTCAAAATCTTAGCGTAGTCGCAATTTTGAAAATATTATGGTTAGGAGAACGGTCGAAGGTTTGGACCCATCAGTTTAACTTTACTTTTTGAGCATTTTGCAAGATTTCGAATTTGTTTTTAGCGAATTGGAATTTTTTTTTTTTTTTTTTTTTTTTTTTTTTTTTTTTTTGCCACCAGTTAAAACATTCATTAATCCAAATATAATTTCATGCAAAAAGTTAAGTTTCGTAATTGTTATTTATTTTCAAATCGCCAGAAAATTTTTTTAATTTATACAGTTGCTAAGTAATTTATTACACTAATTTAATCTATATATAGTTTAGAATGACAAATTACAAAATTGGAAAGGAATTAGCCGAATAGATATTGAGGAATAAAAATTTTAAAATATGACTTTTTTCAAATGGTGAATTGCCAAAAGAATGAAATTATTCTTAAGAGGTTTAAATCTTCCAACGCTGTCTTGGCTAAGCTATTGGGACCATATTTTCCGTAATGTGGCAGCTCCTCTCTTATATTTTGAGAGCCACAAATTGGAATCCGCTGAAAAGAAAGTATGTATTCAGAAAAAAATACATCTTTAGGCTTTATTTCCTAACTTAGGAATCCCAGTGGTTAGAAGAATCGGACTTCGGTCCGGAGAGGCCGGGGCTCGATCTCCGTTATGACTCACCGACTACGTGCAACACACGTGCTCGTAAAATCCGTCGAATAAAAAATCCTGTGGTCTTTCACTGAGTAGTAAAATGGTATCTGGGGAAAATTTTCCTTCCCTTCAGATTTAAGTCCAAATTGAGGAAATGGCCTCACGAATGAATGTGGCTGCCATCTATTCGTGGGGTTCTGAAATAAGACGTACTTTTACCCTTGCGGTGCTCTCTTGTCAAACGAAAGGCGCACCTTCTTGATGTATTTCGGGAAAAGGCCTTGTCTGACGAGCTCGGCTTTTCATTCGAAACAACAATTAACTAGCGACTAATTGTAGCTGTAACTATATCCTAAAGTAAGTAAAAATATGTAATATATAAATTGTATCTTGCCCCGTATTAAATATCTTATTATCTTGTTTAAATAAACTGTCGGAAACAAAGATAAAAAGCAAAATATAGTGGATCACATACTTTATATAGAATGTCATCATCATCTTCATCTAAATCCCCTAAATAACGTTGTATCACTGCTTTTGTGTGCGGAAAACTATGGAAAACGTTCTTGAGAATTTTTTCACCAAATGATTTGTTAATTTTCGAAGTTTTTTCGCCAAAGAAGCCAAAAACATCCGTCCACTTCCTGGTAATTAAAATTGATCCTTCATTATGGTTAACACCGATCAAGAGGTCTACAGGCATGAAATCACCTTTTATCAGTGATAGGCGAGGATCGTGGGGTAGCAGATTATCACCATATCTTGGAAAATATCCGCTTTGTGGATTAGGGTTCACATTCCCCGAAACTTTGGTCAAGTTTAAAGCATCTGCACCTGAAAGAGAACGTAATAATTTTAGGTGTTATTTTGGGGAACTAGATTTTTTTTTTTTTTTTTTTTTCACAGTACCTAATATCTTTCTGAGACCCGATCTTTATATGATGGCAGAAAATGCAATTTTTATTTAAAAATATGTAGCTTAGAAAAAAGGAAACTCTTAAATGCAATATTTTTTCTTTAAAAGAAGTTTGTCCCAAATATACTGGAACAAACTTTAAGGGAAGTTAGGTGACATCACAAAGATTCAGCATTGCATAGTGATTCATGGTCGGAAACTTCCTGGGAAAGTAGTACGGTTACATATTATAATTCCAAGGAAAATCTTGTTTTTAAACATTTGTATGGCCTATGAATTTCTAAAGAGCATCGAAAATTCTCAAAGTTAAGTGTTCATTCATTGGAAAATTCAGTGTTTATTCACTGGTAAGAACTGTTCCTTCACTTGGTCATCTTACTACTTATTATTCGAACCTCCAAAAGCTTTAAACTATATTATCTAAGTTCTCTAAAAAAAATTTCTACATAATTTGCCTTTAATAAGAAATATGTTGACTCCGTCATTTAGCTAAAATTACAAATTGTGAAATTTTCATGATTTTTTTAAAGGCAAGATAAGCTTAAGTGTTTTTTCACTGGTTAGTTTACCCTACCATATAGATTTTTTCCGGATAATGCACTAAACTATTTTGTTTAATTTTTAACTTTAGCACGATTCCCAAGATATTATTGTAGTATAATTTGTTATGAGGAAAATGCCTTATTTTGTTAAGCAGGAAATACTAAAAATTGAAATTTGTAAGAAGATTCCGAAACCGTACCAATTTGAGAATCATCTGATTTTTAAAAAAATGCAATGAAAAATACGCAATTTCCGAACTTATTTTGATAAAGAAAAAAAAAAAAAAAAAAGAAAAAGAAAAAAAAAAAAAACGCTGCAAGAAGGCTAACATACTTTTTACAGAAACTGTGAAAACCAATTTTGCCTTCATTTCGTCATAAGAAGATATTAATGATATTGCTCCAAGGAACCTACTCAATAAATTCACTATTTCCAGAATGAAATCTGTTTGATCGAAACATATTATTCCTTGAAAATTGAAACAAGAAAAAAATTGGTACTTTTATTATTTATCTAAGCTTATTCCATTTATTTAATGATAGCGGTATCAAGGTTAAGGATATGCGATGGAAGCCCCGTTTACTATTATACTATAAATGCATTAAATCATATAGCTTGCATAATTTATATTAAGCAAATTATATAATAATTTTAAGCAAATAAGGCTGTAAAAATAAATTCAATCGAAATACTTCGAAAGTATACCCTAAAATATATGTAGAATAAACTTTGGAATCGATATATAAAAAATAACTTTTCAAACGACTTCCAGTAGGGCGGAAACGCTAACTTCTTTGAAATAGCTGTCCTTGTAACTATTTCATTTCGATTCCTGGTGGTAGGGGACACTTCATTTCCACATTCGACTTTTGAAATTTCAATTGTTAACTTAAATTTTTTTATGTCCTTAAAAATGTTAAGGCTAGCGGCAAAAAAAAAAAAAAAAAATTACTGCATTGATTTTTTTACAAAATAGTGAATTATTATTATTTTCAATCTTAGAACCTGTGCCTATAACTTATGTAAAACTTATATTAATATCGGGGGAAATAACTTTATATGTTGTGTTACTAAATTGATAATCCCAAGAAACTGAATCGAAAATATAAAAACTTCATTGATTTAAAAAATAATAGATTATAATAAAAATAGACATGTTTTGAGCGTCCAATAATTAAAGTCACAAGTTATTCAAGCCTGACAAGTCTTGAGAATGGGCGATTATATTTGAACGCTCGAAACATATCGACTTTTACTTCCCTCTTCATATTTTTTGAAGAAAGTTGAGTTTTTATCATCAATTATACTGTTTTACATTTGGGTCTTGATCATTATTTTGATAAGGATTTTACACTCGTTAAAGTGAACATATGCATTTTAATATTTTAAAAGGATTCATATGGTCTTTAAAAACGTAAGAGCATCAATTTTGTAAAAGTTATATTTGACTTTAAAATTAAAATTTTGGGACCAGATATTTTGAGTTAATGAAATTAGATATTTCATTTGTAAGTTTTTGTGCCCCCATTTCAGTATCTTAAGGACCATACGAACTCTGTTTAAAAAGAGAGTATCGTATCAGATATAAGGAAACAAAAATAATCATAGTAGCAGTATTTGGGGGTAAATGAAGCTTATCGTAATTGAAGAATATGCTGTGCGACATTTTATGGTGAATTTGCGAACGTAAGTTTCAGAATGTATCGACACATGAGGATGCTATTTGCAAATCATCTTTATCCAAAGAAAGCCTTGTAGCCTAAATATCTAGCAGAATGAAACGAATTTTTAAGCAATGAATCATACAATATACAGCATATTATTTCAATATCTTATTCTTAAACGTAACATATTTCAATGTTTTTAAAATGACACTACGCTTTCAGCAATTCCTTGAGTTATAGAAAAAAGAAATATCGTAAATTATAGAAAACCTTGTGACTGTGCATTAGAATTGCTATACAATCTACATTTTATTTTTCAAGCACTTTTCTTTCTTCAAACTTTCTTGCCTCGATGAAAGCTGTAAAAATAATTATCCCTAAAATTTTGTATATAGCTATTAATTAAACCTATTAACTATTGATTAAATTTCTCCGAGCAACCACAGAACATTATTTCAATTTTTATTACAGTCAGAGCTTGGTTGCTTAGCAACCTAGTAAAATTAGGTATTGCTCTTTTGAATTAATCTATGGGTTATCTTAAAATATTCATTTACGACGGCGACTTTCCTTGGCTGTTTTCTGGACTATCACCAAATATATAAACCTTTATTGCAACCCAATTTTCTCAAAATTAAGAGACAGGATTCCAATTATGTAAAAAAATATATATGTTTATTCAGAGAAAGTAAATTTTTTTGTCTGATTTCATAACTTAATTAATAGTTAGCACTATGTAATTAGCATATTTGAGGTCACCCTCAGGAACCATTAAAATTGACACTTAGTTCGTGAAGATCCGATTATTAAGAATGAAAGTTATTCAGGGTGATATATATATATATATTTTTTTTTTTTTTTTTTTTGCGGACTGTTCAAGAAAGTCAAAGATATATTTATTGTTATAAGGGTAATATATTTATTATATAAATATTTATTGGTCAAAAAAATAACATGAGCTGTGGTACTTGCTCTGTGAAAATGTTACAAAAGATGTTCAAAGTATCGACCATCACTAGTAATGTGTGCGCTACATCGTCGGTCCAGAGATTTTCGGATTCGCTGAAATACACCTGAATTTTGCTGCATATCCGCAAGCAGCGTCGGCAACTCTTGTAACCAAATCCATTTCGGAATCCACAGGTGTTTCGTACAC
Organism: Parasteatoda lunata; assembly: GCA_949128135.1. Classification (NCBI taxonomy): domain Eukaryota; kingdom Metazoa; phylum Arthropoda; class Arachnida; order Araneae; family Theridiidae; genus Parasteatoda; species Parasteatoda lunata. The sequence continues at coordinate 44,721,890 of OX421974.1, forward strand.
AGCAATTTTCAGTGCCCTCCCAAACAAAGAAAACCATATTGCTTAAATTAGGAGAGCATGGTGGCCAAGGAATCAGTCCACCACGTCCAATCTATCTCGTGACACGCGAACGAAGACATTTCCGACCAAGGGTTTCTGTACAAATCTGAATACCTCTGATGTTCCCTACTTCCCCTAAAAGTTTGTCTCAGTGATCCTCGGACACTATTTATATTAAAAAATCGATATTATGAATCACTCAATGATGAAGAAATCATGAATTTTGTTTACCTTTTAGGCAGTTTATAACCTCTTCTGGTTCTTGCTCAAATGTCTTGTTGTCGCTCGCACATCCAATTCCCTTTGCCAAAAGTTCTCCAAGTTCAGTGTCTTTCGCATTGTTCTTGCCTCTTAAGGAGGCTGCTGATCCACTTTCCATTATAGCTCGATGAAACATGCCATTAAACACAGGAGAAGTCATGAACATTCCTATAGAAATCGCTCCAGCGCTTTGGCCAAAAAGAGTTATACGATGTTTATCACCACCAAAGAATTCTATATTCGATTGGACCCACTTTAGTGATTCGTATATATCATGAATACCTGTAATTTAATTGAATAACACATCATTATTATTATTGTTTATATGCAATCAACTTTATGATATATAATTAGTAGGAGAGAATTAGCGGGAGATGGGATTTTTTTTAATACAGACAAAGCAGAGATCTACCCTTAAAATAAAAATTTGAAGTTTTTGTCAAAAAAAAAATCGAAGCAAGGCAAATTAGTGGTCACAAGTTAATGTCTTAGCGAAGAAGAGACCAAAAAGCCATGGAAATCTGACGAATCACTAGTGGAGAAGATGAGATGAAGAACACCAGTACCAATTTGATTGTGCGATAATATGTAGAGCTCTTTTTTTTTTCCTTAACCGCCGTTGAACAGCTGACCCAACTAATGTTTGAATCCGTAGCCTTGAACCCAATCCGGAAGACAAGGGAACTTCCGGATCAAGCACAGGGAAAAATTTGCTTTCGTGGAGGACTTTTGATGGAACTAACCCGTATTTGCGTTACATGGAGAGCAAGACCACGAGAACCTCGCTGGGTTTGCCTGACAGCAAGGGGAATCTAACCCATGATCCGTCTACCACTGAGGATATTTCACGCCAGCACCGTGGTCGGTGCAAGCCGGATGCGGATTCGTATCGACCAGCCATCGCCGGGATTCAAACCCGATTTACCTCATTGGATGGCAAACGCTCTATCCCCTGAACCATCGGGACTCTAGAGCTGTTTCATGTAATCTTCATTCAAATCCTCTCTTTTCCCTCGCCAATCAAATAAGTTCTTATTTTTCAGTCCCGCTTTCCTTTGTTGTGATACTTGAAATGAGGAAGTTGAGAGTTCCTACGTCAGTTGATTTCTCTCTTTCAATTACTATGTTTTTAGACCTAACGAGGTTGCTGGAAGGGTGTTAAGAGGAGTAATTGCTCTTCTCAGAACGTCCCAACCATGCTTCATAGAGTTGATGTCTGGAGAACTAGTAGGCCAACAGCAAGATAAACGGTCATTAAAGTAACGAATCTTAACAAACTTGCGATATTATGCAACACTCACTTTAATCCCAATTACTGAAGTTAAGATTCTCTCTACTCTTAGTGGAACATGGGTGTTTTTTTATCAATCAACGTAAATTATTCCAGTCCGAAATAAACATTTCCTTATTGGAACATCCGAAATATAACAAATGAAAGTTGTAATTAATAAAGTTGTTAGGAAGTGTAATTTTTCACGGGTTATGAAGTTTTAAAAACTAAAACATAACGTAAAGAAAGCCAACGTTATTTTACAGATACCATGAACTCGGAAATTTTGCATTACTCATTTTCAACTTAATTTTCTCTCCAATTTTTTTCTAAAGTTTGGTTTGTTTTACTTGTAATGCCAAAATTAAATTGCAATGCCAAGGGCCCTGCCGCACTAATTTCATTCGTTTTTATTACATTATCTTACTTAATGATTATCGAGACTCTGAAGATTGACACAATTGAACAACGCTAAATTCTAATTGTCACGGATAATAGGACTACCAATAGTGCGTATAAGTGTATCAAATCCGACACTATCGTTGATACTAACAACATATATCGAATGCGCGATAATATCGATAAAATTATCGATAATATATTTTATCAAAAAGTTAATATGATGAATATTACACTTAACGACAATTATAAGCATGATATCATTGAGAATGGGGTTATTTCCGTATCCTGATCTGTTGTACCAACTACAACAGCCAAGGCGCCATATAAATTTTAAATTTAAATTATAAAAAAAACGAGTGGAGGTTTACCCGAGGATGGATACGTGTTTTACCTTTTTGAGTTGTTCTCCTTCTGTAATTTTTTTAGTTTCTCGCTGACCATTGCCCGAAAGTAGCCTACACTTAGTGATTATTTTTCATAGATCACGATACTGAAATTTTTCTTTGCGAATGTTGATAAAGCTTATTAGGATATATTGCCCAATGAAAAAGTAATAAAAATTAAATTAAATTGGAAATATATCGCGATATATTGTTAAACATCGATATTTTTTGACAATACCTCGCAATATTATTATCGGTTATCTGAAATGTTTGTGTTTTCGATTAATTGGAAAAGAAGCCGCCAACATACGGTTCCCGAAACCGATAAGTTCCGCCATTTTCGAGATGATTTCCGTTTTTGGTTCTATGGCTGAATTATCGCCAAGTTTTGGCAACTTCAGGGCAGTGTCCCGAGAGAAAAAAGAAAAAAAAAAAAAGAGAAAAAAACATTACTAAAGAGGACTAACTCAAAGAGTATAATTCATAGACACTCACGTTTCAAAACTTCACATGTTTTTTTTTGTTTTTTTTTTTTAAAGTTTAAAATCTATTTGGTGCCATGGCGATTATAGTTAGCACGACAGATTACGATAGAAAAATATCCCACCATATTTTAATTTTAAAAAGAAAACTATCCAAACTTACCCATATTTCCAGGGGCATCTTCGATTCCTAAGTAAAGAAACCCCAATGCCCCTAACCTATAGTTTGTATTCACAACTATGACATCTCCTAGTGCAGCTAATACCCTACCATCATAAAAATCTAATCTACTTGAACTAATTGTAAATCCTCCTCCGTGGATGTAAAACATGACTGACTTTTTATTTAAGGGACTGGCCTCAGTCGGTACCCAAATATTGAGGTACAGACAATCTTCTGAATGTCCAGGAAAATCATCCAGAAATGGGAAAGGATGTGATGAATACTGGACACAAGCTGGTGGTAAATGCGTGGCCAGTAATGGTTGATCCCAAGGCTCCACTGGATCAGTTCTTTTGAAGCGTTTGTCATTAATTGGAGGTTTTGCATATGGTATGCTCTGAAATGTGGATACTGGAATGTCGTCAAAGAATACTGTTTTCCCTATGATTTTCCCTAAAGGGATATCGACAGTCGGTTCAACTTGGAATTTCGAGGAACATTTCTGAAGGAATGGTGCCAGAATTATTAACATAAACCACATCGTCTGTGAAAAATGAGAGAATAATCTGATTAGAATATGTTGAATACTTTGGACACGGGGTAAGAAAAATTTGTTAGATTATCGGAATTATATTTGTACTATATAATATAAAATTAAAAAAAGTAGTTTGAATTTTTTTCATTGTTATTGAAAAATTTATCAATAATTTATTTTGTAAATTAAAAGAAATTTCAGTTATGAATTAACTGTTTCTCTTAGATCAAAATAACTGTAAATAAGAGCGAATTAGAAAATTTCTTGTTTGGAAGTGAGCCACGTTTGGAAGATAGTAGCTTTAAAGCAGAAAAAAAGAACAAAAAACACCTATGTTTCATGCTGCATATCATAATTATAAATTATTAAAATACTAAATATAATATTTTTCACTATTTTTGATCTAAACTTATATAATATAGAGAAGAAAAATATGAAAAATATGTTTAATAAAAATTCTGAGTCAAAGGGTTAATGCTAATCATTACAGAGAATTATAAGCACAATACTTTTCAACAATGCAATAATATTATTAAGATATTATTGTTAATTAAATTAAACAAATAAATATATTTTCTTAAATATTAAATAAAAAATGAAATAAAAATAATAAGACATAATTTTGTAAGCAGTCAACGCACACTGAGAAATGCGTTGTATTTTTAAATGTGTAGGAAGGACAAACGAATGCCCCACCCTACATAATGTGTTATGCAAAAAACATAATACTTTTAAAATCCAAGCAACTGGTTCAGTTCAAGGCTAATCTTCATCATTTTTTACACGAGAACACATCTGCTTATTCCCACATACGGTGAGGTTTTATTTGAGAAAAAGAAATTTTCTTTCATGAAAAATGTTATGTTCCCTAATTTTTCATATTGGTATAAGTATTTTTTAAAGAATATTTTTTTAAAAAAGGAATTTATTATTAATTTTGTAAGGAATGTTTTTTTTTTAAATTTTTTAAGAAAAAATTGCATCATAAAAATTTTGAAAATTTTTATTTAACTTGCTAAAGTAAGATCAGCTAACTCAGAATTTCAAAATTATTTCTAAAATTATAAAAATTTTAGATTTTTATTTTAAGAAAGTACTAAAAATAAATTACATTAGGTAACAATTTTTTTCCTTCTGATTGCTGCATGAGATTTTTTTAAAGGATCTTGAATATTTTCACGTCGTTGATTTCAAATCTGTAATCGATTTCTCTTTCCTTACTACAGATTTTTTTTAAATGACATATTTTATTTTTTGTCGAAGCATAGACACGTTAAAACGCAACGCCGAAATTTAAGTTCAAATCTGAAACGAGATTTCAAATCTAAACTCAGTTTAGCTCCTGAAACTACAGATTTCTTTAAAAGACATTTTCAGATTATTTTTGTCAAAATGCACAAGTTCAAAAACGATATTTATAACACGGGGTTGCATAAATGTTGCGACTAACTTCTAGGGGATTTAGGACACATCATTAGGATTAAAATTGTATAGAAACCCAGGCCTGTAAGTGTAGTCATACGCCACTAGGATGTCTTCTCTATTATGAACTGATTCTTCGTTTGCTTCTGAACAGGTCATAATAAGGAAGTGCCTTAGAGGCATATGGCGACATTTCTGGGCATGGATTCCTGATTATGTGTCCTAAATCCCCTAAGAGTTTTTCGCAAAATTCATGCGACCCTCTGTTAAACATAAAGTTTTTAAATTTGTATATTTCGACAAAAAAATAGACTAAAAAAGTCTTTTTTTCTAAAAAAAAATTTTGTTTTCTAAAAAAAAAAAAAAAATTAAAGAGAGAAGCTGGTTGCAGATTACCGATTGTAAATATAACGTAAGCTTATTTTTGGAAATGTTAGACTCTCCTTTTCCCCTTGTCGGCAAAAATAAGCAAATCTTGCAACCCTTGCGTCTGGTTTTTGTTTTGAGTTTAACAGTAGTCTACTTTTTGGATTCAATTAAAATAAAAGAAATAACGGAGCCCGCGATGGCTGGTCGAAATGAATTTCGCATCTGGCTTGCACCGACCACAGTGCAGACATAAAATATCTTCAGTGGCAGATGGATCATGGGTTAGAGTCCCCTTGTCGTCAAGCTAACCATGGGAGGTTTTCGTGGTTTTCCCCTCCATCTAACGCAAATGCGGGTTAGTTCCATCGAAAAGTCCACCACGAAAGCAAATTTCTCAAATATTTGATCCAGGAGTTCCGTTGTCTTCTGGATTGACTTCAAATATACATGGTAACGAAGTAGAACATTTGTAGTCGTAAACCTAAAATTGGGTCGAATGTTCAACGACGGTTATAAAATAAAAAAAAAATAAAAGATATAACTTTACATAAAACGAAATGTTTTATGTTTCTTTTCGTATCAAAAAATTTTGAGTCCTTGCTGTCTGAAACTGAAAGAAATTCCTTTCGAATTTTTTCGTTCCCGAAATTCAAATTTAAATTACAACAAACTTAAAATTTTCTTATTTGTAAGTTTTTGTTGCATTTTTCAGGTTGCTATTTAAGAAAATTGTGAAAAAAGGCGTTGAATATCCTACGTAAGCATTTTTTTTCCCCTCCCCCTTTGTCAGCAAAAATAATCAAATCACAAAATCCCTCCCTTGGATGCTTACGCAACCACTAAACGACCCCTTACTTTAAAATATAAAACAATAGATTTTTAAATAAATTTTTCTTTACTTTATATATGTTAAAATATTAATAAATGCTAAAGTCACGTAGTGCTATTTTTTGTTACTATTTATTCTTCGAGAAACTGGTTTTTTCCTTCCAATTACTCAATCGGGTATTTTGTACGAAACTTTTGCTATTTAACTTATATTTTGTTTCATTCAGCTAATGTGATGTGCTTTAGTTTGATAAGTAACGAAAACTAGTATTATTCTACATTTTTATACTCCTTGTTTAATTAACAAAGCACTTAGAAGTGATTCATCTTGAAATATATATATTTTAGTGTTTATCTTGAAATATTATATAGTTTATATATCACTCATTTGGTGAAACAATGACGTAACTAATAGTTAAAGTAATATTCAGTTACGTCATTGTTTCACCAAATGAGCGATATAAAGTCGACATATTTTAGTTATTTCACTATTTTTTGTTTATATGAAATTTTTACGTCACTGTTTGATATTTTTTTAATAATTTAAAAAAATAATATATAGAATAAATATGAAATTTTAATTTAGTTAAATAAATAAGTTCAAAAAATGCTGAAGGTCAATCAAAGCATAGGTATTTTTATTCGAAATATACAAAAAATTTATATTGAAGCAAAATACTCGTAGTTCCTTTAAAAGAATATTAAAATGCAAAAAAGTCAAAATTTTTTATTGTCTTTTTATTTTTTTAACCAATCGTCAAACTTGCTAGGGACAAATTGTAAAATTCACATTAAAGCTCAACACTTTAAGCTTCTTTTTAAAATAATAATAAGAAGAAAATATAACATTTTAAGTTTCGATCTTTTTTAAATTTAATTTAATTTGTTTTAATAACTAATCACGAAAAATGCTGGGGACAAATTAAATTTAAAGTTTTAAGCCGTATTTAAAAAAAATAAGAGAAAATATAAAATTATATTTTTTCAATTTTAAAAACTAATAGCAAAAATTGCTAAAAGTTAAATTAAACCATGCACTTTTATTCAAAATAAACAAAAAATTATAATATTGAATGCTAATACTTTTAATTTTATCAAACATTTGAAAGAATAATTTTTTAAAGTGAATCACAGAAGATTTGAAATCATTTTCATGATAATCAAGAGCTGGGATCAATTTTTAGGAGTTAATTTGTCATGAAATGGGAATGAACTAAGTACCTTTTGTTAACTTATGTTATGTTACTTAATTTACGTACTTAATTTAATCTCTTAAATATAAGGGCAACAGCTACCATTTTTTTAGGCTCCTTAGTGACAAAGCAATCAGTATTTTTTTACGCCTAATTTTAAATTTTTTTTTAAATAGACTAAAAAAGAAAAAAAAGTTTTTTTTTACCTATAAAAAATAGCAAGGTGCATTATTTTTGCAATAAATTTCGATTTTATTCACGTAATCTTTCGGAATTATTAGACTAAGTTTTTTTTTAGTGATAAATTTTTTTTTTATTTTTCTCCTTTTAAGTATATTTTTAGAAATATCTCTGATATTTTATTAAATCAATATTTCACATACCTGAAAAGGTCGGAGCCAATTACATCAAAATCAGATGAATCCGGAGTAACTATAACTCCAAAATAGGAATTTTTTTTTAAAAAAGGGAAGCTTTAAACAATTTTTCGAAACACTTTCATGCCAATTAGAATATATCTACATCACCTTCGCAACTACATTTCCATTCGCACGATTTTTCGTACACCTGCATCTGACATCATAAGCCATCAAACAATTTAAATCCATCTAAACCAATAAATTTTACTTAAAAATAAGAAGAAAAAATCCATATGACTAAGCATTACTGAAATAAATTCAACGTGTAAGATTAATTTACCTCCATGACGTTGCTAAAATATGAAGAAAAAAAAAAAATAGATTTAACCAAAAAATTTTTAAAAATCAATCTATTAGCTTATGGTGCATGAATTAAATTGGAATGATATTTAGAAATTTTTTAGATGAGTTGCAGCGATCAAAAAGTATAGAAAATTGATCAATAGCTTTAAACTTTATCCAATTATTATTTTTTTTAAAATTATTTTAAATTATTGCGAGTGTTCCAAAAGTGTCCGACGGTTTTAAAAATATGAAAGGAAAAAATATTCTGGTTTAAAAAGATGTGTTAAAAAGTTTTGATGTCTTCTATATATTGATCAAATTTAGTTACAAAATATTTCTACAGATGGTGGTGATATTTTTTTAAAAATAAATATTGAAATGAGTGCTCCAAATGTGTTGGATAGTTTGAAAAATATTAAAGGAAAAAATGTTCGTGTTTAAAAAGGTACCGTTTTGATGTCTACTTTAAAATATTCAAATTTAGTTACAAAGCTTTTCAACAGATGGCGCTGATAATGAAAAATTCAGTAAAAGCGTAACCTTTTATATTACCAGTTTTAATATTTTTAAGACAAAATTTCGTGACAAAGAATGCTAAGTTTGGGATATAATGGGTTAAGCCATTTACAGCAATAACATGGTGCAGTTGCGGCCAATATTAAATAGCTGTTGTACTAATATTAGATGTTGGGGCCAAATTTCCCGGACACCTACTGTTAAATACTGCTGTGCAAATATGTTACGATGTCTGGAAACTTGCATCGCTCTCCATGGCTGCCATGTCGTAGGCATCAGATGATGGCGTTTTGCTAATATTGTTTGCCGGACCCGTGTAGGCTCGGGAGATAGAGCGTCCACCTTCCAATGAGGTGACCCGGCTTCGATCCCAGCGATAGCTGGTAGATTCGAATTCCACTCCAGTTCCGACAACAGTGTTGACGTACAATATCCTCAGTGGTAGAGTCCCCTTGCCTTCAGGCGAACCTGGGAAGGTTTTCGTGGTTTCCCTTTCCTTGCAACGTAAATGCGGGTTAGTACCATCAAAAAATCCCCCACAAAGATGAATTTCTCCCAATACTTGATCCAGGAGTTCCCTTGTCTTCTGGATTGGGTTCAAGTATACGGAGTTGAATATCAGTAGTTTTGAACTCAAAAATGGATTCGGCTGTTCAATGACAATTATATATATATATATACATTTGAAGCTTTTAACTTTTATTTTTTTAATTATGTATTCTTAAATCAACTTTTTTTATGGACAGTTAAAACTTTGGGGAGCATAAGTTTTATTAAATATGGAAAGAACAGCGTGCAGCAGAAAGAAAAAAAAATGTTAGACATTGAATAGAAAAAGTTCTTACCTAAGTAGGAGGGGGGCTATAAGTTTTAGGTAACATTCACAAAGAGTGAATACCATACAAAAACAGGGGAGAGTAAATTGTAAAAGACTTACAAGAATCTTTTTTTTTAAACAAAATTTCTCGATGCGCCATTCATTATTTTTCGATATATGGTCTTTCTGTAGGGTTTTTTTTTTTATTGAAAAATAATTTTTCTTTCGTTAATACCTTTTCAAAAAATGAATGTATTTTTAAAATGTTTGTTACATATTTTAAACTATAAGACGTATTGTTATTTCCATAAAATATGAAAGAATAATAGAAATTAATTTTCTATTATGTTGATATAAATCTTATTTTTTGGGGGGAAGGGGGGGGCGAGACAGCCAAATGTTGTGAAAAGCGTGGAGGTGGCGGGTTCGAAACCAGGCCGTAACCCTGGATGCATTCTTTGTGGTGTCCTTCTCTGTGGCGTATGACGATATTTCCGAGCAATTTTAATTCTAATGATGTGCCCTAACAATGTTGTCGCAACATTTATGAGATTTTCGGTTGTATATAACGTTTTTAAACTATAGCTTGGGGGAAGTTACTGATTGCAGATTTGAAATCAGCGACATGAAAATATCGAAGATCCGTTAAAAAATCTATTACTATGACGACCGTCCGCTCTTTGTTAATACATTTTATACGAGGTCATTTTTAATTTATTTTTAACGTTTTTTTTTTCAAAAAGTATACTTCATAAACATTTTATTACAAGTTCGCTTCGTCATGAGAACTGTTATCATGAAAATTTTTAGATATAGCGAGCGAATAATGTAGGAATGAGGAATATAAGAAAGCCAATCAATTGATCAGTTAATAGGTGATTAACAACGAGTCAGCAATAAATATCTGCATATTTGTTTATTCGAGAGTAATTATTTGATGCATTTTGGAGAATAGCTAAATCAGTGAATGAGTTTATAAATGTTTAAAAAAATTTTATAAACCCATAAATTGTTTTATGGAAGTCGACGACAGCAATTTTTTTAAAAAATAATTTTAAACAAACTGACTACCTATTGAATGCAAAATACGGCAATAATTTTTAACGAAAACGAAACCGCAAAAAATTGATGGACTGATTGAAAATTGATTTTGGAGAATCTACAAAACTGTTTGTTTGTCACTGCCAACCAATTTATATATTTATATGTCACAGAAGATTATGCTCGATAAAAATATTACTTGTCATAAATATTTATTCTAGAATACTTGAGACGGTATTCTTATTAATTAAACTAACAGCGTTCTTCCTTCGCCTTGAATGCGTGCAACAAGATATTTATCTTGTTCTTATATTTCCTAAATGAACATTTATGGTTGATTTTTTTTATAACTGTCGTTGAACAGCCGACCCAATTTTTGGGTTTACGACTACTTAATGTTCAATTCCATCACATATATTTTTTAAAAAAATAGCTTTGTTTAATTTCGAATTTATTGTGTTCGAATTGTGCTAAATTTAAAAAAAATCATGCAATGAATTTCTAAGTACTAACAATATCATATGATAATCGTGAAATGATTTTGTTAAACTAACTATAAATAAGATCAATTATTTTGATAATTTTTTCAACAATTGTAAAAATTATTTTCTTCTATATATTACATATTACAACAAATCATAGAACAGTAATAAATCAATAATAATTCAATAACTATTTTTAGGAATTTTATAAAAAAAAAATTTTGAGTTTTTTTCTTATGTAACCGTCGTTGAACAGCCGTTCCAATTTTTGGGTTTACGACTACTAATGTTCAATTCCGTAGCCTTGTAATTTTGAACCCAATACAGAAGACAAGGGAACTCCTGGATCAAGTATTGAGAGAAATTCGCCTTCGTGGAGGACTTTTTGATGGAACTAACCCACATTTGCTTTACATTAAGAGCAAGACCACAATAACCCCCCACGGTTAGCCTGACAGCAAAGGGACTCTAACCCATGATCCGTCTACCACTGATAATTCACGTCAGCACTGTGGTCGGTGCGAGCCGGATGCGGATTCGTATCGACCAGCCATCGCTGGGATTCGAACCCGGGCATCTCGCTGGAAGATGAGCGCTCTATCAGATGGAAGGCCATCGCAGTTCTAGGGTTGATGTAGGGATTATTTTTTTACAATTTTATAGCAGAAAAAAACTCTAATAAAAAACGATAAAAAAAATACTCTTTATCGTCCAAGAGATCATGAAAACAGCCGTAAATCATCAACTCCTCAAAACTTATTTTTATAAGAGATTAATGTAGAACTTAAAAACGACCATCGATAGAATTTTTCACAAGAAACACTTTTTCAAAGTCAACTTCAATTTGGCACCGGTCCCTACAATTACGTATTTTCTCCCACTTCCATTGTTCATTACGTGAGAAATACTCTTAAAAACACTGTAATAAACTGAAAAACAAAACGGGAAACGTCGAAAAGAAAAAAACTATTTTGAGATAGTTTATTCATGTCAGTTACCTCAACTGAAGTGGGAAAAGAGAAACGCTGACTGTCGCTCGTGAGGGCACCTTTTAGATAGGTAGGCTGGTAAAAAATGCATCCCTTGTTTCGTCGCAGTTGGTGGCGATAGTTTTGTGTGCATTGGATTAATGCTTCAAATTTTGTAACAGCTTTTGCCATGTGCTTGGTGTGAGTGGTACTTCAAAAGGCAAAATTGGATATTATACTTAATACCAGGTAAGTTTTAGTATTTAAATTGACAAAAATTTTAAAACTAACTTCGTTTGAAAATACAATTAAATCATTTTGCAATAAATGCAAAATATTTTGACAGTTATGTATATTTGGCGTTTAGTGCTGCATATTTTATTGTTAACTGATTTTGAAATGTGCTAAGTGTAAGGGATATTAAGTGGTATTTCAAAATGCAAAGTTTTACATTTTACTTTATCGGAATAAAAAATTTTAAATTTAATATCTCTAACCAAAATTTAAATTTTGTTATTTTTATAATTAGAGTTATAAATGCTAATAAGATGGCATTTAAGTTGTAACAGCTTTGCCATGATACTTTAAACGGCAAAATTGGATGTTATGCTTAATTAGAAGTAAGTTTTAAAATTTTATATTTAAAATGGTAAAAATTTATCAGTAAAATTTTACTTGGAAATGAAATTTAATTATTTCCCAACAAATGTGAAATGTTTTATTTAAACATCATTTCCTTTGTAGACTGGATGCATTATTTTGATAATTAAGAAAATGAATAAAATAAAATAAATAAATGAAAAGTAACCAAAACTAAATAAATAAAAATAATTAAATAAAAACCATGCTTATATTTATGCAAAATTTCGAACTTGTTGACTGTATTTTACGTATGGGATTTAGAGCTGTAAATCTTTTTGTTAACTGATTTTGCCATGTGTTTAGTGTAAGGGTTATTTAAAAGTGGAAAAAACTTTATATTTAACTAAATCAGAGGTAAAATTGTTAATTTAATATTTGAAACCAAACTTTAAATTTGTTAATGTTTTATTATTATAATTAATAAAAATTTTTGGCAAAAATGTATTAGCGATAGATTAATTATAGATTATATTATAGCAATTGATTAATTATTAACAATTGATTATTATAGCTTCAAATTTTGTAACAGTACGAAGTGATTTCACGGCAAAGGAAAATATGAAATTATTATTTTATGAATTTTTTTATGAACACGAATAAAATTATTTTTACGTAATCAGAATTGGGTACCTGCAACTCGAGAAGTGAAGTGATTATGCCTAACCATGTGATTTAAATCTGATTTAACCGAGCGTCACGCGTGTATGTCAAACCCGATTGGTTTCTGAATCGTCAAATATCACGATTTACCTACGATGACGTCACTTGCAGGTATCCAATTATTAATAAGATATTTCAGACATAAATACATAGTTAGAAAATTTTTGTCAAATACAATAATTAATATTAACGCGTATCGCTTATGATAAAACTGTTCTCATACAAATTATAAATTGGATATAATCACAGGTAGGATTTAACATTTAAACTGACCAAAAATCTGAATTTTGTTTAAAAATGAAATGTGATCATTTTGCCTCTTTACAATATCAAATTTTGCCTTGCCTTAGTATGAGTCATATTTCGAAGAGCAAAACTTGATATTACACAAATCAAAGCTTATATATTACATGCACACAAAATTTCGAGTTTTTTGACACAGTTTTGCACGTGTAAGATTCAGGGTTGAAAATTTTATAGTAACAGATTTTAGTAACAGATATAGTAACAGATTTAGTAACAGATTTAGTATAAGTGAAATGTGAAAATGTGAAACAAATGTATCAAGTTTGATGTATCTGTTTTTAAGTGCAAAGCTTGATGCACGTCAAAATGCGAAACTTGTTACTAAAAACCTGTTTAACTCAAAACTTGATATTGTACTAAATCAAAGCGTGAAATACATATATTTTTCATAAAAAGTTTGAGTTGGTTTACAATTTTGTATGCATGGGATTTAAAGCTGCAAATTTTACAGTACCAGATCTTGTATTGAAAATTAGCGTAAGTGATACTTTAAAGTGCAAAAAATACTACACTAAATAAATTTAGTAAATCAAACCAAATTTTAAAATTTCATTTAGATATAGAATTTTTTTTTTCAATAATTTATTTTAATATTATTATTCATTTAAATGGAAAAGCAGTTTATAAAAATTTGCAGTGCAAGCGTTGGAGAAAATTAATATATTTTGGAAATTCTTTCAGCAAAACAATGGATCAACGAATAAACAATAAAAAATTATTTTTCCTGAAAGATACAAAGCAAAATAGCGGGTGTAGTAGTAATATTTTATTTACGTCGTATTAAAGGTGCACATTGAGCTTTTGGCGACGGTCTGGGAAACATGATTGAGGATGATCCGAAGATCTGCCATCACAAATTTTGTTCTTCTGCTGAGGTAATTGCTCTCTCGCGTTTGGTAGCTAGTGAAGTCGAGCACTTTAGGGTAGAACTGTTTCACAAGGATCGACACCACGCACCTTCGGTCCTTTCGTACTCTGACCAAGTGGTCATCCACCCCCTCACTGACAGCAGCCAGTCATACTTGATTTTGGTGATCTACTGGAAATCGTATCTTATGATCAGTCCACTGAGGATAGTGGCAGGAGTTCAGTTTGTCTACGATTAAATTTTTCTTTCCACAAATCACCGAAAAATTGTTTATTAAGTGTTTTTTTTTTTTTTTCCCGCTAAGAAAATGAAAGCATCCACAGTTTAAGTGTCTTTCACTTTGTAAATCCTTGATGGCTCAGTGGTTAAGGCACTGAACTATCATTGTGATGGACTGGGGTTCAGTCCCGACCACATTTCCTCAAGCATGCTGCTGGTCATGAAACTGTAATGCTTTAGCCTTCATGGATCCCTGGCTCACAATGGGCTGTTGCGAGAATGCTTTACTGTAGAATGCTTACTTCATTTGTCCCACAGTGGACCGATCGTTAAGACACGGTTCCCACCAGATCACCGAAGTCAAGCATCACTGGCTGCGGTCAGTGTGCGGGTGGGTGACCACTTTGATCAGTCTGCGTAGGGACCGAGGGTGTGCGGTATTGGTCTTCGTTAAACTGTTCTACCGTAAAGTGCTCGACTTCGCGTGCAGGTCGTCGGGCTACCAAAGCAGGGGAGCCATCCCCACTGCAGAGGATCAAAATTGTGATGGTATGTCTTCGGATCATCCTCAGAGATGTTTCCCAGACCGTCGCCAATAGCCCATTGTGCAGCTCTAGTGCGACGTAAATGAACTACAACGCTTACTTCATTTAGTTAAAGCTATATTTTTAAGCTATACATACCATCTTGCTTTAAAGGACTATTTTGGGACGGAAAAAATGACTTGTTTTAAAAGCTATTAAAATTTTTTCGAAATATCGCCGAGATTTTCTCCCTCGATGGAAAATCTTTTAAATCAATAATTAGTTCTCGATTTTTTTATAATTTTATTTTATAACCGTCGTTGAACAGCCGACCCAATTTTGTGGGTTTACGACTACCAATGTTCAACTCCGTAGCCTTGTAATTTTGAACCCAATCCAGAAGATAAGGGAACTCCTGGATCGAGTATTGGGAGAAATTTGCCTTCGTGGAGGACTTTTTGATGGAGCTAACCCGCATTTGCGTAACATGGAGAGAAAACTACGAGAACCTCCCACGGTTAGCGTGATGGCAAGGGGACTCTAACCCATGATCCGTCTACCACTGAGGATATTTTGCGTCAGCACTGTGGTCGGTGCAAGCCGGTAGTTCGCATCGACTGGGATTCGAACGCTCTATCCCCTGAGCCATCGCGGCTCAATTCTCTATTTTTGAAAAATTTTCAGGAGCCCAGGTAATGCTGCAA
Source organism: Parasteatoda lunata (assembly GCA_949128135.1). Lineage (NCBI taxonomy): Eukaryota > Metazoa > Arthropoda > Arachnida > Araneae > Theridiidae > Parasteatoda > Parasteatoda lunata. The sequence continues at coordinate 44,737,688 of OX421974.1, forward strand.
AGGAGTAACAATTTAGACTATTTAGGATATTATTATTAAAGTTTGGAGCAATTTTTAGAGTGAGCTGAATAAAGCTAAACTCGCGCAGTCACGAACGACTGTTGCAAACTCACAAAAGCTATGAAAAAAGTTATGAAATGGCCCAATTAATGAAGTTTAAAGATCTGTTCACCAGGTGATTGTTTAATCCGCTTTTATTTCCAATTTGCAATGGTTAACAGTGACAAAATGTTTGGATAAATTTATTACGCTTAAGATCTATAGAATTATAATCCTTTTTGTTTCGTTCAAGCAACAATCAATCTAAATACCTATTTTTAAAAATGCTCAATCGGATGCCTGCAAGTGACGTCATGATTGAGTAAATTGTGGCATTTCTTTATGCCTCGTCAATCGGGTAAAACACAGACGCGAGATGGAGGCATCTAATTGAATCTGATCAGTCATTGATTCAGTGTAATAATAAAGCCTAATAGCTGTAACAACAACACGCCATGCACAAGCCCGTGATTAGGCACAGCCAAGAGATTTCAGCGGTATTCTTCTTTTCAAGTTGCAAGTACCCAATTAAGAAAAGAAATGAAAGTGACATATAACTAATCATTTTCGATCTTCATGTTAATTTTGAAACTTATTATTGAATATTTGAGCTTTATTACCCCCACCTGTTCGAAATTTAACTTAGGGCTTATAAGTTTGCTTTCTGAGTAATGTCGAAATGTCTTTTGAACCATGAGGCCAAAAAGCCTAAAGTTTATTACTATGATCGAGCAAAAATCATGAGCGATCGAAATAATCTAAAAGAACAAGTTTTACAATCAGGAATTGTCCTATCTGGAATTGACTATCAGGAATTATGCCAAATTATACTGAAAATAGTTAATCTTTATTTTGATGGGAAAGAAATACTATATGAATACTTATATGTCATTCTATTTTGTGCATGATTTTGCAGTGTTGATCAATTCCAATTGAATGATTATTTGCTTTTTTTTTTCCCACCCCGGACTAAAAATTCTCACTCAGCTATTTTTGAATAAAATTAATTCTTTTTGTTTTAAAAAAAAAACATTCTGCAGGAATAGCCTGTAAAGTGTCAAAAATATAAAAATGAACTTAATTGCGGACGTGGAGTATACTTTGCCTATTCGTAATCTTCAAAGAATAACAAACTTAAAAAAATGGCCTGTAAATCAACAGTTCTTAACATAACCTCGGAAAACTGACAGGATGATTACTCTGTGTTTTCAACAACTGTTCACCCACCACGTTTGGATAAAGTGGCGGCGTTATAAGTTTTACCACTGTGTTTAATCAAGTTGTTGAAAAGGGAGCTAAACAAGAAGATCATCATATAACAAGGGAAGTTGCTTTTATAGTTCGGATCTGCGCGAATCACTTTGCGTTGTTCTTTTTTATTGTGATTTTCTCCACTTTTTCCTTCAAAGAATTTCCCTAAAAATCGTCCTTTTTTTTACACTTATATTTAGAATAGTTGAAAATGTTATTTATTTTGTCGTTGGACAAAGAAGATGAACGCGATGTTTGTGTTCTGGTTTTGCCATTTTTTTAAAATCCTTTTGTTACTGCACTCTGTTTCGCTAAAGTGACGCCACTGAACGGTGCAGTCTCACAGTGGACTGATCACAAAGACACGATACCCTGGACAACACCGCAGTCAAGCATCACCGCGTAGAGACCGAGGGACCGATTCACCCGATATTATTCAGCCAATATAGGCCTTATATTGGTCCCATAAAGGCTGATGTTAGCCTTATATTTGACCAAAATTAAACAATCTAGACATCCCAATATTGATACCTCAGTGCATGATCATATAGGACTCAATAGTTCATGTTCAGCTCATGTTCATATAAGACTTGCGTTGTTCTTCTCCCCTTTTTTCGTGATTTTTGTTTCTACCAATCTCCTTCCTTAGATTATCTGGGAAATCAGTTTGATTAAATTCATATTTAGATCAGTTCTAAGATTTTTATTATTATTATTTTGAAAGGAAGATGCGTGCAGCATTTGATTAGCACAATTAGACGCAGCTGATGAAGTTTTAACATTTTGTTTAACGAAGTTGTTAAAAAAAATTGCACCAAAGATAAGATTTTTATCTATATAAGATTTTTTTGTTCGAGAGATAAAAATGTCAAAGTTTGGAATTGGACAAATTGCTTTAACACGTTTGTTTTTCAATTTTCTTTCAGTGAACATTTAAGGTAAAAAATGAGAGTTTTTGATAATTTCAGCCTGATTGGCGAAAAACACTTCAGATTATCCTTTTTTTAATCCATCATTCAATATCAGTGATAAAACACGAAATTTCTTAGAATATCCAAATATTGTTTTAGCAAATCTTCTCAGCCCGGCGGCAGTTTAGCACGAAGAACTAGAAAAATCCCCAAAACATTGTTCTATTCAACGCTTATTGTTAAAGATCACTAGTGATAAACACTTCATAACTTGACACTTATACAATAGTAGTCGCCAAGTATTTAGAATGAAATCGTTTTGTTCTATGATTATCTAATATTTAATGCTTCCTTTCTTTCTTATATGTGTCGCACTTCTTAAACTTTCTTTCCAAAAGCTGTAATTTTTTCCACACGTTTCGTAGGTGTGTTACAACTTTGTAACATCGAATAAAAGACAAAAACTTGCATCTATAGTAATGGTAAACAACGGGGTTCGCAATTAAGGCGTCAATCTCATCGTCTGATGGGGGTTAATATCAAGGGGTAGATAAAGACTAACTATTGAATAATGGATTTTAATAAAAAACCACAACTTTACTCTGAATATAAACTAAAACCAATTCTAAAGCGTGCGAAATGAGGCAAACATAAACATTCGAACCGAAACAGTAAGGCTTGGTAAAAGGCCCAAATGGAATCATATTAAAGCATACTTCGGGCTTTCACAGTGCCACTTTGATAAAAGCTAGGTTTTTCTGATAAAACCTAATATTTATCAACGTGTTTAAACTACTAGGTTAAATCAAAAAGCCTTCGTAAAAGGCCGAAATAGATTTTATCGGTAAAACTTAAGATTAACCATAATTCGGGTTTTAACCGTAACCTTTCTATTTTGATTAATTTCTATATTGGCAGATGCTTTGCCAATTATCAGTTGTCAATAATTGAGATTATAAATTAATCTTGTTAATAGTTTTTACATTGTCAGATAGCATTGCTGAATAGTGATGCGTATAATCGTTTGCAAAACGCGTTGAGGCTAATTTTATCATTATTTATTTCTTTACCGGTTATCGAATTTCTATTATTTAGATAATAGATTATTATTGATTTTTAAATTGTCAGATATATTTCTAATTTTTGAGACAACTTAAAATCTGAATCATTGAAGATAATTTTTAACTTGTCAGATACATTATCGAATACCGATTATTGAGATTACTGGTTATGAGTTGCATTAATGTTAGCTATTGGTGTTGAACTATAAATTTATAACCATACAACAACTGTAAATATCGGAAGAAGATAACATCTAGGAAGTTTAATAGCTGTTTCATTGATCTTAAATATTAACACAAATTTAGTTAGTTTATTTTAAAATCTCCATGCGAATTAGAAAAATGAATAGTCATTTAAAATAATATATTTTCCATCGTCCAGTTTGATTCACATGAAAACTTCAAAAATATTTCGTACCATCTCAGAAGTATTGCATTCAATCAGAAGATCACATATTATACTGATAAAATGCGCATAAATAAGTGTACAGTAGGCAAAAAGCCCAAATAAAGCCTTGATTTAGTAATCGGAATTTTATATTTTCACGGATTTTTTTTTTTTTTTTTTTTTTTTTTTTTTGTATTAAAAGGTTACAAATGTAAATTTTTGTTTTTTTAAACTATTTAATAACTTTTATTTAAAACGTTTATTTTATAATTTAAATTTATTTACTTGATGTGGATATAATCACTCTTTCAATGTTTAAAATAACCTTAAATTATTATTAATAAATATTTTTATTTTACTTTAAATTATTTTAAATGAACGACTTTACTGTTAAGAGTAAAATTCAAAGCGTTGTAAGGTGCAAAGTGTTGTAAAGATTTTATGCTGTAAGTTGTCTATTTATTATTGCTAACTTTTTTGATTCGGACAATCGGATGCCTGCAAGTGACGTCGTCGTAGGTAAATCGTGGCATTTGTCGATTCAAAAACCAATCAGGTTCTACACGCACCCGTGCCGTCGCTTACAGGTAACCAATTAAATCTGATTTAAAGTCACATGGTTAGGCATAATTACTTCACTTCTTCTCGAGTTTCAGGAACCCAATTTGTTCCAAAAATATAGTTAAAAATCCAAAAAATTAAAACAGCAAAAAGGAGTTTACATCTCCAAACGATCTCCAAACTAAACTAGTGGCGCCATATTTTTTGATAGGGGATACCCCTCATTTATAGGGGATACTGTTGATTTATCCATCTGTTGGTCAAAACTTAGAATTCTTTAACATAAAAAGTATGTTTATGCTGAGAAATTAGGACTGGAGTTCGATCTTCAGCGGCGGCTTGAAGTACAACTAGCTTCAACAACACTTCGTAAAAAAAAAAATTGGTGTATAGTTGATGTTGTTGATTTTCGACATCAAAAATGGTGGGATATATTCTCAAAATTTTTTTAAGTGAGCGTTTCTTTTTCCCAAAGAAAAATAGTTTAATTTAAACTGGGTCAAGCATTCCAAAAGGTATATGGTTGTTTTGAAAATAACTTGTTTATAATTAGTAGAACAATAAGAAATAATTTCCTGTAAAATAACCGATATTTAAAAACAGTATGGTTGGTTGGTTCTAATGCCACTTGCCACACGGGCAAGCCTACTTGATGAAACCGAGCAAATTTAAGGCAGAGTGTGAGATTTTTATTTTTTAGTGGCGCCATCTATGGCCAAGAATTCGACTTCTGCCACATCATACGTCCCACCTGTTTATAAGGCGGACCCATTCATACATCCATTCATTCACAGATCGTAATTTTGACCTGAATTAGAGATCGATCGGTCTCCAATCCAACATATAAAAACAGTATAAGGTATCAATATCAGAAGGAATTTTTCTTTAAAAAAATCCCTCGATAAATTCGTTTTAAAAAGCAGCAACGTTTCATTTCAAAAAATGCTTCTGACAAATTATTCTTCCAAGAAAATTCAGCTAAAACTGAATAAAAAATGAAATGCAATTAACGCTAATTTTGTACTCGCTCTGATAAAATCATCTAACTACTTTTCCCATTTGCAACATAATTTTTTTCTTTCTTTTTTTTTTTTTCTTTTTTAATATGAGTTTTTGTATGGCATCTAGATAACTGTGTTACACAGAAGCATCCAAATAGCAATTTTTTTAACCTACTTTTCATAAACATAAATAAAACGAGTAGCTGTTTAGAAAAGCTACCATATTTATTTATTTACATTTTGAGTTATTTGGAGTAATAGTGGGTGAAAACAACTGCACCAGGCGATTTTGTTACACATCTTTAGCTGTTTTACACAGATAAAATTAGTTTTCTATTTGCTAGGGTATGCCTCACTTTACTGACAAACAATTTAAAATATGCTTTGCACACACACAAAGAATGTTTAACTATGATTAATGATGATCTGTAATTAGAATGATTAATTAGGATGATTTCAACTATGATTAATTTTCTTCAGCAAACAAATAAACATTTTTACGTTTTTTTTTTAAAAATACATGTGTAACAAAAAATTGCGTTACTTGTAATACAGTCAAACCCCGCTATAGTGAACCTTCAAGGGACTGCAATTTCGGTTCACTATAACCGGGAGTTCACTATATCCGTACTGCAAACAATTTCAACTAATTTTTCCAAACTGCTCCTTTTTGTTACACATTATTTAAATAAATGACCAATAAAAAGTAGTACAAAATGAATAAAAAAGAATATGTAGTAACAAAAAATGTGTTAACTTTTATTTTTTATCACTCTTCGTACAAAAAATTTAGGCATGGCCTTTATTTAGGGATGGGAAACTGAGATAGAAGAAGCAAACACGAAAAAATGCTTATGGCTACATTTCACACACTAGAAGGTTTTAAAAATCGGTATATGTAATTTATTTAGAAATTTCAAAACTGCCAAAAAATGAAGGAAAAAAATTAGTCAAAAGTTCATAATATCAAATATCCTCTTTTCTTTTGGTTCACTATTTCCGCAAAAAATAATATATGTGTATAGCAAGGTACGGGAGCGAACATTTCATTCACTATATCTGAGAGTTCACTATAAACCATGTTCACTATAACGGAGTTTGACTGTAATTACTTTTCACTACAAAAGAATACTTCCCAATATAAAATAAATATTTTGAAAAAAAACAATGTCTATGCTATGCACCATTTTTAGAGGATATCTAGCGTCAGTACACAAAACCATGTGATTTCCAACACTAGTACACAAAAGAAAAATGTGTCACGGTTACAATAAAATATATAAACAAATATTAAATTTAAGTAAAGGACGTAAACGTGAAATAATTATATTTTAACAATTTTGATGTGCGATACGGCCCTGTATTTAATTAACTTCACGTTAATTGACATTCCACCTTATATGGAAAAACTTAGCACTACTTTGACTCGCCATTTTGCTTATAAACAATCAGCTGGCGCTGACGTCATAGGTCACATGTGTGGGTTTTGGTTGATTTGTGATCTTCTTGAAGTGCAAGTACCCAATTTTCTTGATATTGAGTGATTAAAATTAAATTGACGATACTTAGAAGATCCTTGATCAAATGAATCTTGATCTCCTTGATCTTGCACCTATTCTAGAGAGCGGATTCTAATGAACTTCAAATATATGTTATTTAATGTTATGATAATAGGACCGGGGTTTCTGTTGAAAATTATAGTTTGATATTTCCCCACCAGGAGGCGCTATAACGCATGTAGCGCTATAACGCAGTGCCATGTAGCAAAGTGGCTCGTTTTGTAGAACATTCTAGGAGCTGATAGGCATCGTTAGTTTGTATTTTAACCACCCTCTAGTTGAAATTTAATAAAAATAGATAGCAAACAAGATTATTTATAAGTTCGAAAGGTTGATGGGACAATTAAAATCTTTCTAAGGAACACACCATCATAATTAAAATGATAATAAAAATCTGCGAATCGCCATTTTTCTATGACGTTTTTAGAAACATAATTTGTTTAAGTCTCATTTGTGCTAAATTTTGTAGATGATTACACTGGTAGGAATCTATTAATAGGTTTGGAGTAGATTTTACGATATCTGCCAAGTGTTGGCAAAATGTGTTGTTAATCTTTTTTCTTTCTCTTCTTTCATTCTTTTTGCCTTTTTTTAATGGAGAAATAGAAGATGTTAAGTTGCCTGTTGATGATTGTTTTATGTCCGACTTATGAACTATGATGACAGAGACTTGACGAATCTCAGAAGAATAGAGACGTGACAAATGATAGAAGCTTTGACAAGCAGTGCTTAAAAATAAACAGAAAGAACTGAAAATTAATGTTTTTAAGATTTAAACGTTTAGTGTTTGTTTCCTTAGGCAGACAACTATATTGTTGTTCCCATGTTTATCTGGTTACTAGTTTAAGTAATTACATGAATTGCATCTAGTGAGTTAAAAGCTACCCTACGAAATTATGACAATTATGCATCGGACTATTTCCATGGAAACTGGTGGAAGCTGTAGTTGTTAGACTGATATGCGCTTTACGACTAAGTTAAAATCAGATGAAAATGGGTACTTGCAACTCGAGAAGAAGAATACGTGATAACTAATCACGTAGTTGTTCATGGCGGGTTAACGTTACAGCATTTAGGCTTGGTTAATAATCAGGCTGAATCAATTTTCGATTAGATTTCAGTAAGTGACGTCACGCTGGTGTATCGAACTCGATTGGCTTCTGAATCATGGTATAGAAAAATACAACGAATTAACCACGATGACGTAATAATCCAAGGCGTAGCTTGTTGATAATTGCTGAGAGTACTTGATTAAGTGCGAATGACGTTATATCTGTTCATCATTTAGGCTTTTTACGAAGTTCATCTGTAAATAAATCATCTCTGTACTAGTTCATCAGTTTTGTTCATTAAAAGAAGCCATCATTATAATGGAACGTAACAATATAAATAAAAATGCTGGTATTGTTGGTTCTAGCTTTTGATAACGGAGTAAAAATGCATTTTGCCCTTTGGCGAAGCTTTTTTATTGGCATCAATTTTCTTTGATGTTCGCCCTACCATATACAATGGCGCTGAAAACGAAGAATAATTAAAATATAAAATTTTTTTAATCAAAATAAAATGCTTTTTTATCAAAATAAAACAAGGGAAATAAAGTAAAAAAGGAAATGCATGTCATCCGATAATCGTAATAAAGAAAGAAATACAGTCGGACCTCTATTTAACGAAGTCGCTAAATCCCGATAATAAGTTCGTTATATGGAAAGTTCGTTAAAAAGAAAATCACGTTTTGAAATGCTTAAACAACGCAAAACAGGTTTTAAATTCATAAACCATAGACATAATTAAAATAGCAATGGATACACCTTTATCTTGTTAACTACTATATACTATTTATTTTATAAATCTTAACCATAAAAGAAATCTGCATGGAAAGCAAGAATAGAGCTATCATACTACATACATTTTCAACTAAAAATAGCTAAATCTTTATGTATAAAATTATAGCTGCATTTATTATAAAAGTAATTTTCAACTTACATTACCACATGCGTTCTTAAGTTTCATTGCTACTGATAAAATCAGTTAATTTTGTCTGAGTTTTTCGTTTGAGATGCGAACAAAATGGAAAGGGACTTCACTGCTTTCTGTAAGGCTTCGATGCATTCCCCCCATGTGTTAACAAGTTTGAAATGTTCTGAAATATTTTGAATAGTGGTAAGGATAGTGGATCTGAAAGAAAAGTTCGTTAAATAGAAAATTCACTTCGCTATTTAGAAGTTATTTTACGAAGAAATTTCCAAAATGTTCTTGGTTCCTCGAAAAAAATCGCAAAATAAAGAAATTCGCAAAATGGAAGTTCGTTAAATAGAAGTCCGACTGTATTAACTTACTTTATTTAGGGGTTCCTGTGAGAATAGCCATAAATTAAAAACATGTCTCATCTTCGTGACCAACTTGGCGATAACCCAAGGGGCACCTCAAAATAACCGATATTATTTTTTTATTAAAGAAAAATATTTTTTATTGTAAAATTATCATAATTGATTATTCATCATTTCCCCCCATACATCAAAGATGCTTATAATAATAAGTATAGCGATGAACATTACAGAAGGATAGGGGAGAGTGGGGTCAATTGTAACATTTTTTACTTAACTATTTTTAACTAACAAAAAATCCAATATGTTATTAGTATTAATTGACAGACGAGTAAAGTAGACTATCCTCTACTAGAAAAAAATAAATGCTTTATTTTAAATGTTATTATATTAGTTATTAACAATTTTTGACAGTCGTGCACTTGCTACAATTGTCTCCACTTACGGGGTCAATTGTAACAGTTCATAAATTCAGCTAAAACATAGTTAATTATACATATTATCATAGTTGTGATATATTTTTTATTGATCAAAATAGTAGTGATATTTTAGGAGTAAAAATAATAATGAGCAGAGACCTAAAGGGTTAAACTTTTAACTTTAAGGGGTTAAAAATTTTAATTTATGCTGTGAAAGGTGACAAATAAAATAATGCACATGCAACATAATATAAATGATATAGGAAACTATTGGTGGTTCTTAAAGAGTTAAGTAATGGTTTGTAAACATAAGATTATTTATTTTCAGCTGTTACAATCGTCCCAAAGACACCATTTCAGCTTCATTTGTTAAAAACAATGCTAGTTAATTAAAAAAACTAATCTTTTTTTTGAAATGTTAATTAAGGTGCCTTTTTACATATTCGGTTAATAACTCTTATTTGTTTAAAGAAAATTATTTTGTTACGATATAATATTCTAATACCAAAAAAAGCACTTACGTAGCGTGAAAATATCTTTTGTGATGTAACTCTTTCAAAAGTACATAAAAATGGTTGCCAGCAGGGGCGTACATGTAGATTTATTAAATACACCTTGTGCGCCATCTAGGAATCAAATCTAGAACCCGACACTCGAAATTTTTGCTCTGTTACAATCGTACCCTGTTACAATTGACCCCACTCTCCCCTACTTATTAACCTCATAACAATAATTACATATAAATTGGAAAATGAAATAACATATGACTACATTACGATAAAATAATGGGTCAATTCCCTGACACGAAGTGTTTAGAGTCTGTACCAAACTGCTCTGACGTTGTTCGAAAACCAACTAAAAATTTTAATCTGTTTTTTCCTAAGAGAAGAGTGGAGATTTCTTTCGTTCTATTTTTGTTACAAATAAGCAAATTTGTGTAAAATTCAAATGTTTTAAAAACGAATTTTTAATTTCAATACGAAAGATTTTTATGAACCGGGATAGCTTAGCTGGTAGGGCGTGGTGGTCCATGTATGAGAAGTCGTGAGTTGGATCCCCGCCGGCTGAAGAGTTCCCGTGAACAGAATGGTGACTGATGGTTCCACGCTAAATCTGTTCGGGATCACAATTTCCACCAAGTTCCCATAACAAATTAATACCTCTGGGAGGTACTGGATTGGAGATTGATCGTGCTCTGGTTCAGGTCAAAATTACGATCTGCGGAAGGTTGGATGGAGAGCGAATGTGTCCTCCCTGTAAAACGGGATGCGACGTATGTATGTTGTCTTCAGATCATCCCCAGATCATCCTAAACCGTCTCAAATAGTCCATTGTGCAGCTCTAGCGTGACGTAAAGGAAATACATACCTATCTATCGACAATATATTTTTCAACGCTGTACCACTAACAATATTTTTTGTCAGATTTTCACCAAAATGAAAACTTGCATAAAATATACATTTAAAAGGAGAGAATTTGATTGGTGCATTTAATGTTGAACGATCGAACCTCATTCAGTAGGGATTTTCCCTTAGTAAAGAATCGTAAATCGTAATTGATATTTTTTAAAGATTTTAACTTTTTTTATAGTAGTTTAATTTCCCGAAAGAAATATTTAAAACATTGATAGACTTATTATTAAATAAAAAATAACTCTAACCAAGCAGGCTGATATATTAAAAGTAACTTGTGCTTGCATCACATTGCGTATGAAGCTAGGCGTAAAACTCTTAATTATCAAACGAATTTCTTTATCTATAATTCAAAAGCAGTATATTAATGTAATTTGCACCAAAAAAATAATAATTGTAATATTCTTAAGAAGTTCACACACATATTTAAATAATTTTATCTTCAAATGTCGCGTAATAGGTTAACATCATATTATTATATTAAGATAAAGAAATATCTCTTTTAGTTTTAAACTCTTAACTAAGAAAACAATATACAGCAAATAAGAGACACATTCGAATAAGAAAAAAAAAATAGGCAAGTACATTTTAATTAGGAATACAAAAATATTTTACATATAAACAATACCTTTTTGACATTTATTGATTTTATGATAATAAAAATCAGAAATTTTTTAAATTGATGATGGAAAACTGGATCTTACCATGTATTTTTCTATGCAATAAAAATGCGTCAACAACAGTGGAAAACTGTGTTAGACCATTATGCTTTTATGTTACGTATAGAAAAAACATAGCTGAACTGCAAATGATTGTTTATTTAACAAAAATAATTTGCAAGAATGACAGATACTAAAAAATTGATGAACTTGTAATAGAAATTAACAGGTTTTGCATCGAATGAACGTTTGTAACATATTCTTCCTCTTCTTCAAAACCATAAAATTTTACAAACTGTCAGGTAATTGGTGAGCGTGGTACAGAGACCGGTTGATACAGCTAATCCAAAGTAAGCATTGATTGTTTATTGAGAGATGTGCCTGTATTGTCTTAGTACCGTCATTAAAGATGCACTTCAGAAAGTTACCAGTAGTCCATTAGTGTCTTTCTATAATATGAAATTAACATGTGAATACAGCACTAAATTATTATGTATAAACAACTGTCAAAATCTTTTATTTACGAGATAGTGATTAACTATGTGAAAATACTAGCTAGGAAAAAAATTACAAGTTGTTACGAAATTGGTTGAAGGTTCTTCTCGTAAAAACTTTTTAGTGAATTTATGTAATTTAGTTTTAAAATATATGCATGGACAATAAGAAATAAAACTTATTTCCTGTTCGTAAGATTCAAATTGACGAAATCTATAATTTTTTTTTAAATTTTTATCAAAATTTAATGTCTTTACCACTAATTTCTCATTTAAGCGTTTAAATTTGCTGTCAAAAGTGAAGCTCCCTAAAAATACTCGTCTATAGTTTGAGGTCAATGCATTCGTAATCTTAATCTTCAAAATCACTCATACAGCCACCAGGTACCTTCATATACTGAGATCTTCTACATTTAAATGTTGTTGTTGTTGTAGTTCATTTACGTCGCACTAGAGCTGCACAATGGGCTATTGGCGACGGTCTGGGAAACATCCCTGAGGACGATCCGAAGACATACCATCACAATTTTGATCCTCTGCAGAGGGGATGGCTCCCCTGCTTTGGTAGCCCGACGACCTGCACGCGAAGTCGAGCACTTTACGGTAGAACAGTTTAACGAAGACCAATACCGCACACCCTCGGTCCCTACGCAGACTGATCAAAGTGGTCACCCACCCGCACAGTGACCGCAGCGAGTGATGCTTGACTTCGGTGATCTGGTGGGAACCGTGTCTTAACGATCAGTTCACTGCGGGACTCTACATTTAAATATTTAACGTATTAAATTAGAGTTGTTGTAATTAGACTAAAAAAAAAAATCTTTCCCCAAGCAATCTTACATTTTCATAAAATAGGACGTTTCTACCTTCTTCCAGCTAATTTTTTCATACAGCATTAGTTTCATTAGTGAAACTTTCAGTCAAAATATGTGTTAAGAGTTATGAAACATTAATTATCAAATATTTATAAATGTTAAGTTGGTTTTTAATACCAAACACTGCATAATAAAGGATACATTTATTTATTCACAAAATAAGACATTTAAATTTTAATTCATTTCTCAAATTTTACAACAATGCAAATTAAGAACCTTCTTTCGCTAAGCTCATTGCATATCATTAGTTTCAATGCTGAGACTTTCAATGAATTTAAATGTTAAATAATCGTCAAATGCTTATAAACGTAGTTTTTCCTGTTTATCGTCAAATTCATAAAATCGTCAGTTTTCTGTTAAACGTTGTTTTTAATATCATATTCTGCTTAATAAAAAACGCATAAAGTACGCATCTGTTTATTTAGAAATTGGGACATTCAAATTTTAACCAAATTCTCAATTTTTACAAGAATGTCAATTAAAAACCTTCTTTTGCTGAGCTCTTTATTTATCGTTAGTTTCAATGTTGAGGCTTTCAATGAATTTGAATATTAAAATTATTAAAATATTGACTTATCAAATTTTTTAAAAGGCAAATTTTTCAGTGATTTTAATATCATAAACTGCATAATAAGATATGCATAAAGTATGCATCGATTAATTGACGGAATGGGGCCTAATAATTTAAATTCAATTCTCAATTTTTACAAAAATGTTAAAAAAAGGATATTTTTCTCCGAAACTTTTTGTATATTAGTGTAGATTTTGAGACTTTTTATGAATTTAAATATTTAGTTTATGACAATATTACCCCATCAAATACTAATAAACCTAGATTTTTCATTTAGATAAATATAATACACTGCATAATAAAAGTTATCTAAACCACGCATCTATCCAATGGGTCATTTTAATTCAATTCGATTTTTACAAGATAGTCAATTTAGAAATTTCATTTGCTAAAGCTCTTGGTATATCAGCAGTTTCAATCTCGAGAAATCTCAAATAAATTTAATTGTTAAATTTATATACAAAAACATTCAAATATTTACTGTGGGTTTAATAACATATACTGCATAATAAGAGATGCATAAAGTATGTATCTATTTATTCACAAAATAGGGCAAGAAAGGGCTTTCATTTCCGCATTGAAGTGGCTGATTAACTGCATTAATACACTAGTCTGTCCTTTTTCATAGATAGTTAAATTCTCACACGCCATTCTGCCGTTAGTGCCTAAGTGCTCTAAAAACGATTTCTCTGAAATGATTTGTCACAGAAATTTTCTTTAGCACAGATCGATCGTCTGCAAAACAGTTATGAGATTTCGAACTTTTTGTTTGATTAATGGAAGTAAAATTATAAATTGTTATATTTATGGAAGCTTGATTAAAATTATCGAGCTTCTTTCATTGGTCATTCATTCATTTAGGATAAGTTTCGAAGGTTCTTTCCACAATGAAAGAACGCTTTTTGGGGAATGATGAGCATTTTTTTATAACTGTAGTGAGTTTTGTAATAGTTACCTATAACTGTTAGTTCGTTTCTTACACGTTTAGCTAGGACTCTCAATTGGATATCTGCAAGTGACGCAGTGGGAGTATCTCAATCCTGATTTGCTGTTGATACATTGCATTTGTTTACGTTTGTAATTGTTATTTTCATTCTATTTCGAGTACACCAAGCCTTTCAAGTATCAACTTTCTTAAGTGAGATATTTTACATTCTTTCTCAAAAATTCCTTCACAAATATTTCAATTATTGTACTGTATATTTCTTAGCACAAAGACAGCACGAAGCTATGTAGAGCATTAAAAAACTAGCATCGAAGTTGCAAGGCACACAAAACAAAAATATGTCACGGTTACAATAAAATATGTAAGAAAATATTAAATATAAGTTAAGTAAAAGACGCGGACGAGAAAAAATTATATTCTAGCAATTTCGATGTGCCATACGGAGCTGTGTGAACTTCACGTTAATTAATATTACAACTTATGTGGAGAAACTTAGCCCAGCTTTAACACGCCCATTTTGTTTATAAATGATCAGCTGACGCTGCTGTCATAGGTCACATGTGAGAGTATCCGTGATCATCTTCTTCTTGAAGTGAAAGTACCCAACTGTTGATTTTGAAAGGGACAAAATGTTATTGTAAAAAGTGCTAGTTTTTTTTTAAAATGAAAAGTGTTCGTAATATTTTTTATTCTATGAAAATCAATTTTACTTTTTTGGCTCACAAAAAAATACAAAATTTGAAAGCTATGAATAGAGATGTCTAAGCTGACGTCACTTCTCTTACCTTTCCACTGTCAATCTACCAATGTTCAATCAGTTAGATGGCAACTAATAGGAACATGTTTTTATTGGGATGGGAATTATCTTCCAATAGGAATAGTGCAAATAGCAATAGTTGCCATGTACAACTGCAAAATTACAACAATTGATTAATTTATTCCACTTAAGGATGTAGTTCAGCCAGTATTCTAAATGTAAAATCTCGCCAAATTGGCAGTTTTTTTTTTTTTTATAAAAAAGTTTAAATATTTGAAATATTTTTTTTTTTCATTTTAAAATAAAAACAATTTTTTTCAGAAAAATTAATTCAATAATTCATTAGAAAATTATAGAATAGTTTAATTGCGGCTACTATATATATATATATAATTTTTTTTTTTTTTTTTTTTTTTCGCTTTTATACATTTTCCATTTTTGTCATTTGCAAATTAAATTCAGCTTTTCTATTACAAATTTTTGTTTTGTTTTCTCATTCTCTACAGGCAATTTTTAAAGAAGAGCGCCTATTCCTGAACGCTCGTAACACATCTACTTTTTCTATTAAAAGGAAAGTTTTCCTTTGCCTTTTTTATTTTCCTTGACAAAAATGTCGAAATACACGCGTTAGCGATAAATGTTAATCAGTTAAATCGATTTTTTTAACAATTAGTATCTTTTTTATCGTAGCAACAGCTACCATATTTATCTGTGCGTGCATGACTTTTAAATATTTACTAAGTAACATAAAAATAATAAAGGAATAATTCGATTTTTTAACCAAATAATTTTGAATTCTTACAACAATTTTGAGTTCAGCAGTAAGTTTGAAGGGGCATTTATCATAACAGTGATTATAAAACTATAAAAAAACGTAACAGAGATTTATTAAACTACAAAGATTATCAGCAATTATCAAACAATAAAAAAAAAAATCATCACTGTCGAATAATTTTTTTCCTGCTGCATGAAATATTTTAAAAGATTCTAGATACTTTCTTATAGCTGATTTAAAATCTACATTCGGTTTTCTTTCTCCAAGGTACTGTTTTTTTTAGGACGTTTGTAGTGCATTTTTTGAAAAAATGTACAAATTTATAAGGGTTATACATTAAAGGGGCTAGCCTAAAAGTTGCAACCAGCTTCTAGGTGTGGTTTAAGCACGTCATCAGGATTAAAATAACATAAGAACCCATGCCAGGAAATGTTGTCGTAGCTAGGGACGCTTCCCTATGATGACCTGTTCAGAAGCACATGAAGAAACAAAATAGGAAAGTGCACCTAGAGGCACATGACGACATTTCCAGGCTTGGATTCCTATGCAATTTTAATCCTGATGATGTATCCTGACTCCGTTAGAAATATGTCGTAACATTTACGTGACCTCCTTCTATATAAAATATTTTTAAATTTGTACAATTCTACAAAAAATTTACAAATTTCATTTATAAAATCTGTAGCTTAAAAAACAATTTCTGAATTCAAATCCCCACATCTGAATTAGGCAAGATCGAGTGTTTGGATAAATGCAACAATAAATTTCTTCACCTGTGTTTAAAATTGCAAACAATCGGTATGATTATTAAATATTATCAAACATCAAAGCGATTATCAAACTATGAACAAATATCACGGTGATATCAAATTAACAAATATCACGGCGAGTATCAAACTATAAATAGACATAAACAGACATAATTTCAAAGAAACAGCAAATTATAAAGTAAAGTAGTAAATTATAAAGCTTTGAGCATTTTTGTCCTCCTTCTGTGTATTGTCACAGATGGTTATACCTGTCATTCGATTCAAAACAGTTGTATGTCAGTATTACTTTTTGCTTAAGCTTATTACACATTTATACAGCTTATTACACTGCTCAAAGATGACCTTTTTGAAGTCAGAAATAATAGCCTTTTATTTAGACTAATAGCCTATTTATTATTATAAATGGTAATAAATTGTAGAATTATAACATAAATCTTAAATAAGAAAAAGATACAAAAGTTAAGTTTTGAAAGTAAGTTTTTATAAATATCAGTGTTTTAAATATATAAGTATTCATCTGTAGTACTCTTATTCGTAGTGGTTTATATTTTAGTACTATATTCAATATTATAAAATCAGCATTACATTTCAAAAAATTTCAGTTTCTTAAATTTCTAAGTATTCATCCACAGTACTCTTATTCTTAGTGTTTTATATTTTAGTACTATATTTAATATTATTACATCAGTATTAAATTTTTTAGGGTCTAAACTTAATAGTATTAAAAAGAAAAATTAACTTTTCGAAAAATGGTACGGCAAATTTAAAAATGTAGCCTGTTATTGTTTAATTAATTAAATTAATTAAACAATAACTAATTTTTTATTGTTTAATTAATTTTAATTAAATTAATTAAAATTAAATTAATTGTAATTAATTTTTTAAATAATTTTTAATTTTATTTAATTTTAAATTAATTTTTCAAATTGAGGGAAAGCAAAATAATAAAAAAATTGTAATAGGTCAGTTTTTACGAGAATTTTTAGTTTTTATATTAAATTTTTAAAATGAATCAAACTTTATAAAAGAAAAATTAGTTAAAAACTATTCGAAACACGCTATTTTAAAAGCAATTTTTGCTTGAAATAGTTATTAAAAAAATTTATAACAATGAATTTTAAGGTAATTTTTTTATTTGAATTCCTTTATAAAAAAGATCAGTAAATTCTTAAAGATTCATTAGAGTTAAATTACTTACATTTAAAAAATATCTTCAAAACTGACAGTTTAATTCTTTCATTTATGCTACAGAATTCCCTATTTATTTATCACAATTTATTATATATTTATTAATTAGGAATTTATTATTCATTTTGACAACGTAGCCTAAAATGTCAAAAACGCCGTAGTAACTGATGATTTAATAGCCTTATTTATGTTACTGAATGTAATTAGTAACTTACTTTACTTTTTTCTTAATTTGCTTTTATTTATCACTATTTAATCATTATATATTTTCTACTTATTTATCTATTACATATTTACTTTTTAGGAATTGAAAATTCGTTTTGGTAGTGTAGAATTTATTAATTAGTATTAATAGAATTTATTAATACCATTGTATCTTATTATTTAATTAACTTATGTTACTGATTGTCAATAGTAACTTACATTACTATTTTTCGGAATTCTCTATTTATTTATCATTATTTAAACATTATATATTTTCCATTTTTTATTTATTATATGTTTACTTTTTAGGAATAACTTATTCATATTAGCAGAAATAACTGAATTCTCAATTGTCAAATATACCATTGTATCCGATGATTTAATAACCTTATTTATGTTACTGATTGCAACTAGTAACTTTTTTTGGAATTTTCTATTTATTTATCACTATTTACTCATTATTAGACAGCGGATAATATGCAATTGCATACGTGCATATGCAATTGCATGTTTTAGCTCTTTTTGCCATTTGTGCATATAAATGCATAAAAAGGTATATTTGCTCTTATAAATGCATATTTTCAGCATTTTATGGTTTTTCCCTCCTAAAACCATATCACTATTCTTTTTATGTTAGCATAAGGAACACTTTAAATTTTGTTTTGTCGTTCTTTATCACCTGAAAGGGTCAGCTGGATTGATGTTGCTGGGGGTGATTGCAATCACGTGAAAAAGATGTCGAAATGAGGTGTGTGTCGGAAAGGGGGATACAAAGGGCCCACCCAAACAGACATTCGACATAGAAACCTCAGAAAGGGATGGCCAAATATTCTATGAAGGGATGTTTTTTCCTGGAATAAATAATTGTCAATCTGTGTGGGAAAAATAAGGCTTCTGTGGTAGGTAGAAAATGAACTCCCTTTCCTGTGATTGATTAGTTAAAAGGAGGAGTGAATACATTTTCGGAGAGAGCTGCTATTCTAACATATTTTGATAGTCCATCCGATAGATAGATAGTTTCGACATCCATCAGTTGAATAAGTAGTTAGTGAAGCTTCGAATGTGATTTTTGACTGCTGAATTTTATAATATGCCAAAAATTAAATCGACTAAATCAAATTTAATGAAGACATGGACTATGGGAAGGACTTTACGACCGATGGGGAAATAGTATTTTGTGTGATTTATCAAAAACACATTTCCTGTGAAAAAAAAGTACCAAATCGATCAACATATAAAGACTAATGCTCACTCCGCGAAGAAAAAGCAGAATACAAAAGGATTTGTTCAAAGTTTATTAACTATTCCTGTTCAAGCAGCTAAAAAGTAAAGTGATTTTTCTAGTGATTTATGCAAAGCCTTACTAAGCAGCAATATTCCTTTAAAAAAGTTAAATAATCCAAACTTAAGACAGTTTATAAAAAAATATTGTACCAATCAGATCATTCCCGATGAATCGACTTTAAGTAAGATGTACCTTCAACCGATATATAACGAAGTACTGGATGATATTCGACGAGATATTGGAGATGGCCCTATATGGATTGAAGTCGATGAGACGACAGATAAGTGCGGTCGCTATACTGCTCATTTTATTTGTGGAAAAATGGATAATATTCCTACTCGACCACATCTTCTAGCAAGCAAAGCACTTGAAAAAGTCAATCATTCAACCATAGCAAGGTTTTTCAATGATTCTATCAGATTATTATGGCCTGATAGAGATGGTTCTGAAGATGTTTTGATTTTTGTCAGTGATGCCGCTCCGTATATGGTCAAATCTGCAGCAGCACTGGAATTTTTTTTATCCCAGAATGCTTCATATTACATGTTTGGCTCATGCTGTTCACAGACTGGCTGAGACTGTTCGAGAAGTATTCTCCTCTGTGAATGATTTAATTTCTAGTATGATTAAAATTTTTCTCAAGGCACCTGTGCGCATAAAATTGTATAAAGAAATGTATCCTGATTTGCCCTTATCTCCACAGCCTGTGATAACTAGGTGGGGTACATGGATTGAAGCTGCACGTTTTTACGCTAATAATTTTGATGCAATAAAGTCAGTTGTAGATGCAATTGACAGTTCCTGTGATTCTTCAGTTTATGTCACAAAAGAATTACTACAGGATATCTCTTTGCAGAAGGACTTGGCCATAATTGACTCTAGCTTTTCTTTCTTAAGTGGAGCAATAACAAAGCTCGAAACACGAGGTCTTCCCCTGGCTGAGGCCATATCCGAAATTGAAAAAATTCAACAGTGCATCAATGCTCTTCCAGACTCAGTTAGGAAGAAAGTAAAAGAAAAATGGTGTTTCGTTCAAAACAAAAATTCGTGTTTTGCAGCAGTGAAGAAGATAAATGATTTTCTTAATGGAAACGGAACTGAACTTCCAGAGAAAGTAAAACCAATGAGTACGAAATTGTACCAGTTTTGTCCAATGACATCGGTTGACGTGGAGAGGTCATTTTCTGCTTTCAAAATGATCTTTGATGACCGACGACATCAATTCACCCTTGAAAATTTGGAAAAACACTTAGTTGTGTATTGCAACAAAAATTATTCAGTTTAATAAAATCTTTCCGGAAAATGCGATGATTTTTCTTCTCTCATTTATCATACTTCAGTTTTAGGCTTTTTCTTCAGAAATGTGTAGATTCAAGTAAGAAATATTTTGATTTTCTTCCTTTTAACAAAAAAATGTTTTAGCTGTGTTTGTTGGAAAAAGTAAGTAGTAGTATTTAAATAAGTTGAACTTTTAATTTCTATTTTAAATGCATATTTCTAGTTTTAAGAGCATATATTCAAGTTTTTTAGTGCATACTTGCATGCATATTTTGTCCGTTTTTTAGTGCATATAATCCGCTGTCTACTCATTATGTACTTACTATTTATTATATATTTACTTTTTAGGAATTAAATATTCATTTTAGCAGTGTTGGAACGATTAATTAATTTCTAATATGTCAAAAATATAATCGATTATATGATAAAAATCTCCCATTTATGCTACTAGACTGTAATTTGTTGTATATATTTTTTAAGAAATAAAAAAGATGAGTATTTTTGTAAAAAAAAAAATATTTTGACAATGACTTTACAGTGTTTAAACTGTAAGAAATCTGTGTAAACTAACAGAAACCTCATAAAAATGTAATCCTTCTAAACGTCGGCACAATAAATGTCATTTTTATGGGTAGATAATAAATGAAGCGATTGGCTTCGTTAAAATTCGCTACGGGTCTTTGAACTAGCAGCTCGCTTTGATTCTTTTCTCAAATATGTGATCGACGTTGCTATGGTAACACAACTAACAACACTACAAAAAGTGGTGGAACTCATATCACTGAACAATTCTTAGTGTCTCAAATAACACACTAGATTCATTGATATTTTCCGCACTTTTGTAGGTCACAGAGTTACTAATGAACAAAAAAAAAATCTTATAAATTGATTAAAATTTACTTTTGCCTATACATTATTTAATACACCAATATTTTATTATTTATTTATTGCATTGAATTCATATTCTGCATATGTTTTCGATTACTTAAAGAATGAATCTAAACGGAGCTTCCTTAGGGAGAAAGTTTTATTTATTTATTACTGTTTTTTATTAATTGTTTTTATTTATTACTGTTTCTTATTTCTTTTTATTAATTAAAATTGATCTCGCTTCGTTTATTCATTTCACCCTAATCCTATTCATTATTCCAGCATTTATAAATCATAATCCTACTCGTTATTCCAGCATTCACTATTCCAACATTGGGTATACATTTTGTGCATGTTTTCTATTACTTAAAGAAATAATCTAAACTGGGCTTTCTTAGAGAGAAAGTTTTATTTATTTATTACTGTTTTTTATTAGTTGTTATTATTTATTACTGTTTCTTATTTCTTTTTACCCATGATCCGTTTACCTCTGAGAATATTTTACGTCAGTACAGTGGTCGATGCGAGTCAGTTGCGGAATTCGTATCGACCAGTCATCACTGGGATTCGAATCTGGTTCACCTCAATGGAAGGCGAACGCTGCATTTCGTGAGCCGCTGCTGATCGAATGGAACTTTTTGTTGAAAATTAGCAAAAATCAGCGGAGATAGCTTAAGTCTACATATGAACGAAGAGATAAATGGTTAAATTTTATTTTGCTCTCTGCCTTCAGGGATTACTTTGTTGATGGAAATTATACTTTGATACATGCAGCTCTTCGAACTTGGGATAACCATGGGAATATTTCGCGTTTTTTACCTACATTTTGCTCAAATTCTGATTAGTTT
Source organism: Parasteatoda lunata (assembly GCA_949128135.1). Taxonomy (NCBI): domain Eukaryota; kingdom Metazoa; phylum Arthropoda; class Arachnida; order Araneae; family Theridiidae; genus Parasteatoda; species Parasteatoda lunata. The sequence continues at coordinate 44,760,134 of OX421974.1, forward strand.
CGCTTTAAAAATTCTTCTTTTAAAAACTGTTTCTAGACAGGCAAGCAAGACATAGTTTCCGATTAATGTTCTTTTACGCTGAATTAAATTAAACCAAGTTTGTTGCACTTATTATAAAGTGCATTTTTTGTACAAAAAGTACAATTTTGTTTTTGTACCTTTTTACGCATATAACACTGCTACTTTAACTAGTAAAGCATTTTACTATGAGCAGGTCAATAGAATAAATAGTTCAAATTTTACAAGTATTTTTGTATAAAAATAATTTGTTTCCACACGTATTAATTAGATGATAAAACAATAGAAACATACAAAAATATTGATTATTACTCAATATTATACAGAAATATAAGAAATACTCCTTAAGTGGGCGGGGCTACCCGACTCTCCCCTAAATATTAAAACAAAAATAATTATTTGCATGTTTTCTGTTAGCAGGAGAGTTTTTTCTTTTTTTACAAAGGAAGACATATACTTTTTACCGTCCATATATATAATAAAATAATAAATCAAACCAATTTTTTTAATATATTGTACGCAGGATAAAAAATTGATTTAAATGTTCGCTTTAAAAATTCTTCTTTTAAGAACTGTTTCTAGACAGGCAAGCAAGACATTGTTTCCGATTAATGTTCTTTTACGCTGAATTAATTTAAACCAAGTTTGTTGCACTTATTATAAAGTGCATTTTTTGTACAAAAAGTACAATTTTGTTTTTGTACCTTTTTACGCATATAACACTGCTGCTTTAACTAGTAAAGCATTTTTTCTATATTTTTTTAACGCTGATCGAATGAGACTATGAGCAGGTCAATAGAATAAATAGTTCAAATTTTACAAGTATTTTTGTATAAAAATAATTTGTTTCCACACGTATTTTATGTAGGCACTCTACATTGCTATCCAGGAAATATCTAAACATGTAAAACTTATTTTTCGATGTTATTTTTCATACTGATTTGAATGATACACAACATAAATCTATAAGATATATAGTTGAAAAGTTATAAAGTTTAGTGCACAAAAAGTACAATTTTGTATTTGCACTATTTACACGTCATACAATGCTATACAGACAAGTGAAGTAATGTTTCCTATGTATTGTTTTTCGATTAACCGAATGAAACCGAATACGAAATAAAAGGGCTAATATTTTAAAAGTTGAAAAGTTTTTTTTTTTTTGTTTGTATAAAAATGCTATTTTTGAACAGTTCTTACTATAAAGAAAACCCTTATAACTTCAAAATTATTAATTAAATCACCTCCAATTTTATCTCATTTAATGCAGTATAAAGAAACTTTTTTTTGCTGTAATTACTGGACGTACTATAACGTATTTTGGGATACTATTTTATATGTACTTTAAGTACATGAATTATTTTTATATCTAGAATGGAAACAAAAATGTATTAGGGGAGTGTCTGGTACCCCGCCCACTGTCAATTTCATATGTATAGAATATTTTTTCAAGTCAATGAGCCATCGGACATTAATTGTTTTATTAAAAAAAGATTATTTTCAAAGTTTCAAGTATTTATGCAGCTGGTAACATGGTAAACAATAGTTTTGAAAGTATGTTGAATACAATAGTAAAATTTTTTAAATTTTTATTTTTTTAAGTTAAACTTTTTTTGGTTTATTCTTTTCGCATTATTTAATTAGATGATAAAACAATAGAAACATACAAAAATATTGATTATTACTCAATATTATACAGAAATATAAGCAATACTCCTTAAGTGGGCGGGGCTACCCGACTCTCCCCTAAATATTAAAACAAAAATAATTATTTGCATGTTTTCTGTTAGCAGGAGAGTTTTTTTCTTTTTTTACAAAGGAAGACATATACTTTTTACCATCCGTATATATAATAAAATAATAAATCAAACCAATATTTTTAGATATTGTACGCAGGATAAAAAATTGATTTAAATGTTATTTTCAAACTAACATCAAGTCTAGAAAATAAGTGTTCTCTGCCTTAGTTACTTACGAACAGTTAACGATGAAAATGAACTTGATTAAGTGTCATTTTATTATTCGATACCCAACTGTTAAAAATTAATCCATTGCAATAGTTACTGACTTCTATTATTTTAGAACAGCTCCTCTGAGTTTTTTCAGATCTAGTTCGTATTAAATAACTGCTTCATTTCGTTTCTGAGAAAGATAAGAAAGTAATGATTTTTCTTTCATCAATTCAGACTCCTAATTTGGGCGCAGTGGGAATTTCCCGGAGAGAAAGTTAAAATGTCTGGATATTCCATTTGACGCCGTTTAACTTAGTCATCAAAGGAAAACACCCTTTTTCCTGTTCCTTAAATATTAATTTTCTTATTCCTCATTCACGAACGTGAATTTATCCTGGGAAATTTGAAAGAATCTAATTAATAATTTAATATTAGGTTGGGAAAATGAAATTTTTTAAAAAAGAAATTTAATTTGCATTCATACCTTGGAATTCTATAATTTTGCTTTTTATTTCGTGAGTATAACGTTTTTATTCGTACATTTTTCGAAAAGAAATTTGCCTATTTTAATATCCGTGCGTATTTTTGATTAAAAAGGATAATTTTTCTTGAATTCATATTTCCAAGAATTCCAGTAATTAATAACTATCATTCGATACATATATATATATTTATCATTTGTTTTAATAATGATTGAAAACAGTATGAAAATATTCGGTATATAAACTTTTATGCAAAACTTTTGTATGCTTAAATTTGAAAGTTAAACAAAACCAATCGAAGAGTCCAAGATAAACAATTTAAAATAAAAGACGTTATTTAATAAATGTTTTTTTTTTTTGGGGGGGGGGGAGAAGGATAATAGAATTTGCTTTGGGTTAAAATTTAAATTTTGGATTTCAGTAATTAAAAATTTCAATATATAACGCGTTGCAACAATTTTCCGGACATTCAACACTAATTAAGATCATTAATTTAAATATTAAAAATCGAAATCATAAAAACTTAATCATTAAAATTGGGCGAAATCAATTCAATTGTTCGGAGCTCCAGAAAAACAATTTCAAATTGGCTACGTTGCTCTAAAATTTCAATTTAGGAAATATTGAAATTTATTTTAGTTATAATTGAAATTTTGGATTTTAGCAATAAAAAATTTTGAAATACAGTGTATTGCAAGAATTTTCTAGTTCTTTTAATTTATTGTTTGGAAGCGAGCAATGTTTAGAAGATTTTATCTTGAGCGCAGAAAAAAAACACTAGTGTTTCATGCTTATTTCATAACCATAAATTATTAAATATTTATATAATATTTTCAATTAGTCTGACATATTTCATTTATTTATACAAAATAATGAAAAATATGTTTAATAAAAATCCAACGTCAAAGAGTTAAGGAAAGCACGTTTTAGATATTTAAAATAGGTTCAACACTATTTGATTAGCATATGTGAGGTCTCCCCCTAGAATTATTAATATTATCTATAAGTAGGGCACTTTTCATAACATTAACCGCAGCTAATTTGGAATTTCTACTGATATTTATGCTGTATGCACTATATATTCACTACATTTTCAATATAATTTTCTATTTAAACAAAATTAACACTATAATAAATTTTAATTTTAATTTTAGAATATCAGATTATTTGAAACATTAAATTTAGGAGAAAAACTATCGGCGTTGTATATTTTACATTTTTTGAACAATCCTGTATTTTGCGCGTAAGAAAATTGTATATTTTTTTTTTTTAAGCAGAAATACTTCATAAGAATATAAGAAAATTGTCAAATGCCTGAAAAATTATTTTCAGGAGGAATGAAATAAGTTAAGAGTACTTACTTTAATTTATTTTCTGTTAAAATAATAGCGTGAACTCGCACGTTAGACAGCACTAAACTACCTTTTCTAAAAATATTTCACACAGCGATCTAATTCAGCAGTTCCCAAATAGTGTTCCCCGGGTGACTAGGGTTCCGTGAAAAAAATTTCGAAAGTTAAGATGGGTAGGTAGGTACTTTATGTCGCACTAGAGCAACCCAATGGGCTATTGGCGACGGTCTGGGAAATATCCATGAGGATGATCCGAAGACATGCCATCGCAATTTTGATCCTTACATTACAACTATTACAGTAAAAGACCAATAAAAAGAAATGGCAAGTTTTTTAAGAAATAAAATTTTTGTAATTACAGTTAATCGAAAAAATTATGAGCAGCACATGCATTTATGAAAAATTGCTATAGAATTTTCCCTCATGCTTTTCCAGTCGATAAAAAATAACTAAATTTGCTACAGAAATATTGTTTCCTAATAACTATTTCCAAGGTTTATTATTGCTTTTTTTTGGCTTACTTTATTTATTAATTCTGCATATGCATAAACACAAAAATAAATTCGCAACTAGATTAGATTTAGTTCTAGGACTACGAATTCAATTGTCGGACTTAAAACCAAATTTAAGAATATTAATAATAATGAAGCGGTGAAAAATATTAATTTTCTTAAATATTTTCAAATTAAAGTAGTCTTTTATTGGTTAATGAATTAATAAATGCCTTTACATATTTTGTTTATAATATCGGAGTTTATGTAGGAACATTGTCGAACAATTAGAGTTTCATAGCCGAAAAAAATTGGAAACTGCTAATATAACTTATTTATTGTTGCAAGTAGTCGTCGTTCTTAAGTTTTATAATCTTATATTTATTTGCAAGCATTTAGACTCAATCAAAAAGAAAAAAAAATTTTTTTACATTGGTTTAATTAACAGAAGTATTCTAAATTCGCTCTTTTGGTTGAAAAAAATATTTTTTAAGGTTTTTACAGGAAAATTTTGTAATGTTAATTTCTGCCATTGGACAGAAAAAAAATCCGATCTTTAGATCAAAATTTATTGTTTTATAGAAATAGTCTAAAGTCAAAAACTAACATAGACTTAAATTAAGTCCAATAAATCAAAAACCATTCACTTTTGTTACTTAAAACAATGCGGAATAAAAAATTTTACATGTCCAGTATTAAGTCAGAACAATTCGACCATCTAATTTTCCATAGCATTTTTCATTCCGTTGTTCTTTTCTTTTTATTCTTTTCTAAATCACATACTTGAATTGGATACGTGCATAATTTATTACTCTCTTTCGATTCTTTTATGTGACGTCAAACGAATTTTGAACAGGAATGAATATTTGATGAATCATAGATCTTATTATGGTATCATAAAAGGGAGATTTTGTTTATCTTTCTTATTTCTCTATTAAAGTATACACATACAAATATTTCTTTAGGAAAAGTGTGAGTAAGAATTTGCTTTTAAATCTAATAATATTTTAAATTAAAACTATTATCTATTTGTAGTATCTAAACATACTGTTTAAATGACTCGTCAATTTATTTAACCTTTTCCTGACCTACGTAAATGTTTTAATAATAATAATTACTGTCAACAAGAAAAGTAAAAATTTTAAGGTTTGAGAAATCATATTTTACAAAAGTCGTTTTTATTTTAAATTTGATTTCTCAGTAACTATTCGACCGATTTCGCTTAAATTTTGCATTTTCCATGTAAAATTACTTTCTTCAAAATGACGTAGAAATTTTTTTTCCTTACAATCGAAAATAAAACAATGAAAATGTTGAATATTTACTGAAAGCTATTTTTTTGCATGGAATTATCTTTGGCTAAACAATTTTTTATTGTGTACAAAAATGTTTCTCAAATTTTTTTTTCAATTTAAAAAATTTCATGATATGGAGAAATATGCAAAAAGTAAAAATAACATTAAGGGGTCCACACTATTGGGACATTTTCCACGCTACCCCTGATATTTTCGGGGTCAGAAATCCGAATCCGTCGTAAAGAAGGTGTGCTTATTGAGAGAAAGTACGTTCTTGTTTCTGATTTTACAACTTAAAATATCGCCTGCACTAATTATAGAATGTTTGAGGTCACCCCCTCGAAGAGATTTTATTTTTATAACCGTCGTTGAACAGTCAACCCAATTTTAAGGCTTACAGCTAACTCCGTAGCCTTGTAATTTTGAGCCAATCCAGAAAACAAGGAAACTCCTGGATCAGTATCCCCAGAGGTATTGATTTGTTATGGGAACATTTAGGGCTTTGTGATTCGAAAGTTTTAGCGTGCATCAGTCTCCATTTACTACAAGGGGAGTCTTCGGCCGGCGAGCATCGAACCCACGAACTCTTGGACATGGGCCCAGTGTCCTACCAACCAGGCTATCCCAGCCAATAATTATGCATTTAAAAAAAAATCTGCGCAATCTTTCAGTGCTAATTCTTTCATAGCTGTCAGTAACGCTTTCTTTTATTGTACCGAAAAAGCGTAAAAGCACGGTTAATATTCATTTTTCAATGAATAACAAAAACAATGAATGGAATTATTATTATTGAACCTGCATTAGTATAATTTAAACCACATATTGAACACTTTGTTTGTTGACATGAGCTTATCCCCTATATTTTGGTGGTCAGAAATCATAATCCGTCGAAAAAAAATGTATGCATCTTCAGAGAGAGAGTATATTTTTGTGTCTGATTTCATTACTTAAAATATCGTTTTGCATAAACTAATAGCATATTAGCTATTACCTCAAATCACTAAGTTTGAGTGTTAGTACGTGAAAATCCGATCATTAGATCAAAAATTATTCAGGATGTTCAATTTATTTATTTTTTTTGTGTGTGCACTGTGTACATTGTTTGTAGTCTTGTATGAAATAGCACATCGGGTATTTGCTGTCACAAGCCCACTTTCGTCAATTTTGCAAAAATGCGTCTGAGTTTTTTGACACTACTGTCAACTTTTTCTAAGGCGTAGAAGGTTATGGCTTTTTTTTTCGGCATAAACTTTAGACTTTAAAGAAGAAACAAAGAATAGGGTCAATCTTATGATCTGAGCGACGAATTCTGATTACTAAAACGGTAACTTATACGACCAGGGAATGACTCAATAAAGTTTAAAATATTGCTCAGCAATGAAAATGCATTGTTCTTCCGTAGTTGCACGCCTAGGAATAGATCAACTAGAGCCCGGATTTTTATCTCCTATAACAAATACCAAGCACAGTGCTCGGAAGTCGTAGCACGCTACAAGTAGCGAAACTACTATGATTATTACTTTTTTTTTTCGTAGTTTGTAGAGTATAGTGTGCTACTTTATTAAAAATAAAAAAAGTAATGTAGTGAGTAGGGAGATAAAAAAAAAACGAAAAAAAAAGAAAGGGAAAAAAAAAACGAAAAAAAGAAGAAAAAGGAAAGGAAAAACGAAAAGAATTGAAGAAAAAAAAGAAAGAAAAAACAGTAGTTAGCAACGATTTCTCGAAATTACTTTTAACGTTATTTTAGTAAAGAAACAAGGTTCAACTGAAACTAATTTTTCGTATCTTGATTGGTCTGGATTAACGAACGTAGTTAGAATGTCCCTTGACAAAGCATTAATAAGAATTACGCATTACTAATAATATTTAAACTAACCATTACGAATAACAGCTAATTTATCACTTTGGCCACACTTTCAACTGCGAATATATTACTTACGAAGCATTTATGTTATTTTCATAGAAGGGATCATATTTACATCTTTAAATCATTACGAATAACAGCTAATTTATCACTTTGGCCACACTTTCAACTGCGAATATGTACCTACGATAAGCATTTATGTTATTTTAATAGAGGGGATCATATTTACATCATTAAACCATTACGAATAACAGCTAATTTATCACTTTGGCCACACTTTCAACTGCGAATATGTACCTACGATAAGCATTTATGTTATTTTAATAGAAGGGATCATATTTTCGCTGTAATTTCTTACGTACTTCATTTTTTGGAGATAATAAAAAGAATTAAAGTAATTGATTTTTTTCATTTCTTATTTTATTTTCTCCAAGACGATTTCTTTCTTTTTTCTCCACAAACGAATATTTAATTTACATTTCTGAAATGAAATATTTGCTTGTGTAGAAAGGTATAAGAGTTTAATGTTAAAAGAACGAATTCGTAAAAAATGGTGTTGATTAACGAATTGGCTCATGTAAACATGAATACATGATTCTTAATAATTCATCGTGTTTAAATAAGCCAATTTCTTATTCAAAACTATTTAGAAGAAGGGTGTAAATTAAATTCTCCAGAAAAGTTGGTCTCCTAAAAGTAGTGAAATAGTAACTGCTTTTCAAAAGTAGTTTGTAGTCACTACATTTAAGAAAAATTAGTTGCAGTTATAGTTAAGTACATTTGTAATGAAGTAGTCGCAGTTAACTACTAAAATAATGTTATTTTTCCTACCACTACCTGAGCATGGCAAAAATGATGTTAAAGACATCAAAAAATGCCCCGAAATTTGAAGAAAAAAAAAATCTCAATTATGTAAAATTAAACAAGAATTTAAATCAGGAACATCATTTCTTTCATGAAATTTCTTATATACATGATTGTAATAGAGTGCGTAATAAGAGAAAATGAGACGTAATTTTCATTGTTTGAAATTTATGTTAAAAACAAAAAATGGAAAACACTGAAGAAGATAGGACACCTGTTTTAATGCATGTTACAGTGAGCAAAAAGAAAAAACGGTCCGCCCTGAATAACTTTTGATTTAATGATCGGATCTTCACATTCTAGAACTCAATATTTGAAGTTAGAGGTAGTGACCTCAAAAATGCAAATTAATTAGTGTAGATGATATTTTAAGTTACGAAATCACACACAAAAGCGTGGTTTTCTGAATAAACCTGTCTCTTTTCGATGGATTCGGATTTCTGTCTCCCAAAATATAGGGAGTATCCACAATCTGCGAATTATGGTCCCAATAGTTTGGTCAAGAGAGCGGTCCAGAGTGGACCCCTTATTGTTATTTTTAATTTTCGCGTATTTCACCATATCTCTTAAAAATTTTTAAGCGAAATGAAAAAGTTTTTTACACAATTATGAATCCAAAGATAATTCTATGCAAAAATTAACTTTTAGTAAATATTTATTATTTTTATTATTTTATTTAATGATAGTTGAAAAGATTTTGAATTGTAAGGTATAAATTTTTTTTTAAATATAATTGTAAGGATTTTTTATTCATGGCAAAATACAAAATTCGAGCGAAATTAGTCGTAGAGTTCCTGAGAAATCAAATTCCAAAAATACCACTTTTCTACTCGTATCAATGTGCATATTTAATATCACCCCTACGACCTACTAAGATTGAGTCAGCTGAGTCAGTGCCAGCTGATCGCTTATAAGCAAAATGGCGTGATGAAGTTGTGCTAAGTTTCTCCACATAAGTTAGAATGTTAATTAACGTGAAATTAATTAAATACAGTGCCGTTTAGCACAGCGAATTTGATGAAATATAAATCTTTCTCGTCTACGTCTTTAACTTAAATTTATTATTTTGTTTATATATTTTATTTTAACCGTGGTATAATTTTTTTTGTATAAATGGTAACTTCGATGCATAATTAGTTTATTTATGTTCCACATGGCTTCGTGTCTGTCTTTGGGTTAGGTAAGAAATATATAATGAAAAAAGTTGAAATTTTTGAGAAAGATTATTTGTGAGAGAATTTAGAACGTGTCAATAAGAGAATCGATTCTTGACGGGCGTGGTTTACTTAAAAATAGAATGGAAAGAACAGTTGCTGACGTAAACAAATTCCGCGTTTCAACAACCAATCAGGATTGAAATACCCACACTACGTCACTTGCAGGTATCCCATTTTGGGAAATTGTAGGAAATCAGAATTGCACTGGATTAAGTAATGCTTTTTGGTATTTTCAAATGTGATAAAAACGTCTATAGTGTGAAAGTATAATAACTGGAGAACCATCTTTAAACATCTACAGGTTTTAAAAGTGCATATTTGAAGAAAGTTTAACCTTTTGCATACGGCTGGTAGATTGTGTGAACCACATGTGATGGTACAGAATAATACACTATAAGCAAAGGGTTAATCACTTATTGATACCAAAAGTTGTCACATTATCTGTTAAGATAAGGAGTCTTTTGCTTTTTGTCTTATCCACCTATGAAGTCCTCAAAAGTTATTGTTGTGTTCTAACCATATCAATAGACCCTTTCAATGGTGGATAACATTAATCTCTTTCACGGAAACTGTAATGCATTAAATAATTTAACTCTGTTAAAATGAGTAAAAATTATGAGAACATTTAAAAAATTCACTGGAATTTTTTAAAAAAATCTCCAAAAATTTGAAAAAAATTTCTTAAGTAAAACAAATCCTCAAATCTCGAAAATACCTTAAAAATCTTGAAAAATACCTTTATTAGAAAGACAGTCTAAACATGCAAGAAAAAATTACAAATATCACTGAAATCCATTTCTTAATAATAATAATTATTAGCTGTCTTAGGGGCCGTTCTAATATTGCGGAGGCATATTTTTGACAATTCTGAAAGGTATTTGTTTCACTTGGTCCTCCTAGTATTTGTTTTCACTTTGACTTTTACTGTAGCAATCAAGTTTTAGGTTTAAATATAATGACAATAAATTATAAATAGAAAGATGAAGTTTACGTTTTAATTCATTTTATAAAATTTGAAGTAAAATATTCTTTAGGAAACTTTAGTGCTCACATTTTTTGGCCTCAGAAACAATTCTTTGAAGAAATTTTTAAAAAAATTTTCTTTCCTTAATTTCAAATTTTATTCCACATTTAAATTTTTTTTCAAGTTTTCATTTTGCTTTTAAAAATAACTGAAAATTAGGGGATTTTATTGTTAAGCATTGTTCATATCCCTCCTTTCTCTCCTTGTCAGTAATAATAAACAAATCTCAAACCCCCTCCCCCCTTTCGTGACATTTGAACGGCCCCTTATTATTTTCATCATATTGCACTGGCGCATAATTCAAATCCTGCATGAATTCCGAGGCGCCTTTCGAAAAAAGTTTCACTTTAGAAATCCTTTTTAAATGTCCCGAACAACGGCCACTATCAAAGATTTTGTATACTTGAGTTGATCTTGAAAACATGTAAATGGCAACAACAACTGCTAACAATTGGTTCTTTTGAAAATGCTATTGACTTCTGCCAAAAAAAAAAAAAAAAAAGAAAGAAAACACTGTAACTCTTTCATCTGGTAAGGTAACTAACTGAATCATTTTTGGCTTTCCACCAATTTATCATCACACAACCTACGCGCGCATATATGTTACGATAATACGTCCAAAATCAAAGACAATAGTCAACTGTGACTTGGAATTATTCGCTTGATACTCTATAAAATCTCCAAAACCTTTTAATTAAAGAATCACGTTCTAATTTCGAAAAATCCTGCATGACAACAGCTACTTGACAGTTCGAACACGCACCTGCAGCTCCATCATTTACATGTACGCATAAGAAAGAAAAAGAACATTTTTTTTGAATTCCCAAACATTCTATGTATATCCAAACAATTATTCACCGAGGAGCCGGTTTCGCAACTGTTTCTTGACGAGCTTCCAAATTTTGTTTTGTTTCCAATCGTCTTCCGATTCTTGCAGCCTACCTGGAATGAAAAATAAATTGCCAACCCTGGGTGTTCTTTTTTGCATATTCGACGCTCTAAAGAAATAGGCGTAATTCTTGTTGGACTTGTTTCTTATTTTAAGAACTTGGCGTTGATTTCTAGATTGGAAGCACAGCGAGGCTCTTTCAGGCGGCCATCTAAATTTGTTTCATTTGCTCTTCCATGGTTTGTTGAGCACTTGAATCTCTTCCCAGCTGTCCTTCTCATAAAAATGAAGACATATGTTTTGAGAATTTTATTTATTTTTGCAACGTTAATGGGAAGATTTACGTCAGCAGACATTCGGGTTTGCAACTGTTGTTTGAATAAATATATTCAGGCAAAACAAAAACAAAAAACTAAACAATTATTCAAACAGTTGTTTGAAAAATTGTTTAGTTTTAGTTTAGACTACAAATCTTAAATTTAATGTTGGAGGTTTGATTTAAAAAAAAATTACGTAGATGTATGTGACTGTAAAGTAATTTTCTTTTCTTTCTTTTCTTAACATCAACAGACATAGAAGGTTTGATAAAAAAAATGTTTGTTGTTCTTTGAAGCAGTCGTCTAAATTTGTTTAGTTTAATCTTATATGGTTTGCCGCTCATTTGAATCTCTTCCCAGTTGTTCTTCTCAGTAATAAGATGATGTGTTACGTGTTTTCTTTTCTTCCTTTTTGTTCTTAACATCAACAGACATAGAAGGTTTGATAAAAAAAAATGTTTGTTGTTCTTTGAAGCAGTCATCTAAATTTGTTTAGTTTAATCTTATATGGTTTGCCGCTCATTTGAATCTCTTCCCAGTTGTTCTTCTCAGTAATAAGATGATGTGTTACGTGTTTTCTTTTCTTCCTTTTTGTTCTTAACATCAACAGACATAGAAGGTTTGATAAAAAAATGCTTCTTGTTCTTTGAAGAAGTCATCTAAATTTGTTTAGTTTAATCTTATATGGTTTGCCGCTCATTTGAATCTCTTCCCAGTTGTTCTTCTCAGTAATAAGATGATGTGTTACGTGTTTTCTTTTCTTCATTTTTGTTCTTAACATCAACAGACATAGAAGGTTTGATAAAAAAAAATGCTTGTTGTTCTTTGAAGCAGTCATCTAAATTTGTTTAGTTTAATCTTATATGGTTTGCCGCTCATTTGAATCTCTTCCCAGTTGTTCTTCTCAGTAATAAGATGATGTGTTACGTGTTTTCTTTTCTTCCTTTTTGTTCTTAACATCAACAGACATAGAAGGTTTGATAAAAAAAAAATGCTTGTTGTTCTTTGAAGCAGTCATCTAAATTTGTTTAGTTTAATCTTATATGGTTTGCCGCTCATTTGAATCTCTTCCCAGTTGTTCTTCTCAGTAAGATGTGTTACGTGTTTTCTTTTCTTCCTTTTTGTTCTTAACATCAACAGACATAGAAGGTTTGATAAAAAAAAATGCTTGTTGTTCTTTGAAGCAGTCATCTAAATTTGTTTAGTTTAATCTTATATGGTTTGCCGCTCATTTGAATCTCTTCCCAGTTGTTCTTCTCAGTAATAAGATGATGTGTTACGTGTTTTCTTTTCTTCCTTTTTGTTCTTAACATCAACAGACATAGAAGGTTTGATAAAAAAAAAATGCTTGTTGTTCTTTGAAGCAGTCATCTAAATTTGTTTAGTTTAATCTTATATGGTTTGCCGCTCATTTGAATCTCTTCCCAGTTGTTCTTCTCAGTAAGATGTGTTACGTGTTTTCTTTTCTTCCTTTTTGTTCTTAACATCAACAGACATAGAAGATTTGATAAAAAAAAAATGCTTGTTGTTCTTTGAAGCAGTCATCTAAATTTGTTTAGTTTAATCTTATATGGTTTGCCGCTCATTTGAATCTCTTCCCAGTTGTTCTTCTCAGTAAGATGTGTTACGTGTTTTTTTTTTCTTCCTTTTTGTTCTTAACATCAACAGACATAGAAGGTTTGATAAAAAAAAATGCTTGTTGTTCTTTGAAGCAGTCATCTAAATTTGTTTAGTTTAATCTTATATGGTTTGCCGCTCATTTGAATCTCTTCCCAGTTGTTCTTCTCAGTAAGATGTGTTACGTGTTTTCTTTTCTTCCTTTTTGTTCTTAACATCAACAGACATAGAAGGTTTGATAAAAAAATGCTTGTTGTTCTTTGAAGAAGTCATCTAAATTTGTTTAGTTTAATCTTATATGGTTTGCCGCTCATTTGAATCTCTTCCCAGTTGTTCTTCTCAGTAAGATGTGTTACGTGTTTTCTTTTCTTCCTTTTTGTTCTTAACATCAACAGAGATAGAAGGTTTGATAAAAAAATGCTTGTTGTTCTTTGAAGAAGTCATCTAAATTTGTTTAGTTTAATCTTATATGGTTTGCCGCTCATTTGAATCTCTTCCCAGTTGTTCTTCTCAGTAAGATGTGTTACGTGTTTTCTTTTCTTCCTTTTTGTTCTTAACATCAACAGACATAGAAGGTTTGATAAAAAAATGCTTGTTGTTCTTTGAAGAAGTCATCTAAATTTGTTTAGTTTAATCTTAGATGGTTTGCCGCTCATTTGAATCTCTTCCCAGTTGTTCTTCTCAGTAAGATGTGTTACGTGTTTTCTTTTCTTCCTTTTTGTTCTTAACATCAACAGACATAGAAGGTTTGATAAAAAAATGCTTGTTGTTCTTTGAAGAAGTCATCTAAATTTGTTTAGTTTAATCTTATATGGTTTGCCGCTCATTTGAAGCTCTTCCCAGTTGTTCTTCTCAGTAAGATGTGTTACGTGTTTTCTTTTCTTCCTTTTTGTTCTTAACATCAACAGACATAGAAGGTTTGATAAAAAAATGCTTGTTGTTCTTTGAAGAAGTCATCTAAATTTGTTTAGTTTAATCTTATATGGTTTGCCGCTCATTTGAATCTCTTCCCAGTTGTTCTTCTCAGTAAGATGTGTTACGTGTTTTCTTTTCTTCCTTTTTGTTCTTAACATCAACAGACATAGAAGGTTTGATAAAAAAAATGCTTGTTGTTCTTTGAAGAAGTCATCTAAATTTGTTTAGTTTAATCTTATATGGTTTGCCGCTCATTTGAATCTCTTCCCAGTTGTTCTTCTCAGTAAGATGTGTTACGTGTTTTCTTTTCTTCCTTTTTGTTCTTAACATCAACAGACATAGAAGGTTTGATAAAAAAATGCTTGTTGTTCTTTGAAGAAGTCATCTAAATTTGTTTAGTTTAATCTTATATGGTTTGCCGCTCATTTGAATCTCTTCCCAGTTGTTCTTCTCAGTAATAAGATGATGTGTTACGTGTTTTCTTTTCTTCCTTTTTGTTCTTAACATCAACAGACATAGAAGGTTTGATAAAAAAAAAATGCTTGTTGTTCTTTGAAGCAGTAATCTAAATTTGTTTAGTTTAATCTTATATGGTTTGCCGCTCATTTGAATCTCTTCCCAGTTGTTCTTCTCAGTAAGATGTGTTACGTGTTTTCTTTTCTTCCTTTTTGTTCTTAACATCAACAGACATAGAAGGTTTGATAAAAAAAATGCTTCTTGTTTTTTGAAGAAGTCATCTAAATTTGTTTAGTTTAATCTTATATGGTTTGCCGCACATTTGAATCTCTTCCCAGTTGTTCTTCTCAGTAATAAGATGTGTTACGTGTTTTCTTTTCTTCCTTTTTGTTCTTAACATCAACAGACATAGAAGGTTTGATAAAAAAAAAATGCTTGTTGTTCTTTGAAGCAGTCATTTAAATTTGTTTAGTTTAATCTTATATGGTTTGCCGCACATTTGAATCTCTTCCCAGTTGTTCTTCTCAGTAATAAGATGTGTTACGTGTTTTCTTTTCTTCCTTTTTGTTCTTAACATCAACAGACATAGAAGGTTTGATAAAAAAAAATGCTTGTTGTTCTTTGAAGCAGTCATCTAAATTTGTTTAGTTTAATCTTATATGGTTTGCCGCTCTTTTGAATCTCTTCCCAGTTGTTCTTCTCAGTAATAAGATGATGTGTTACGTGTTTTCTTTTCTTCCTTTTTGTTCTTAACATCAACAGACATATAAGGTTTGATAAAAAAAATGCTTCTTGTTCTTTGAAGAAGTCATCTAAATTTGTTTAGTTTAATCTTATATGGTTTGCCGCTTATTTGAATCTCTTCCCAGTTGTTCTTCTCAGTAATAAGATGATGTGTTACGTGTTTTCTTTTCTTCCTTTTTGTTCTTAACATCAACAGACATATAAGGTTTGATAAAAAAAATGCTTCTTGCTCTTTGAAGAAGTCATCTAAATTTGTTTAGTTTAATCTTATATGGTTTGCCGCTCATTTGAATCTCTTCCCAGTTGTTCTTCTCAGTAATAAGATGATGTGTTACGTGTTTTCTTTTCTTCCTTTTTGTTCTTAACATCAACAGACATAGAAGGTTTGATAAAAAAAAATGCTTGTTGTTCTTTGAAGCAGTCATCTAAATTTGTTTAGTTTAATCTTATATGGTTTGCCGCTCATTTGAATCTCTTCCCAGTTGTTCTTCTCAGTAATAAGATGATGTGTTACGTGTTTTCTTTTCTTCCTTTTTGTTCTTAACATCAACAGACATATAAGGTTTGATAAAAAAAATGCTTCTTGTTCTTTGAAGAAGTCATCTAAATTTGTTTAGTTTAATCTTATATGGTTTGCCGCACATTTGAATCTCATCCCAGTTGTTCTTCTCAGTAATAAGATGTGTTACGTGTTTTCTTTTCTTCCTTTTTGTTCTTAACATCAACAGACATAGAAGGTTTGATAAAAAAAAATGCTTGTTGTTCTTTGAAGCAGTCATCTAAATTTGTTTAGTTTAATCTTATATGGTTTGCCGCACATTTGAATCTCTTCCCAGTTGTTCTTCTCAGTAATAAGATGTGTTACGTGTTTTCTTTTCTTCCTTTTTGTTCTTAACATCAACAGACATAGAAGGTTTGATAAAAAAAAATGCTTGTTGTTCTTTGAAGCAGTCATCTAAATTTGTTTAGTTTAATCTTATATGGTTTGCCGCACTTTTGAATCTCTTCCCAGTTGTTCTTCTCAGTAATAAGATGTGTTACGTGTTTTCTTTTCTTCCTTTTTGTTCTTAACATCAACAGACATAGAAGGTTTGATAAAAAAAAATGTTTGTTGTTCTTTGAAGCAGTCATCTAAATTTGTTTAGTTTAATCTTATATGGTTTGCCGCTCATTTGAATCTCTTCCCAGTTGTTCTTCTCAGTAATAAGATGATGTGTTACGTGTTTTCTTTTCTTCCTTTTTGTTCTTAACATCAACAAACATAGAAGGTTTGATAAAAAAAATGCTTCTTGTTCTTTGAAGAAGTCATCTAAATTTGTTTAGTTTAATCTTATATGGTTTGCCGCACATTTGAATCTTTTCCCAGTTGTTCTTCTCAGTAATAAGATGTGTTACGTGTTTTCTTTTCTTCCTTTTTGTTCTTAACATCAACAGACATAGAAGGTTTGATAAAAAAAAATGCTTGTTGTTCTTTGAAGCAGTCATCTAAATTTGTTTAGTTTAATCTTATATGGTTTGCCGCACATTTGAATCTCTTCCCAGTTGTTCTTCTCAGTAATAAGATGTGTTACGTGTTTTCTTTTCTTCCTTTTTGTTCTTAACATCAACAGACATAGAAGGTTTGATAAAAAAAAATGCTTGTTGTTCTTTGAAGCAGTCATCTAAATTTGTTTAGTTTAATCTTATATGGTTTGCCGCTCTTTTGAATCTCTTCCCAGTTGTTCTTCTCAGTAATAAGATGTGTTACGTGTTTTCTTTTCTTCCTTTTTGTTCTTAACATCAACAGACATAGAAGGTTTGATAAAAAAAAATGTTTGTTGTTCTTTGAAGCAGTCATCTAAATTTGTTTAGTTTAATCTTATATGGTTTGCCGCTCATTTGAATCTCTTCCCAGTTGTTCTTCTCAGTAATAAGATGATGTGTTACGTGTTTTCTTTTCTTCCTTTTTGTTCTTAACATCAACAGACATAGAAGGTTTGATAAAAAAAATGCTTCTTGTTCTTTGAAGAAGTCATCTAAATTTGTTTTGTTTAATCTTATATGGTTTGCCGCACATTTGAATCTCTTCCCAGTTGTTCTTCTCAGTAATAAGATGTGTTACGTGTTTTCTTTTCTTCCTTTTTGTTCTTAACATCAACAGACATAGAAAGTTTGATAAAAAAAAATGCTTGTTGTTCTTTGAAGCAGTCATCTAAATTTGTTTAGTTTAATCTTATATGGTTTGCCGCACATTTGAATCTCTTCCCAGTTGTTCTTCTCAGTAATAAGTTGATGTGTTACGTGTTTTCTTTTCTTCCTTTTTGTTCTTAACATCAACAGACATATAAGGTTTGATAAAAAAAATGCTTCTTGTTCTTTGAAGAAGTCATCTAAATTTGTTTAGTTTAATCTTATATGGTTTGCCGCTCATTTGAATCTCTTCCCAGTTGTTCTTCTCAGTAATAAGATGATGTGTTACGTGTTTTCTTTTCTTCCTTTTTGTTCTTAACATCAACAGACATATAAGGTTTGATAAAAAAAATGCTTCTTGTTCTTTGAAGAAGTCATCTAAATTTGTTTAGTTTAATCTTATATGGTTTGCCGCTTATTTGAATCTCTTCCCAGTTGTTCTTCTCAGTAATAAGATGATGTGTTACGTGTTTTCTTTTCTTCCTTTTTGTTCTTAACATCAACAGACATATAAGGTTTGATAAAAAAAATGCTTCTTGCTCTTTGAAGAAGTCATCTAAATTTGTTTAGTTTAATCTTATATGGTTTGCCGCTCATTTGAATCTCTTCCCAGTTGTTCTTCTCAGTAATAAGATGATGTGTTACGTGTTTTCTTTTCTTCCTTTTTGTTCTTAACATCAAAAGACATAGAAGGTTTGATAAAAAAAAATGCTTGTTGTTCTTTGAAGCAGTCATCTAAATTTGTTTAGTTTAATCTTATATGGTTTGCCGCTCATTTGAATCTCTTCCCAGTTGTTCTTCTCAGTAATAAGATGATGTGTTACGTGTTTTCTTTTCTTCCTTTTTGTTCTTAACATCAACAGACATATAAGGTTTGATAAAAAAAATGCTTCTTGTTCTTTGAAGAAGTCATCTAAATTTGTTTAGTTTAATCTTATATGGTTTGCCGCACATTTGAATCTCATCCCAGTTGTTCTTCTCAGTAATAAGATGTGTTACGTGTTTTCTTTTCTTCCTTTTTGTTCTTAACATCAACAGACATAGAAGGTTTGATAAAAAAAAATGCTTGTTGTTCTTTGAAGCAGTCATCTAAATTTGTTTAGTTTAATCTTATATGGTTTGCCGCACATTTGAATCTCTTCCCAGTTGTTCTTCTCAGTAATAAGATGTGTTACGTGTTTTCTTTTCTTCCTTTTTGTTCTTAACATCAACAGACATAGAAGGTTTGATAAAAAAAAATGCTTGTTGTTCTTTGAAGCAGTCATCTAAATTTGTTTAGTTTAATCTTATATGGTTTGCCGCACTTTTGAATCTCTTCCCAGTTGTTCTTCTCAGTAATAAGATGTGTTACGTGTTTTCTTTTCTTCCTTTTTGTTCTTAACATCAACAGACATAGAAGGTTTGATAAAAAAAAATGTTTGTTCTTTGAAGCAGTCATCTAAATTTGTTTAGTTTAATCTTATATGGTTTGCCGCTCATTTGAATCTCTTCCCAGTTGTTCTTCTCAGTAATAAGATGATGTGTTACGTGTTTTCTTTTCTTCCTTTTTGTTCTTAACATCAACAGACATAGAAGGTTTGATAAAAAAAATGCTTCTTGTTCTTTGAAGAAGTCATCTAAATTTGTTTAGTTTAATCTTATATGGTTTGCCGCACATTTGAATCTTTTCCCAGTTGTTCTTCTCAGTAATAAGATGTGTTACGTGTTTTCTTTTCTTCCTTTTTGTTCTTAACATCAACAGACATAGAAGGTTTGATAAAAAAAAATGCTTGTTGTTCTTTGAAGCAGTCATCTAAATTTGTTTAGTTTAATCTTATATGGTTTGCCGCACATTTGAATCTCTTCCCAGTTGTTCTTCTCAGTAATAAGATGTGTTACGTGTTTTCTTTTCTTCCTTTTTTTTCTTAACATCAACAGACATAGAAGGTTTGATAAAAAAAAATGCTTGTTGTTCTTTGAAGCAGTCATCTAAATTTGTTTAGTTTAATCTTATATGGTTTGCCGCTCTTTTGAATCTCTTCCCAGTTGTTCTTCTCAGTAATAAGATGTGTTACGTGTTTTCTTTTCTTCCTTTTTGTTCTTAACATCAACAGACATAGAAGGTTTGATAAAAAAAAATGTTTGTTGTTCTTTGAAGCAGTCATCTAAATTTGTTTAGTTTAATCTTATATGGTTTGCCGCTCATTTGAATCTCTTCCCAGTTGTTCTTCTCAGTAATAAGATGATGTGTTACGTGTTTTCTTTTCTTCCTTTTTGTTCTTAACATCAACAGACATAGAAGGTTTGATAAAAAAAATGCTTCTTGTTCTTTGAAGAAGTCATCTAAATTTGTTTTGTTTAATCTTATATGGTTTGCCGCACATTTGAATCTCTTCCCAGTTGTTCTTCTCAGTAATAAGATGTGTTACGTGTTTTCTTTTCTTCCTTTTTGTTCTTAACATCAACAGACATAGAACGTTTGATAAAAAAAAATGCTTGTTGTTCTTTGAAGCAGTCATCTAAATTTGTTTAGTTTAATCTTATATGGTTTGCCGCACATTTGAATCTCTTCCCAGTTGTTCTTCTCAGTAATAAGATGTGTTACGTGTTTTCTTTTCTTCCTTTTTGTTCTTAACATCAACAGACATAGAAGGTTTGATAAAAAAAAATGCTTGTTGTTCTTTGAAGCAGTCATCTAAATTTGTTTAGTTTAATCTTATATGGTTTGCCGCTCTTTTGAATCTCTTCCCAGTTGTTCTTCTCAGTAATAAGTTGATGTGTTACGTGTTTTCTTTTCTTCCTTTTTGTTCTTAACATCAACAGACATATAAGGTTTGATAAAAAAAATGCTTCTTGTTCTTTGAAGAAGTCATCTAAATTTGTTTAGTTTAATCTTATATGGTTTGCCGCTCATTTGAATCTCTTCCCAGTTGTTCTTCTCAGTAATAAGATGATGTGTTACGTGTTTTCTTTTCTTCCTTTTTGTTCTTAACATCAACAGACATATAAGGTTTGATAAAAAAAATGCTTCTTGTTCTTTGAAGAAGTCATCTAAATTTGTTTAGTTTAATCTTATATGGTTTGCCGCTCATTTGAATCTCTTCCCAGTTGTTCTTCTCAGTAATAAGATGATGTGTTACGTGTTTTCTTTTCTTCCTTTTTGTTCTTAACATCAACAGACATAGAAGGTTTGATAAAAAAAAATGCTTGTTGTTCTTTGAAGCAGTCATCTAAATTTGTTTAGTTTAATCTTATATGGTTTGCCGCTCATTTGAATCTCTTCCCAGTTGTTCTTCTCAGTAATAAGATGATGTGTTACGTGTTTTCTTTTCTTCCTTTTTGTTCTTAACATCAACAGACATATAAGGTTTGATAAAAAAAATGCTTCTTGTTCTTTGAAGAAGTCATCTAAATTTGTTTAGTTTAATCTTATATGGTTTGCCGCACATTTGAATCTCTTCCCAGTTGTTCTTCTCAGTAATAAGATGTGTTACGTGTTTTCTTTTCTTCCTTTTTGTTCTTAACATCAACAGACATAGAAGGTTTGATAAAAAAAAATGCTTGTTGTTCTTTGAAGCAGTCATCTAAATTTGTTTAGTTTAATCTTATATGGTTTGCCGCACATTTGAATCTCTTCCCAGTTGTTCTTCTCAGTAATAAGATGTGTTACGTGTTTTCTTTTCTTCCTTTTTGTTCTTAACATCAACAGACATAGAAGGTTTGATAAAAAAAAATGCTTGTTGTTCTTTGAAGCAGTCATCTAAATTTGTTTAGTTTAATCTTATATGGTTTGCCGCTCTTTTGAATCTCTTCCCTGTTGTTCTTCTCAGTAATAAGATGTGTTACGTGTTTTCTTTTCTTCCTTTTTGTTCTTAACATCAACAGACATAGAAGGTTTGATAAAAAAAAAATGTTTGTTGTTCTTTGAAGCAGTCATCTAAATTTGTTTAGTTTAATCTTATATGGTTTGCCGCTCATTTGAATCTCTTCCCAGTTGTTCTTCTCAGTAATAAGATGATGTGTTACGTGTTTTCTTTTCTTCCTTTTTGTTCTTAACATCAACAGACATAGAAGGTTTGATAAAAAAAATGCTTCTTGTTCTTTGAAGAAGTCATCTAAATTTGTTTAGTTTAATCTTATATGGTTTGCCGCACATTTGAATCTCTTCCCAGTTGTTCTTCTCAGTATTAAGATGTGTTACGTGTTTTCTTTTCTTCCTTTTTGTTCTTAACATCAACAGACATAGAAGGTTTGATAAAAAAAAAAATGCTTGTTGTTCTTTGAAGCAGTCATCTAAATTTGTTTAGTTTAATCTTATATGGTTTGCCGCACATTTGAATCTCTTCCCAGTTGTTCTTCACAGTAATAAGATGTGTTACGTGTTTTCTTTTCTTCCTTTTTGTTCTTAACATCAACAGACATAGAAGGTTTGATAAAAAAAAATGCTTGTTGTTCTTTGAAGCAGTCATCTAAATTTGTTTAGTTTAATCTTATATGGTTTGCCGCTCTTTTGAATCTCTTCCCAGTTGTTCTTCTCAGTAATAAGATGTGTTACGTGTTTTCTTTTCTTCCTTTTTGTTCTTAACATCAACAGACATAGAAGGTTTGATAAAAAAAAATGTTTGTTGTTCTTTGAAGCAGTCATCTAAATTTGTTTAGTTTAATCTTATATGGTTTGCCGCTCATTTGAATCTCTTCCCAGTTGTTCTTCTCAGTAATAAGATGATGTGTTACGTGTTTTCTTTTCTTCCTTTTTGTTCTTAACATCAACAGACATAGAAGGTTTGATAAAAAAAATGCTTCTTGTTCTTTGAAGAAGTCATCTAAATTTGTTTAGTTTAATCTTTTATGGTTTGCCGCACATTTGAATCTCTTCCCAGTTGTTCTTCTCAGTAATAAGATGTGTTACGTGTTTTCATTTCTTCCTTTTTGTTCTTAACATCAACAGAAATAGAAGGTTTGATAAAAAAAATGCTTGTTGTTCTTTGAAGCAGTCATCTAAATTTGTTTAGTTTAATCTTATATGGTTTGCCGCACATTTGAATCTCTTCCCAGTTGTTCTTCTCAGTAATCAGATGTGTTACGTGTTTTCTTTTCTTCCTTTTTGTTCTTAACATCAACAGACATAGAAGGTTTGATAAAAAAAAATGCTTGTTGTTCTTTGAAGCAGTCATCTAAATTTGTTTAGTTTAATCTTATATGGTTTGCCGCTCATTTGAATCTCTTCCCAGTTGTTCTTCTCAGTAATAAGATGATGTGTTACGTGTTTT
This sequence comes from Parasteatoda lunata, assembly GCA_949128135.1. Lineage (NCBI taxonomy): Eukaryota > Metazoa > Arthropoda > Arachnida > Araneae > Theridiidae > Parasteatoda > Parasteatoda lunata. The sequence continues at coordinate 44,783,049 of OX421974.1, forward strand.
CTTTTCTTCCTTTTTGTTCTTAACATCAACAGACATAGAAGGTTTGATAAAAAAAAATGCTTGTTGTTCTTTGAAGCAGTCATCTAAATTTGTTTAGTTTAATCTTATATGGTTTGCCGCACATTTGAATCTCTTCCCAGTTGTTCTTCTCAGTAATAAGATGTGTTACGTGTTTTCTTTTCTTCCTTTTTGTTCTTAACATCAACAGACATGGAAGGTTTGATAAAAAAAAATGCTTCTTGTTCTTTGAAGAAGTCATCTAAATTTGTTTAGTTTAATCTTATATGGTTTGCCGCACATTTGAATCTCTTCCCAGTTGTTCTTCTCAGTAATAAGATGTGTTACGTGTTTTCTTTTCTTCCTTTTTGTTCTTAACATCAACAGACATAGAAGGTTTGATAAAAAAAAATGCTTGTTGTTCTTTGAAGCAGTCATCTAAATTTGTTTAGTTTAATCTTATATGGTTTGCCGCACATTTGAATCTCTTCCCAGTTGTTCTTCTCAGTAATAAGATGTGTTACGTGTTTTCTTTTCTTCCTTTTTGTTCTTAACATCAACAGACATAGAAGGTTTGATAAAAAAAAATGCTTGTTGTTCTTTGAAGCAGTCATCTAAATTTGTTTAGTTTAATCTTATATGGTTTGCCGCTCATTTGAATCTCTTCCCAGTTGTTCTTCTCAGTAATAAGATGATGTGTTACGTGTTTTCTTTTCTTCCTTTTTGTTCTTAACATCAACAGACATAGAAGGTTTGATAAAAAAAATGCTTCTTGTTCTTTGAAGAAGTCATCTAAATTTGTTTAGTTTAATCTTATATGGTTTGCCGCTCATTTGAATCTCTTCCCAGTTGTTCTTCTCAGTAATAAGATGATGTGTTACGTGTTTTCTTTTCTTCCTTTTTGTTCTTAACATCAACAGACATAGAAGGTTTGATAAAAAAAATGCTTCTTGTTCTTTGAAGAAGTCATCTAAATTTGTTTAGTTTAATCTTATATGGTTTGCCGCACATTTGAATCTCTTCCCAGTTGTTCTTCTCAGTAATAAGATGTGTTACGTGTTTTCTTTTCTTCCTTTTTGTTCTTAACATCAACAGACATAGAAGGTTTGATAAAAAAAAATGCTTGTTGTTCTTTGAAGCAGTCATCTAAATTTGTTTAGTTTAATCTTATATGGTTTGCCGCACATTTGAATCTCTTCCCAGTTGTTCTTCTCAGTAATAAGATGTGTTACGTGTTTTCTTTTCTTCCTTTTTGTTCTTAACATCAACAGACATAGAAGGTTTGATAAAAAAAATGCTTGTTGTTCTTTGAAGCAGTCATCTAAATTTGTTTAGTTTAATCTTATATGGTTTGCCGCTCTTTTGAATCTCTTCCCAGTTGTTCTTCTCAGTAATAAGATGTGTTACGTGTTTTCTTTTCTTCCTTTTTGTTCTTAACATCAACAGACATAGAAGGTTTGATAAAAAAAAATGTTTGTTGTTCTTTGAAGCAGTCATCTAAATTTGTTTAGTTTAATCTTATATGGTTTGCCGCTCATTTGAATCTCTTCCCAGTTGTTCTTCTCAGTAATAAGATGATGTGTTACGTGTTTTCTTTTCTTCCTTTTTGTTCTTAACATCAACAGACATAGAAGGTTTGATAAAAAAAATGCTTCTTGTTCTTTGAAGAAGTCATCTAAATTTGTTTAGTTTAATCTTATATGGTTTGCCGCACATTTGAATCTCTTCCCAGTTGTTCTTCTCAGTAATAAGATGTGTTACGTGTTTTCTTTTCTTCCTTTTTGTTCTTAACATCAACAGACATAGAAGGTTTGATAAAAAAAAATGCTTGTTGTTCTTTGAAGCAGTCATCTAAATTTGTTTAGTTTAATCTTATATGGTTTGACGCACATTTGAATCTCTTCCCAGTTGTTCTTCTCAGTAATAAGATGTGTTACGTGTTTTCTTTTCTTCCTTTTTGCTCTTAACATCAACAGACATAGAAGGTTTGATAAAAAAAAATGCTTGTTGTTCTTTGAAGCAGTCATCTAAATTTGTTTAGTTTAATCTTATATGGTTTGCCGCTCTTTTGAATCTCTTCCCAGTTGTTCTTCTCAGTAATAAGATGTGTTACGTGTTTTCTTTTCTTCCTTTTTGTTCTTAACATCAACAGACATAGAAGGTTTGATAAAAAAAAATGTTTGTTGTTCTTTGAAGCAGTCATCTAAATTTGTTTAGTTTAATCTTATATGGTTTGCCGCTCATTTGAATCTCTTCCCAGTTGTTCTTCTCAGTAATAAGATGATGTGTTACGTGTTTTCTTTTCTTCCTTTTTGTTCTTAACATCAACAGACATAGAAGGATTGATAAAAAAATGCTTCTTGTTCTTTGAAGAAGTCATCTAAATTTGTTTAGTTTAATCTTATATGGTTTGCCGCACATTTGAATCTCTTCCCAGTTGTTCTTCTCAGTAATAAGATGTGTTACGTGTTTTCTTTTCTTCCTTTTTGTTCTTAACATCAACAGACATAGAAAGTTTGATAAAAAAAAATGCTTGTTGTTCTTTGAAGCAGTCATCTAAATTTGTTTAGTTTAATCTTATATGGTTTGCCGCACATTTGAATCTCTTCCCAGTTGTTCTTCTCAGTAATAAGATGTGTTACGTGTTTTCTTTTCTTCCTTTTTGTTCTTAACATCAACAGACATAGAAGGTTTGATAAAAAAAAATGCTTGTTGTTCTTTGAAGCAGTCATCTAAATTTGTTTAGTTTAATCTTATATGGTTTGCCGCTCTTTTGAATCTCTTCCCAGTTGTTCTTCTCAGTAATAAGATGTGTTACGTGTTTTCTTTTCTTCCTTTTTGTTCTTAACATCAACAGACATAGAAGGTTTGATAAAAAAAAATGTTTGTTGTTCTTTGAAGCAGTCATCTAAATTTGTTTAGTTTAATCTTATATGGTTTGCCGCTCATTTGAATCTCTTCCCAGTTGTTCTTCTCAGTAATAAGATGATGTGTTACGTGTTTTCTTTTCTTCCTTTTTGTTCTTAACATCAACAGACATAGAAGGTTTGATAAAAAAAATGCTTCTTGTTCTTTGAAGAAGTCATCTAAATTTGTTTAGTTTAATCTTATATGGTTTGCCGCACATTTGAATCTCTTCCCAGTTGTTCTTCTCAGTAATAAGATGTGTTACGTGTTTTCTTTTCTTCCTTTTTGTTCTTAACATCAACAGACATAGAAGGTTTGATAAAAAAAAATGCTTGTTGTTCTTTGAAGCAGTCATCTAAATTTGTTTAGTTTAATCTAATATGGTTTGCCGCACATTTGAATCTCTTCCCAGTTGTTCTTCTCAGTAATAAGATGTGTTACGTGTTTTCTTTTCTTCCTTTTTGTTCTTAACATCAACAGACATAGAAGGTTTGATAAAAAAAAATGTTTGTTGTTCTTTGAAGCAGTCATCTAAATTTGTTTAGTTTAATCTTATATGGTTTGCCGCTCATTTGAATCTCTTCCCAGTTGTTCTTCTCAGTAATAAGATGATGTGTTACGTGTTTTCTTTTCTTCCTTTTTGTTCTTAACATCAACAGACATAGAAGGTTTGATAAAAAAAATGCTTCTTGATCTTTGAAGAAGTCATCTAAATTTGTTTAGTTTAATCTTATATGGTTTGCCGCTCTTTTGAATCTCTTCCCAGTTGTTCTTCTCAGTAATAAGATGTGTTACGTGTTTTCTTTTCTTCCTTTTTGTTCTTAACATCAACAGACATAGAAGGTTTGATAAAAAAAAATGTTTGTTGTTCTTTGAAGCAGTCATCTAAATTTGTTTAGTTTAATCTTATATGGTTTGCCGCTCTTTTGAATCTCTTCCCAGTTGTTCTTCTCAGTAATAAGATGTGTTACGTGTTTTCTTTTCTTCCTTTTTGTTCTTAACATCAACAGACATAGAAGGTTTGATAAAAAAAAATGTTTGTTGTTCTTTGAAGCAGTCATCTAAATTTGTTTAGTTTAATCTTATATGGTTTGCCGCTCATTTGAATCTCTTCCCAGTTGTTCTTCTCAGTAATAAGATGATGTGTTACGTGTTTTCTTTTCTTCCTTTTTGTTCTTAACATCAACAGACATAGAAGGTTTGATAAAAAAAATGCTTCTTGTTCTTTGAAGAAGTCATCTAAATTTGTTTAGTTTAATCTTATATGGTTTGCCGCACATTTGAATCTCTTCCCAGTTGTTCTTCTCAGTAATAAGATGTGTTACGTGTTTTCTTTTCTTCCTTTTTGTTCTTAACATCAACAGACATAGAAGGTTTGATAAAAAAAAATGCTTGTTGTTCTTTGAAGCAGTCATCTAAATTTGTTTAGTTTAATCTTATATGGTTTGCCGCAAATTTGAATCTCTTCCCAGTTGTTCTTCTCAGTAATGAGATGTGTTACGTGTTTTCTTTTCTTCCTTTTTGTTCTTAACATCAACAGACATAGAAGGTTTGATAAAAAAAAATGCTTGTTGTTCTTTGAAGCAGTCATCTAAATTTGTTTAGTTTAATCTTATATGGTTTGCCGCTCTTTTGAATCTCTTCCCAGTTGTTCTTCTCAGTAATAAGATGTGTTACGTGTTTTCTTTTCTTCCTTTTTGTTCTTAACATCAACAGACAAGGAAGGTTTGATAAAAAAAAATGTTTGTTGTTCTTTGAAGCAGTCATCTAAATTTGTTTAGTTTAATCTTATATGGTTTGCCGCTCATTTGAATCTCTTCCCAGTTGTTCTTCTCAGTAATAAGATGATGTGTTACGTGTTTTCTTTTCTTCCTTTTTGTTCTTAACATCAACAGACATAGAAGGTTTGATAAAAAAAATGCTTCTTGTTCTTTGAAGAAGTCATCTAAATTTGTTTAGTTTAATCTTTTATGGTTTGCCGCACATTTGAATCTCTTCCCAGTTGTTCTTCTCAGTAATAAGTTGTGTTACGTGTTTTCTTTTCTTCCTTTTTGTTCTTAACATCAACAGACATAGAAGGTTTGATAAAAAAAAATGCTTGTTGTTCTTTGAAGCAGTCATCTAAATTTGTTTAGTTTAATCTAATATGGTTTGCCGCACATTTGAATCTCTTCCCAGTTGTTCTTCTCAGTAATAAGATGTGTTACGTGTTTTCTTTTCTTCCTTTTTGTTCTTAACATCAACAGACATAGAAGGTTTGATAAAAAAAATTTTTTGTTGTTCTTTGAAGCAGTCATCTAAATTTTTTAGTTTAATCTTATATGGTTTGCCGCTCATTTGAATCTCTTCCCAGTTGTTCTTCTCAGTAATAAGATGATGTGTTACGTGTTTTCTTTTCTTCCTTTTTGTTCTTAACATCAACAGACATAGAAGGTTTGATAAAAAAAATGCTTCTTGATCTTTGAAGAAGTCATCTAAATTTGTTTAGTTTAATCTTATATGGTTTGCCGCTCTTTTGAATCTCTTCCCAGTTGTTCTTCTCAGTAATAAGATGTGTTACGTGTTTTCTTTTCTTCCTTTTTGTTCTTAACATCAACAGACATAGAAGGTTTGATAAAAAAAATGTTTGTTGTTCTTTGAAGCAGTCATCTAAATTTGTTTAGTTTAATCTTATATAGTTTGCCGCTCTTTTGAATCTCTTCCCAGTTGTTCTTCTCAGTAATAAGATGTGTTACGTGTTTTCTTTTCTTCCTTTTTGTTCTTAACATCAACAGACATAGAAGGTTTGATAAAAAAAAATGTTTGTTGTTCTTTGAAGCAGTCATCTAAATTTGTTTAGTTTAATCTTATATGGTTTGCCGCTCATTTGAATCTCTTCCCAGTTGTTCTTCTCAGTAATAAGATGATGTGTTACGTGTTTTCTTTTCTTCCTTTTTGTTCTTAACATCAACAGACATAGAAGGTTTGATAAAAAAAATGCTTCTTGTTCTTTGAAGAAGTCATCTAAATTTGTTTAGTTTAATCTTATATGGTTTGCCGCACATTTGAATCTCTTCCCAGTTGTTCTTCTCAGTAATAAGATGTGTTACGTGTTTTCTTTTCTTCCTTTTTGTTCTTAACATCAACAGACATAGAAGGTTTGATAAAAAAAAATGCTTGTTGTTCTTTGAAGCAGTCATCTAAATTTGTTTAGTTTAATCTTATATGGTTTGCCGCAAATTTGAATCTCTTCCCAGTTGTTCTTCTCAGTAATAAGATGTGTTACGTGTTTTCTTTTCTTCCTTTTTGTTCTTAACATCAGCAGACATAGAAGGTTTGATAAAAAAGAATGCTTGTTGTTCTTTGAAGCAGTCATCTAAATTTGTTTAGTTTAATCTTATATGGTTTGCCGCTCTTTTGAATCTCTTCCCAGTTGTTCTTCTCAGTAATAAGATGTGTTACGTGTTTTCTTTTCTTCCTTTTTGTTCTTAACATCAACAGACATAGAAGGTTTGATAAAAAAAAATGTTTGTTGTTCTTTGAAGCAGTCATCTAAATTTGTTTAGTTTAATCTTATATGGTTTGCCGCTCATTTGAATCTCTTCCCAGTTGTTCTTCTCAGTAATAAGATGATGTGTTACGTGTTTTCTTTTCTTCCTTTTTGTTCTTAACATCAACAGACATAGAAGGTTTGATAAAAAAAATGCTTCTTGTTCTTTGAAGAAGTCATCTAAATTTGTTTAGTTTAATCTTATATGGTTTGCCGCACATTTGAATCTCTTCCCAGTTGTTCTTCTCAGTAATAAGATGTGTTACGTGTTTTCTTTTCTTCCTTTTTGTTCTTAACATCAACAGACATAGAAGGTTTGATAAAAAAAAATGCTTGTTGTTCTTTGAAGCAGTCATCTAAATTTGTTTAGTTTAATCTTATATGGTTTGACGCACATTTGAATCTCTTCCCAGTTGTTCTTCTCAGTAATAAGATGTGTTACGTGTTTTCTTTTCTTCCTTTTTGTTCTTAACATCAACAGACATAGAAGGTTTGATAAAAAAAAAAATGCTTGTTGTTCTTTGAAGCAGTCATCTAAATTTGTTTAGTTTAATCTTATATGGTTTGCCGCTCTTTTGAATCTCTTCCCAGTTGTTCTTCTCAGTAATAAGATGTGTTACGTGTTTTCTTTTCTTCCTTTTTGTTCTTAACATCAACAGACATAGAAGGTTTGATAAAAAAAAATGTTTGTTGTTCTTTGAAGAAGTCATCTAAATTTGTTTAGTTTAATCTTATATGGTTTGCCGCACATTTGAATCTCTTCCCAGTTGTTCTTCTCAGTAATAAGATGTGTTACGTGTTTTCTTTTCTTCCTTTTTGTTCTTAACATCAACAGACATAGAAGGTTTGATAAAAAAAAATGCTTGTTGTTCTTTGAAGCAGTCATCTAAATTTGTTTAGTTTAATCTTATATGGTTTGACGCACATTTGAATCTCTTCCCAGTTGTTCTTCTCAGTAATAAGATGTGTTACGTGTTTTCTTTTCTTCCTTTTTGTTCTTAACATCAACAGACATAGAAGGTTTGATAAAAAAAAAATGCTTGTTGTTCTTTGAAGCAGTCATCTAAATTTGTTTAGTTTAATCTTATATGGTTTGCCGCTCTTTTGAATCTCTTCCCAGTTGTTCTTCTCAGTAATAAGATGTGTTACGTGTTTTCTTTTCTTCCTTTTTGTTCTTAACATCAACAGACATAGAAGGTTTGATAAAAAAAAATGTTTGTTGTTCTTTGAAGCAGTCATCTAAATTTGTTTAGTTTAATCTTATATGGTTTGCCGCTCTTTTGAATCTCTTCCCAGTTGTTCTTCTCAGTAATAAGATGTGTTACGTGTTTTCTTTTCTTCCTTTTTGTTCTTAACATCAACAGACATAGATGGTTTGATAAAAAAAAATGTTTGTTGTTCTTTGAAGCAGTCATCTAAATTTGTTTAGTTTAATCTTATATGGTTTGCCGCTCATTTGAATCTCTTCTCAGTTGTTCTTATCAGTAATAAGATGATGTGTTACGTGTTTTCTTTTCTTCCTCTTTGTTCTTAACATCAACAGACATAGAAGGTTTGATAAAAAAAATGCTTCTTGTTCTTTGAAGAAGTCATCTAAATTTGTTTAGTTTAATCTTATATGGTTTGCCGCACATTTGAATCTCTTCCCAGTTGTTCTTCTCAGTAATAAGATGTGTTACGTGTTTTCTTTTCTTCCTTTTTGTTCTTAACATCAACAGACATAGAAGGTTTGATAAAAAAAAATGTTTGTTGTTCTTTGAAGCAGTCATCTAAATTTGTTTAGTTTAATCTTATATGGTTTGCCGCTCATTTGAATCTCTTCCCAGTTGTTCTTCTCAGTAATAAGATGATGTGTTACGTGTTTTCTTTTCTTCCTTTTTGATCTTAACATCAACAGACATAGAAGGTTTGATAAAAAAAATGCTTCTTGTTCTTTGAAGATGTCATCTAAATTTGTTTAGTTTAATCTTATATGGTTTGCCGCACATTTGAATCTCTTCCCAGTTGTTCTTCTCAGTAATAAGATGTGTTACGTGTTTTCTTTTCTTCCTTTTTGTTCTTAACATCAACAGACATAGAAGGTTTGATAAAAAAAATGCTTGTTGTTCTTTGAAGCAGTCATCTAAATTTGTTTAGTTTAATCTTATATGGTTTGACGCACATTTGAATCTCTTCCCAGTTGTTCTTCTCAGTAATAAGATGTGTTACGTGTTTTCTTTTCTTCCTTTTTGTTCTTAACATCAACAGACATAGAAGGTTTGATAAAAAAAAAATGCTTGTTGTTCTTTGAAGCAGTCATCTAAATTTGTTTAGTTTAATCTTATATGGTTTGCCGCTCTTTTGAATCTCTTCCCAGTTGTTCTTCTCAGTAATAAGATGTGTTACGTGTTTTCTTTTCTTCCTTTTTGTTCTTAACATCAACAGACATAGAAGGTTTGATAAAAAAAAATGTTTGTTGTTCTTTGAAGCAGTCATCTAAATTTGTTTAGTTTAATCTTATATGGTTTGCCGCTCATTTGAATCTCATCCCAGTTGTTCTTCTCAGTAATAAGATGATGTGTTACGTGTTTTCTTTTCTTCCTTTTTGTTCTTAACATCAACAGACATAGAAGGATTGATAAAAAAAATGCTTCTTGTTCTTTGAAGAAGTCATCTAAATTTGTTTAGTTTAATCTTATATGGTTTGCCGCACATTTGAATCTCTTCCCAGTTGTTCTTCTCAGTAATAAGATGTGTTACGTGTTTTCTTTTCTTCCTTTTTGTTCTTAACATCAACAGACATAGAAGGTTTGATAAAAAAAAATGCTTGTTGTTCTTTGAAGCAGTCATCTAAATTTGTTTAGTTTAATCTTATATGGTTTGCCGCACATTTGAATCTCTTCCCAGTTGTTCTTCTCAGTAATAAGATGTGTTACGTGTTTTCTTTTCTTCCTTTTTGTTCTTAACATCAACAGACATAGAAGGTTTGATAAAAAAAAATGCTTGTTGTTCTTTGAAGCAGTCATCTAAATATGTTTAGTTTAATCTTATATGGTTTGCCGCTCTTTTGAATCTCTTCCCAGTTGTTCTTCTCAGTAATAAGATGTGTTACGTGTTTTCTTTTCTTCCTTTTTGTTCTTAACATCAACAGACATAGAAGGTTTGATAAAAAAAAATGCTTGTTGTTCTTTGAAGCAGTCATCTAAATATGTTTAGTTTAATCTTATATGGTTTGCCGCTCTTTTGAATCTCTTCCCAGTTGTTCTTCTCAGTAATAAGATGTGTTACGTGTTTTCTTTTCTTCCTTTTTGTTCTTAACATCAACAGACATAGAAGGTTTGATAAAAAAAATGTTTGTTGTTCTTTGAAGCAGTCATCTAAATTTGTTTAGTTTAATCTTATATGGTTTGCCGCTCATTTGAATCTCTTCCCAGTTGTTCTTCTCAGTAATAAGATGTGTTACGTGTTTTCTTTTCTTCCTTTTTGTTCTTAACATCAACAGACATAGAAGGTTTGATAAAAAAAAATGCTTGTTGTTCTTTGAAGCAGTCATCTAAATTTGTTTAGTTTAATCTAATATGGTTTGCCGCACATTTGAATCTCTTCCCAGTTGTTCTTCTCAGTAATAAGATGTGTTACGTGTTTTCTTTTCTTCCTTTTTGTTCTTAACATCAACAGACATAGAAGGTTTGATAAAAAAAAATGCTTGTTGTTCTTTGAAGCAGTCATCTAAATTTGTTTAGTTTAATCTTATATGGTTTGCCGCTCTTTTGAATCTCTTCCCAGTTGTTCTTCTCAGTAATAAGATGTGTTACGTGTTTTCTTTTCTTCCTTTTTGTTCTTAACATCAACAGACATAGAAGGTTTGATAAAAAAAAATGTTTGTTGTTCTTTGAAGCAGTCATCTAAATTTGTTTAGTTTAATCTTATATGGTTTGCCGCTCATTTGAATCTCTTCCCAGTTGTTCTTCTCAGTAATAAGATGATGTGTTACGTGTTTTCTTTTCTTCCTTTTTGTTCTTAACATCAACAGACATAGAAGGTTTGATAAAAAAAATGCTTCTTGTTCTTTGAAGAAGTCATCTAAATTTGTTTAGTTTAATCTTATATGGTTTGCCGCACATTTGAATCTCTTCCCAGTTGTTCTTCTCAGTAATAAGATGTGTTACGTGTTTTCTTTTCTTCCTTTTTGTTCTTAACATCAACAGACATAGAAGGTTTGATAAAAAAAAAATGCTTGTTGTTCTTTGAAGCAGTCATCTAAATTTGTTTAGTTTAATCTTATATGGTTTGCCGCTCTTTTGAATCTCTTCCCAGTTGTTCTTCTCAGTAATAAGATGTGTTACGTGTTTTCTTTTCTTCATTTTTGTTCTTAACATCAACAGACATAGAAGGTTTGATAAAAAAAAATGTTTGTTGTTCTTTGAAGCAGTCATCTAAATTTGTTTAGTTTAATCTTATATGGTTTGCCGCTCATTTGAATCTCTTCCCAGTTGTTCTTCTCAGTAATAAGATGATGTGTTACGTGTTTTCTTTTCTTCCTTTTTGTTCTTAACATCAACAGACATAGAAGGTTTGATAAAAAAATTTTTTTGTTGTTCTTTGAAGCAGTCATCTAAATTTGTTTAGTTTAATCTTATATGGTTTGCCGCTCATTTGAATCTCTTCCCAGTTGTTCTTCTCAGTAATAAGATGATGTGTTACGTGTTTTCTTTTCTTCCTTTTTCTTCTTAACATCAACAGACATAGAAGGTTTGATAAAAAAAATGCTTGTTGTTCTTTGAAGCAGTCATCTAAATTTGTTTAGTTTAATCTTATATGGTTTGCCGCACATTTGAATCTCTTCCCAGTTGTTCTTCTCAGTAATAAGATGTGTTACGTGTTTTCTTTTCTTCCTTTTTGTTCTTAACATCAACAGACATAGAAGGTTTGATAAAAAAAAATGCTTCTTGTTCTTTGAAGAAGTCATCTAAATTTGTTTAGTTTAATCTTATATGGTTTGCCGCACATTTGAATCTCTTCCCAGTTGTTCTTCTCAGTAATAAGATGTGTTACGTGTTTTCTTTTCTTCCTTTTTGTTCTTAACATCAACAGACATAGAAGGTTTGATAAAAAAAAAATGCTTGTTGTTCTTTGAAGCAGTCATCTAAATTTGTTTAGTTTAATCTTATATGGTTTGCCGCTCTTTTGAATCTCTTCCCAGTTGTTCTTCTCAGTAATAAGATGTGTTACGTGTTTTCTTTTCTTAATTTTTGTTCTTAACATGAACAGACATTGAAGGTTTGATAAAAAAAAATGTTTGTTGTTCTTTGAAGAAGTCATCTAAATTTGTTTAGTTTAATCTTATATGGTTTGCCGCACATTTGAATCTCTTCCCAGTTGTTCTTCTCAGTAATAAGATGTGTTACGTGTTTTCTTTTCTTCCTTTTTGTTCTTAACATCAACAGACATAGAAGGTTTGATAAAAAAAATGCTTCTTGTTCTTTGAAGAAGTCATCTAAATTTGTTTAGTTTAATCTTATATGGTTTGCCGCACATTTGAATCTCTTCCCAGTTGTTCTTCTCAGTAATAAGATGTGTTACGTGTTTTCTTTTCTTCCTTTTTGTTCTTAACATCAACAGACATAGAAGGTTTGATAAAAAAAAATGCTTGTTGTTCTTTGAAGCAGTCATCTAAATTTGTTTAGTTTAATCTTATATGGTTTGCCGCTCTTTTGAATCTCTTCCCAGTTGTTCTTCTCAGTAATAAGATGTGTTACGTGTTTTCTTTTCTTCCTTTTTGTTCTTAACATCAACAGACATAGAAGGTTTGATAAAAAAAAATGTTTGTTGTTCTTTGAAGAAGTCATCTAAATTTGTTTAGTTTAATCTTATATGGTTTGCCGCACATTTGAATCTCTTCCCAGTTGTTCTTCTCAGTAATAAGATGTGTTACGTGTTTTCTTTTCTTCCTTTTTGTTCTTAACATCAACAGACATAGAAGGTTTGATAAAAAAAAATGCTTGTTGTTCTTTGAAGCAGTCATCTAAATTTGTTTAGTTTAATCTTATATGGTTTGCCGCTCTTTTGAATCTCTTCCCAGTTGTTCTTCTCAGTAATAAGATGTGTTACGTGTTTTCTTTTCTTCCTTTTTGTTCTTAACATCAACAGACATAGAAGGTTTGATAAAAAAAAATGCTTCTTGTTCTTTGAAGAAGTCATCTAAATTTGTTTAGTTTAATCTTATATGGTTTGCCGCACATTTGAATCTCTTCCCAGTTGTTCTTCTCAGTAATAAGATGTGTTACGTGTTTTCTTTTCTTCCTTTTTGTTCTTAACATCAACAGACATAGAAGGTTTGATAAAAAAAATGCTTCTTGTTCTTTGAAGAAGTCATCTAAATTTGTTTAGTTTAATCTTATATGGTTTGCCGCACATTTGAATCTCTTCCCAGTTGTTCTTCTCAGTAATAAGATGTGTTACGTGTTTTCTTTTCTTCCTTTTTGTTCTTAACATCAACAGACATAGAAGGTTTGATAAAAAAAAATGCTTGTTGTTCTTTGAAGCAGTCATCTAAATTTGTTTAGTTTAATCTTATATGGTTTGCCGCTCTTTTGAATCTCTTCCCAGTTGTTCTTCTCAGTAATAAAATGTGTTACGTGTTTTCTTTTCTTCCTTTTTGTTCTTAACATCAACAGACATAGAAGGTTTGATAAAAAAAAATGTTTGTTGTTCTTTGAAGCAGTCATCTAAATTTGTTTAGTTTAATCTTATATGGTTTGCCGCTCATTTGAATCTCTTCCCAGTTGTTCTTCTCAGTAATAAGATGATGTGTTACGTGTTTAATTTTCTTCCTTTTTGTTCTTAACATCAACAGACATAGAAGGTTTGATAAAAAAAAATGTTTGTTGTTCTTTGAAGCAGTCATCTAAATTTGTTTAGTTTAATCTTATATGGTTTGCCGCTCATTTGAATCTCTTCCCAGTTGTTCTTCTCAGTAATAAGATGATGTGTTACGTGTTTTCTTTTCTTCCTTTTTCTTCTTAACATCAACAGACATAGAAGGTTTGATAAAAAAAATGCTTGTTGTTCTTTGAAGCAGTCATCTAAATTTGTTTAGTTTAATCTTATATGGTTTGCCGCACATTTGAATCTCTTCCCAGTTGTTCTTCTCAGTAATAAGATGTGTTACGTGTTTTCTTTACTTCCTTTTTGTTCTTAACATCAACAGACATAGAAAGTTTGATAAAAAAAAATGTTTGTTGTTCTTTGAAGAAGTCATCTAAATTTGTTTAGTTTAATCTTATATGGTTTGCCGCACATTTGAATCTCTTCCCAGTTGTTCTTCTCAGTAATAAGATGTGTTACGTGTTTTCTTTTCTTCCTTTTTGTTCTTAACATCAACAGACATAGAAGGTTTGATAAAAAAAAATGCTTGTTGTTCTTTGAAGCAGTCATCTAAATTTGTTTAGTTTAATCTTATATGGTTTGCCGCTCTTTTGAATCTCTTCCCAGTTGTTCTTCTCAGTAATAAGATGTGTTACGTGTTTTCTTTTCTTCCTTTTTGTTCTTAACATCAACAGACATAGAAGGTTTGATAAAAAAAAATGCTTCTTGTTCTTTGAAGAAGTCATCTAAATTTGTTTAGTTTAATCTTATATGGTTTGCCGCACATTTGAATCTCTTCCCAGTTGTTCTTCTCAGTAATAAGATGTGTTACGTGTTTTCTTTTCTTCCTTTTTGTTCTTAACATCAACAGACATAGAAGGTTTGATAAAAAAAATGCTTCTTGTTCTTTGAAGAAGTCATCTAAATTTGTTTAGTTTAATCTTATATGGTTTGCCGCACATTTGAATCTCTTCCCAGTTGTTCTTCTCAGTAATAAGATGTGTTACGTGTTTTCTTTTCTTCCTTTTTGTTCTTAACATCAACAGACATAGAAGGTTTGATAAAAAAAAATGTTTGTTGTTCTTTGAAGCAGTCATCTAAATTTGTTTAGTTTAATCTTATATGGTTTGCCGCTCATTTGAATCTCTTCCCAGTTGTTCTTCTCATTAATAAGATGATGTGTTACGTGTTTTCTTTTCTTCCTTTTTCTTCTTAACATCAACAGACATAGAAGGTTTGATAAAAAAAAATGCTTGTTGTTCTTTGAAGCAGTCATCTAAATTTGTTTAGTTTAATCTTATATGGTTTGCCGCTCATTTGAAACTCTTCCCAGTTGTTCTTCTCAGTAATAAGATAATGTGTTACGTGTTTTCTTTTCTTCCTTTTTGTTCTTAACATCAGCAGACATAGAAGGTTTGATAAAAAAAAATGGTTGTTGTTCTTTGAAGCAGTCATCTAAATTTGTTTAGTTTAATCTTATATGGTTTGCCGCTCTTTTGAATCTCTTCCCAGTTGTTCTTCTCAGTAATAAGATGATGTGTTACGTGTTTTCTTTTCTTCCTTTTTGTTCTTAACATCAACAAACATAGAAGGTTTGATAAAAAAAAATGGTTGTTGTTCTTTGAAGCAGTCATCTAAATTTGTTTAGTTTAATCTTATTTGGTTTGCCGCTCATTTGAAACTCTTCCCAGTTGTTCTTCTCAGTAATAAGAAATGTGTTACGTGTTTTCTTTTCTTCCTTTTTGTTCTTAACATCAACAGACATAGAAGGTTTGATAAAAAAAAATGCTTGTTGTTCTTTGAAGCAATCATCTAAATTTGTTTAGTTTAATCTTATATGGTTTGCCGCTCATTTGAAACTCTTCCCAGTTGTTCTTCTCAGTAATAAGATAATGTGTTACGTGTTTTCTTTTCTTCCTTTTTGTTCTTAACATCAACAGACATAGAAGGTTTGATAAAAAAAAATAGTTGTTGTTTTTTGAAGCAGTCATCTAAATTTGTTTAGTTTAATCTTATATGGTTTGCCGCTCTTTTGAATCTCTTCCCATTTGTTCTTCTCAGTAATAAGATGATGTGTTACGTGTTTTCTTTTCCTCCTTTTTGTTCTTAACATCAACAGACATAGAAGGCTTGATAAAAAAAATACCTGTAATAATTTCTCGTGGAAAAAAAAATTTTTTTAAAATTATTATTATTATTTTTTTTAATATTTCCTGTTTTGTGTTTTTTGTTTATCATGTTTTTCTTATGGTGCTATAACGAACTTATTCATCAAGAAAATTAAAGATGAAAACAATTTGGGTAAAATAAGCATAATTGCTTATGGCATACAAAAAGCGTAAAAATAAAAATTATTTTTTCGTGCTTTAGCAGACTGAAACAGTTTCAGATTCCTTAAAATCAACTACTTTTGCGGTTTCATGCTGATTTGAAATTATTGCCAAAGAGTTTTGTCTCTCTGCTATTGCACACTTTTGAATTATATATAGATAGCTGTAAAGTTTGAGATGTTTTAGCATCTTAGAACAGTAGTTCTCAACATTTTTTGACCCATGCCTTTCTTTCAACTTTGTTAGAAGATCACTTCCTTGCCCCAGTCTGAAATATTATACATTTATTTAGTTTGAGAATTTTCTAACAAATTAAATACGAAATGTTATTAAAACGTGAATAAAAGTGTAGCTGTATGCTTTCATAAACTGAAATCCTAGATGAAAAGAAAACGCAATTATTTTAATAGAAATAGTTCAATTAGCCTACCTACACTAGGAAAACAAAAGTTAAAATAGTCGCAAACATACAATAGTGAAAAGTACACTTTTTAAATTGAGAATAAGAATTTTTTTTTTTTTTTGATACTTTAAAACATTTGTTTTTAAATTTCATAAATTATTTGCCGGCGAAAAACTGATCCGTCAATTTAAAACAAGTAGAATTTCAAAGATTTCGAGATGAACACAATATAGGCAAATCAACACAATATAGGCAAATCAACACAATATAGGCAAATCAACACAATATAGGCAAATCAACACAATATAGGCAAATCAACACAATATAAGCAAAATTAATAAACCCAATAAAATGCATTTTAAAGCGAAACAAAAATTAATGGAGTAAGCACAGAGAAAAAAAGAAATGTGATTTTTGAAATTACATATACCATTGAACTTATACAATTAATGCTAAAATCTGAACCAATCAGAATCACGATTGGGTTTCCAAAAAAAAAATAATAATAATAATATTAATAAATAAATAAATAAAAAACTATATACGTTCCCATAAATAAAGCAACATCGCCCAGCTTGGCCATCAACCGCGATCACAACTTGGCGAGAATCAAGGGGCACACTCAAATATAGTCTAACCATTGCTAATTGTTTTTTAACTCTTAGATAAGTCAAAATAATAATTTGAAAGGTTATTTTTTGCAGAACTGGTGTTTTAGAGTTATCTATTTTTAATATTATCCAATTAGTTGTTCAAACCCTCGGAGTTGAACAACGGTTAATTACCTTAATATTATCTCACGATCTATTGGGCTCTTCTTATAACTTCTCATGATAGCAAATGGCAATTTAATAAAATAACTTATATTTACATATTTACAATTTGCTTATTATCAATAAATGGAATAAAAAATTTTTCACAACAAAAAAAAAAAAACTTTTTTTTAATAATTTTAATTCTATTATTGTATTGCCACTCACTGAGTTGAAAACTTTAAAAATTGAAATAAAATAAATCATGCTTATGTCTACCTTACAGATCTTATTTCAGCAAAAGTTTTGCGCATGACATGTGGCCACGTGAACTGCAATTATAACAAACTAAACTGATTTAACTTTAAGTCTATTCTAAGTGTTAAAATTATCGATTCAATATGCTGGGTGTTCCTTAATAACATTCCTTCATATACATATTCAGAGCCTCTACTAACAATGAAGTCAAAAAAGTATACAAAACAGGGGTCGAAGATTCATAGCAGGAAAAATCAAAAACTCAATCGATATTTGCCGCATCACTAGTGAAGATTGCTGGTCTAAAAAACCTGTTGGAATGCCAACAAAAACAGAGACGGGTTCAGGAGGTGATCACTAGAAGGACTTGCGTCACCAAGTGAACAAACTGGTTTTGATGTTTTTCATTCCGTCTTTCTCAGTGGAGATTCTACAGATTTCGATAGCATTCTTCTTTAATAGTTTGCCAAAAACGACGGAAAAAAAATTATTCTCATTAGGTAGTTGAAATCGATAATTAAACGAGAATAGAAACAATAAAACGAATCTGACGAATCACTAGTCAGGAAGGCAGGATGAAAACGTCAAAAACTGTTTCATTCGTGGATAAAACTTGAACTTGTTTTTAATATTCGTCTTTTAACTTTTCCTGGTTCCTCAGGCCAGCCGCACAGGTATCAATGCTTTTAGTTCAGTCTTCGTTTTACTTTTTAATTACCATTAGCTTAATTACGGCAACTTCTATGCTTTTTCGCTTAAATATAATTTGTGACCCACAAGCTGTATAGTTTTTTTTTAGGTATTCTAAAAACATATTTTAAGGGCATAAACTACGGAACACCCTGTTTATTTCAAATTGGTAAAATAGTATTTTACACTTTTGTCCTCCATTCAATCATGCTTTTTTTGCAGGTACTTGAGAGTTAAGCTTTGTGGATGTGTATCTCAGTGTATAGACAACAGATGAAGGAATATCCTCCGTGCACACAAATTGAACCTTATTTGCTACCACTGGCGGAAGAGGATGAAGACGAGGATGACCACAAAATACTCGAGTTCGAGCTGGACACAGTCCACGGATCGTCCATTAAGCACAAGCATGTAAGTAGGACAAGTTTCTTTCGTGTAAATCGTGGTTTGCATATTATAAATATATCCAATTTCACCCATATTATGATTTCTGTGTAGCAAAAAGTAAAGATTTCAATATAACGATGAATTTGAGATTATATTAAAGGTTTTACTATTTAAATATCCTCAATTGGGCTAAATAAACCATAATTTTAAAATCGCTGCAACATTAAGTGAGAAGTTAAAATAAAGCATATTTTTATTAAGTGGCACCATGTTTTGGAATAAGAAAGCAATCTTTATAAATTTGAAATATTAAAGCCAATCGTCGAGGAGGTTATGGTTCTGCCATTTTAAAATTATGGTATAACGGTGGCAAATTGATCAGCATTGCATGACAGCTGCCTTTAGCATACTATTTTAGCCATAGTGGTTTAGTTTAATACCATGCCTTGATGAATTACCGTATCTTAAAACTATTTTCGCTGTGTAAAATGAACCTGTGAGGTCGCTTGAATTGAATTCTTCTGCAACGTCGAAATAAAGTGTGTTTCGAGATCTTAAACCTACTTTGATAGGATCAAAAATGTCCATAGTATTTGCTGCACTTAATGGACCTTGAAATCACCAGAAATAGTCAGGCGGAAACGTTATTGTATTTTTATCAAATAAATATAAATGTTGGAAAGGTATCTTAAAATGTGAGAATCATTGGAAGTTTTCCATATGTTTTGCTTACTGCCCATCCAGCCCATCTCTTGAGCTTATTCATCGATTATCTTGAGAAAAAGTCATTTCCGTTATTTTAATCGAAAGTCTTCCCAGCATTTTATACCAAAAGTCTTTAAGCCTAACTATGAAACCTTTAAAAAAAAAACTATCGCATTCTAAAAGCTTCTACAACAACCGTTATCTATCTGTCACGAATCTTAAGAGTGCGGTATATCGATAAATCGATTTTTTATCGGTATCTTCGAAAGTTGACAATAAAAACATGTCTTAAGTAATCCCTCTTGTTGGATAAACATTTTCCGGAAATTATTGTCTGGAAAATAGGAATTCTGTTAAGACTTTTTTTCTCACGGCGGTTTTGTAATGGACTTTTACTAAAACCCATTTGGAATTTGAATGTGTTAAGTTTTGTCATATTCTATCAAACATTTAGAAAACATGAAATTAAATTTCCAGAAATAGCATAATGACAAATCTTTTGCGACAGATGTGAGGTGTAGTTGTTTAATATCACGCAGACAACAAAATAAAAGAAGAAATAATGTTACTAATTTTTAATCTAATGATCAAATTTTAAGCTGCAAATTTTAGAATGCGGGACAAGTAGTTTATTAATTAGACTAAAGCAAAATCAAACGAAATCAAACTTCCTGGTACTACAGTCCCTGTTGGACTATGACCTCCCTAATAATTGGGTACTTGCACTTCAAGAAAAAGATCACAAATACCCTCACATGTGAGCTATGACATCACCGCTTTAGTTGATCGTTTATTGCCAAAATGGTGTCATAAAGTTGAGCTAGGTTTTTTTTCATAAGTTAGAATGTTAACTAACGAGAAGTTAATTAAATACAGAGCCGTATCGCACATCAAATTTGTACTCCTACAATGCTTTTTGGCTCATCTTTTTGCTTTCTGAATTCTTATTTTTAATATATAGCCGTATATATAGCCGTATATATAATAATATATAGCCTCATATAGCCGTCTCTTCTTCGTTGCCCATGGCATTAGCCATTAAAGATTTTTTTTGTGCACATTGGTTACTATCCATTAATTTTGTGTCCCAATCAATGGATTCTTTTTGATTTTATGCATTTTATAATGTCCTTTTCTTTAAAAATATTTTGTATTTCATTGTTAACTTTCCTTTGCATCACATCACCCTCTCTGACAGGGCCAAAAATATTTCTCAAGATTTTCTCCTCCCAGGCAGGCATCTTTTCATGTTTTGTGGTAAAGATCCAAGTCCCTGGCCCATCCGTTGGTCTGGTGCTGGTCACAGTTTTATACAACCTAAGTTTTGTTTATCGTGTTATTGCTTTAGATTTTATTAATTTCTGAGGTTGCATAAAAAACTGTGGTCATCTTTATCAGCTCAAAAGCCTTTGCTTGATTTCTGGGATCATATATTTGTTTTCGGATACAATTGATCCCAAGTACTTAAATTCAGTAACTTTTTCGATCTTTTTTTTTCATTCCTCTTCAATTAAATATCTGTATCAGTTTCTTTCCAATACATGCAAAATCAATCACGAAAGCGTAATTTTATACGTAAATATAGATTTTGATTCATCACCTCCTAACATAATGAATAGAATTTTAACATAATATTCATCACCATTAGAATTTTAAAAAAACAGTAACAAAATTAACACAAAAATGGTGCTTTGTAATCTATATTTTTTTGAGAACTATTAGATTGATTTCTACCCATGTTTAGATTGTAACCTTTAATCTATTTCTTAGACTAATATTATTTTTTCCCCCTGTGTTAAACAGCGTGTCCATATTGGATTTGCGACTTAATTAATAATAAATATAAATTAAGCCTAGTAATTGTGAACCTAACCCTGAAGACAAGAGTATTTTTGGATCAATTGATTAACATTATATAAAAAATTCCCTTAACCCTGGTGGAAAATCTGGTGCTCAATCATCACTTAAATGACGCCAGTATATTTTATAAATAATAATATAAAAACTGCGTAACGAATGTGACTCCAATTTTCTTACAAGATGTTTTAAATAATTTAAACACTTTTCAAAAAGTTATATCAGGAAAACAGTGACAGTTAAAAAAAAATTCTAGGAATAAATTCACGTGAAAAGACATATATTATTTCTCCTTAAATTCCTGGTTTCAGTTCAAAATGTTTTGACAGGTAGCACTGTAAGTCCTTTGAGAAAGCTTTTTTTTGAACAAGTATATTTAGATGAACAAAAATTTTGCTTGCTGGTTATGAGTGTGTGGCTGATGGCGAATGAATTAAAAATATCTTAATATGATATTCCTTCATAGAAAGATTGCGAAAAATTTCAATTCTTTTTCTTTCATTTATTGGTTTGCTACTTACAGTGAAGTTTGTAAAAAGTAAAATAAATAATGATTAAAATAAATAAAAGGTTAAAATAAATTATTCGATCTGAAAAAAGGAACTCATATAGCTTGTATTATTTTAATAATGTCTAAAAAATTTAAAAATTTTTTTGTAGTGACAGGAAATTTTAGTGCTGCCATCTATCCTTGTAATATAGAAATAGATAAAAACCTTAAATATATTTTGTTTCTTCTCCAATCCTTGTTTATCCGTAGCTGCCTAGTTGCTACCTTCTTAAATTTCAAAATATTTAACGGAAAGTGTTACTTTGAATAAAATTTTAGATATGTGTAAAATTTTCACACCATTCTAAATTTAAACCCCGCATTTTAATCAGATTAGTTTCAACGTTGCTACTTGCTTTTAAAAAAATATTATTTGAAATATGGTGTGTAACTTTTGAAATCTTTTTGTAATACAATATGGACAAAGTAGACATTTAAATACTTTGCCACAAAATAAATTTTAAAAAAAATACTGGTTTTGATATTTATCTATCAGTGGGGAACGCATTTGTTTTTTTTTTTTAAACTAATCAAAAAAATTTTAAACAGCATAACAAAAATATTTTAAACTACTAAAAAGTTTTTTTTTCTTCTTTTACTGTATTAATTATGTGAATAAAGCGGAAAAAAATAGGGTTACTAATTATAATTGTTGTTTTCGAATAACAATAACATTTAAATAAACTACCGACTTTTCATCTGCTTTCTTTAAAAAAATTTTATAAGAAATTCTTGCAACACATTTTAA
Organism: Parasteatoda lunata; assembly: GCA_949128135.1. Lineage (NCBI taxonomy): Eukaryota > Metazoa > Arthropoda > Arachnida > Araneae > Theridiidae > Parasteatoda > Parasteatoda lunata. The sequence goes on from OX421974.1 coordinate 44,805,008, forward strand.
GATAAACATTATATAAAATGATATATATAATGCTTTTAAAATTAGCCGAAACTATATAAACTTTTTTCTCGTTATTTCTCGATTTTTAAGTTGCACCCAATATTTATTTATTTATTTATTTTTTTCGTGCTGACCTGTAGAAAAGTTTTTTTTTTTTTAAAGTTAATTATTATTTTTTTTTAAATTTTATTTTGCTTATTTTATTTGTTTGTTGAATTTTATTTATTTTATTTAATTTTTATTTATTTTTATTTAACTCATTGCAAAACGACGCACTGCAAAAGCAATTTTGATAGTATACATATAACATCGCTTGTTGAAACAAAAAAGAAATATAAAAAACACGGCGAAAGTATACAATAAAAAATCATTGCATAAACTATACACTGCGTAAAAAATTTTGCATAACATTTTTCTCGTTGATACAGTCAAATATAGAAATCATTGCGAAAATAAACACACAAAAATTCATTGTGAAAGTATACATTACATATCATTTGTTGAATCGAAGAACTGTAGAAGTCATTGCGAAAATAAACACATACAAAATCATTGTGAAAGTATACATTACATATCATTTGTTGAATCGAAGAACTGTAGAAGTCATTGCGAAAATAAACACACACAAAATCATTGTGAAAGTATACATTACATATCATTTGTTGAATCGAAGAACTGTAGAAGTCATTGCGAAAATAAACACACAAAAAACCATTGTGAAAGTATACATTACATATCATTTGTTGAATCGCAGAACTGTAGAAGTCATTGCGAAAATAAACACACACAAAATCATTGTGAAAGTATACATTACATATCATTTGTTGAATCGAAAAACTGTAGAAGTCATTGCGAAAATAAACACACAAAAAATCATTGTGAAAGTATACATTACATATCATTTGCTGAATCGAAGAACTGTAGAAGTCATTGCGAAAGTCATTGGTGAAAGTATGGATAGAACACTTCATTTGATACGAAAATTAGAAGTTTTGACGAAAATATACAAATGTAATTATTAAAGTATACATCCAACATTTCACTTGTTGCCAAAAGTAGAAGGGCATGCAATGACTTACAATATATCGCAATGTATCGTTATATTGTATGCCATCGCTATATTGTATTGCTATATTGACGTGCTGTCAAAAGTTATTGCGAAAATATACAAATGTAATAGTGAAAGTATAGATCATTTTGCTTGTTGTCAAAAATAGAAGTTATTGCGAAAATTTTCAAACATATTGTGCGTATTTCACAAGTGGGTGTAAGGGAACTCAGCTAAAGCATGTCTTTAAATACCTTTTAACAAAATAAATAAATAAAAATACGTAGACAATTAGGTATTGATATTAATATGTTCATAGAAATAGAAATTACCTAAAATAATAGAAATTTTCTAAAAAAAATCTCAAAAATAATAGTTATTATTATTTTTTCAGAATGCTTAAACGTACTATACGTAATGTTAAACTGTGGATGAATATACGTTACAAAAGACTTAGTGAAAGTTTGATTTTTAACTAAAGGTTTTGTTTGTTGGTTTCTTAAAATTGTTTTTTTATTCTAAATTTTTTAAAAATATCTTAATTATTTTTGCATATCTTAATTTTTCTACTTGCCGACCTGACAGTGTAGGGGTCAGGGAACTGGCCTTTACACCAGAAAGGTTTTGGATTCGAATCCCGGACAAGGCATGGATGTTCTTACATTCTTTGTAGTATCTTTCCTTATTGTGGGAACAACGCCCCCCCCCCTAATATGGTGCCTCTGAAATAGAGGCCTACAAATCTGCCCTAATACGCCTGAATTGAAAAAAATTTCAACCCAGCTGGGCTTTGGAGAAAAAAAACATATTTTTCTTCCACTTTTCTGAGGATTTTATTTATCAATTTTCGAGTTATACTTAATAATTTATTAATAACTTTTAACTACCAAATGTAGGAAAAATAATAAATGGAAATAGAAATAATCAGGAAATGTAATAAGAATGAAGTGGAATGAAAATGGAATGAGACTGGAATAAGAAATGAATGGAAGGGAATAAGAAATAAACATAATAATAATAACAAGAGTGGAATAGAAATAACAGAAATGGAATAAAAATAACAGGAACATAAAAATAGTATGAATATAATAATAGCATAATAACATAAATATAACAGAAATGGAAAAAGAAAGAAAAACAAAAATAACGTACGAGAAATACGTCAAACACTTACCACGCTCGAGCATTGCTCTCATTCTTTTTATTACAGGAAATAAATCAAGCAATGGCGATAATGAAAATGCTACAGAATTAGATCTGAAAAGAGCAAACTCGGAAATGATAAAAATGTTATTTTATTGATGAGAAACCCCGACGGGAAAAAAAAAAGAATTTATTACGACAAGAAGATAGGAAAAAAATAACAATAAACATTTGAAAATATTGCCGTAAATTCTCATAACAGATAATAAACGTTGGTTGCCTTCCAAACATTAAATGTAAAAAAGATCTAAATTGATATTTTCAAAAGGAAATACGATAAATTTACGTTTTAAACATAGTAAATAAGTAGTAACCAAATAAAAAAATTCTACTTTCCTATGTTTACATTTTATTCTATTGATTAAATATAAAAAAAGTTTTACTTAACTATTTTCAAAATGAAATTACATTTATATTTCAAAAGGCTATTAATAATATTTTTCAATTATGTTCAATATTAGAAAAAAAAAAACAATGATTATATTTATTACTATCATTAGCAGCAGTAATACATATTTTTCAAAAATGATTAATATTAATGACAGTGGTACTAATGATGAAATGATAGTTATTATTATTATTAATCAATAACAGAAAAAAAAATACCTTAATTATAATTACTTTTATTTTATTTTCTAAATTTTTATTTAGTTTCTCATTCCTTTTTGCATCAATTGAATTAGATATTTTTCATTTTTCTTTTCTATTTTCATAATCTTTATTATGCATTTTGATTAGACTAAATTTCATTATTTAAAAACAAGCTCATTTCGAGATGCAAAACTAAGTAATAAGGTTATAGAAATGTGTTTAATTTTTCATCATAAAACATGGCATAATTAAACTATATATTTAATTTAGCAATAGAGTAACTACCATTTCGAATGATTGAAAAAGATATTAACTCCAGAAAAAGCTATCAAATCTTATAAAATCCAGTTATTTGACGGGATGAACACATATAAGATAGAATAATAAATTTATGAGTAATGAATAGGCAGAATAATAAATTTATGAATAATGAAAGGAAACAATGCCGCGTATCTGAAATAAAATAAGACTGCTATGTTTGTATAATGAGATTGTTGCCGCAGGTGGTATCTTTTTTAGAATATTAATAAAAAATATTTTCTCCATTCAATTTAAAATAGAAAATTTAAAAACTTTAATCAGTTTTTTCCGTAGACATTCGAAAACTAATCAGCATAAAACTGCCCGTTTATATTTACGCAACTTTTTCAATCTTTCAAAAATCTGTACTATTTTTTTTATATGCTCCCATACACAATTTACACTATTCATAAATTCTTTTTGCCTCTGTAAGCGCCAATTTCTGCTACGTTTGCAAACTGTCAGATGACGACCTTGCAATGCAGCCAAATGCAGAGCTATGTTAAACTGTGTTCCGTATAAAATGCGGATCACAGACGACCTTGTAATGCAGCTCAATATTGAACTATGTAAAACTCTGTGCCGTATAAAATATGTAACACAGACGACCTTGCAATGCAGCCAAATGCAGAGCTATGTTAAACTGTGTTCCGTATAAAATGCGGATCACAGACGACCTTGTAATGCAGCTCAATATTGAACTATGTAAAACTCTGTGCCGTATAAAATATGTAACACAGACGACCTTGCAATACAACCAAATGCAGAGCTATGTTAAACTGTGTTCCGTATAAAATGCGGATCACAGACGACCTTGTAATGCAGCTCAATATTGAACTATGTAAAACTCTGTGCCGTATAAAATATGTAACACAGACGACCTTGCAATGCAGCCAAATGCAGAGCTATGTTAAACTGTGTTCCGTATAAAATGCTGAGCACTGATGACCTTGTAATGTAGCCCAATATGGAACTATAGCAAACTATGTTCCGTTTAAAATACGTAACATAAACGATCTTTTAATGTGGTCCAATACAGAACTGTGTAAAATTGTGTTCCGTATAAAATGCGAGTTAAAGACGACCTTATAATGGAGCAAAAATGTATAAAATACAAAGAAAAGTTTTGCATAGTTCCGGCGGAATACTCTGTATTTAATACAGTGTGTTCCACTAATACCATCTATACATATTTCTAGAATCTTTGTCAAACTTAAGTCGAAAGAATATGCATTTTAGGGGTGGAAAATAAACGAAAAAAAAAGAAAAAAAGAAAAAAAAAGAAAAAAAAGATATCTAAATCAGTCAAATTTACTAAAGGGGAATGACAAATTTCCAAACCAGTTTGAATGCCTAATAAAAGTGTTTCTAGCAGTCACCATTTAACTCATCACTATTTTCTGCGGCATTGAAATAGTTTTTGATGTTTTCAGTTCCGCCTTCCTCAAAATTTATTCGTTAGATTTCGATAGCATTTTTGCTTCTTCCTATATTAGATTTGTATTTACAATCAATAATGTACATATTTTTTTTTTTTCTTCAATTTGGTCGAGGATTCTAAAAATATATATCAAAGGTCATCATTACAAAACAGGTTTTAAAGGTCTAGTAGATTAAATAATAATTATTTGTCATTAATAATATATCGAGTTTCATAGTGGGAAAAGTAGTCTTCAAAAGAAATTTTAATGAAAGAAACTGCATAAAACGTAATAATCAGTTTAATATTATGTTAAATCACGAGCCATCACAAAGGAAAGATAAATACCCTCTTATGAAACAAGATTTCATTTTATATAAAATCGAGTGGAGAAAAAAATTATGGTGTTGACTGTGTTATTATGTTATTATGTTATTTTACTGTGGTTGACGCCGCAGGTGGTTTATTTTAGGAGCATAGAAACGACGTTCTCTACCATGAAAGGCTTCATTTTGGTAGAATGAGTTTGAAAGCGTTAATCAGTTTATTCTGTTAGCTTAGAAACGCGTTCGGATAGTTTCAACGTTTTATACAATATCATTTAAGTACATAAATAAACCATTCTTTCAGAGAAAATGATAACATGTGTAAATATATAGTTATAATCTAGAAAAATTAGAATAAATAGGATGAGTTGTTTTTTATTTTATATTCAACGTTATCGAGGTCTCATATTTGGAATTAATATGCTTGTAACATTTCATAAAGCATCACACTATGAAATCAGCAAAGCATGTAATCAATACATTATGATACTCATAGATTCACAAACTGATATTAAGGTTGTTTTTCGAAGACTCTGTCATCTTATGAAATAAGACTTTTTCGAGAATAATATGCTAATTAATAACTATTACTAGTTTGCATCTTTTATTAATAACGGTCAGGTCAAATTAAGCCTACTTTTAGTCAGCGTGCTATGCTTAACTTGAAAATGGCGCAAAACGAGAAAAAGCCGCAATTTTGTAACAATGAAAAGTGTTTGTGATTTAATTTTTCTGCATCTAAGCAGTTACTCTAATTCTGCATTATCCGAGCTCTTAAAGATTAACAAAAACCGATAATTATTCAACAATTTTCGCTTAAAAACCGTGTCAAATAGTCCAATTTTTAGAAAAGAACAACTTTCAAAATATTTAAGACATTTGTCTGTTCTAAAGACCAAATAATTCCTTATGGCAAGGTGTTATATATGGTTTAAATTTGCGGTTTCTCCTAAAGTGTAAATCAAGAATTTTTCAACCATTATGAAATTAAACAATAAAATATAAATAATTATAAAACATAATTTTGCGCGAGGAATAATATTTAAGTAAAAATGTTTTATAATTGTGTGTAATTGTTTTTATTTGTTTTATTTATTCCCGAGATTTGACGGAATACATGAGTTCAAAATACCTTCTCTAATAGTCTTATTGTATCTAGACATCACATAGATTTTATATTTAAACATAGGCATGATAACAAAAACTTTCGCTTCTAATAAAATATGCAGTCTTTTGGCATGAATAATATAAGATAACAAACAGTTGATGCAGATTTGATAATTGTTTATTTTTGATGCAATTCTGTTTGCTAAGGTAAACGAAGATTACAGAAAATAGAATCAAGGTTCTTACGTAATAAAAAACAGCGCAGGTGTTACGTGGGTATGATAAAAAAGTGGATTAGAATATTTTTGAATGATGCAAATGTGTTTTTACTTCTTATCGTTTGAAAAAAAAGGTTTCTGTTATGAGTGATTAAACTTAAGGACTTTATCTAGTATACCATTAATACATAACAAAGTTATTTTGTGCCCGTAAACAAGTGCTAAAAGTATTTTTAAAATGATAATTTTTTTTTTCCTTCGAGATTCAATCTTTTTTTTTAACGCAGTATTTTTTTCATTGCTCATAATAGACGCAATTAAAAAAACAAATATTACTGAAAAATCACATATTATAATACGATTTCAAAAGAGACAAGTGAGAAAAAAAAAGTATACGTATAATGCAGGAAAAAAATATTGGTTTTAAGTACATATACAGAAAGCAATAAATGTAGAATAACATTTAAGTACGAGTAGAAAATAATGCTTTTATACTTGATTTTTGGTGAATGACTAATTTTTATTTTAGTACAAAATTCAAAAACAAAATACAAAATTTGAACGAAATTGGTTGAATAGTTCTTGAGAAATAGAAATTTTAAATTTGGCTTTTTTAATTGTTTTAAACGACAAAATACTACACTTGAACAAAATCGGTTTAATAGTTCTTGAGAAATAGAAATTTTAAATTTGGCTTTTTTAATTGTTTTAAACGACAAAATACTACACTTGAACAAAATCGGTTTAATAGTTCTTGAGAAATAGAAATTTTAAATTTGGCTTTTTTAATTGTTTTAAACGACAAAATACTACACTTGAACAAAATCGGTTTAATAGTTCTTGAGAAATAGAAATTTTAAATTTGGCTTTTTTAATTGTTTTAAACGACAAAATACTACACTTGAACAAAATCGGTTTAATAGTTCTTGAGAAATAGAAATTTTAAATTTGGCTTTTTTAATTGTTTTAAACGACAAAATACTACACTTGAACAAAATCGGTTTAATAGTTCTTGAGAAATAGAAGTTTTAAAATCTCGCTTTAAGTTTTATAACTCAAAAACTATTCAACGATTTTCGTTTGAATTTTGTATTTCGTTGTTTAAAATGATGTAAAAAATTTTAATTCCTAAAAGTCAAATTTTTTCAATCCTTTTTCCAAAACAGCGGCTTCCTTAAGTTCGGGAATCCGCCTCCGTCGAAAAAAGGGTATGTTTATTCATAGAAAGTATGTTTCTGTATCTGATTTCTTAATTTAAAATATTGTATGCACTAATGAATTAACATATTTGATGTAACCGATTTAAAACATTGAGTCCTAATACGTGAAGATAAAATCACTAGATCCAGTGTGGATGCATGCTTTTTTCCTTCAGCGCCCTGTATAATTTCGCCCTCTTCTCTCACTTCTAAAGAATTATTATTTTAAAGAAACGAAATTTATTTGCTTGAGGCAAGCGAAGTAACAAAACTAAGAGCGGTTGAAGTTTTAATTTGCTCTTTATTTTTAGCGTCTGGGATCTCGTGACAGTCTTAGGATTTATTACATGTTTTCGTCGAAAACCGTTTCCTTTTCTAAACTGTTTTATGCATGTCAAGTAAAATAGATAAAGTGGTGTGTTACGGTGACTTCGTTACGCGTCTGCTCACTTTTGGTCTTAATGTTAAACAGGATTGCGCCAGATGTTAATTCTTTCGAAGTGAAATATTGCTATGTTTTTAGTAGATTCAGATGATATATCTTGAAATATCGATACTTTCAAACTTTGCGATATCGATATTTTAAAATATATTTTCACAATATATCTTGACTACTAAATTGTAGGATAAATATAGAATATACTATAATATTGCAATCATTTTCAGTGACGATAAATAGCGAACGACTATAGTGTCGATAAATAGCGAACGATAAATAGACGAATGGATAGCCTTCAAACTAAAATTTAAATATGGTCTGATGCCCGTTAAATATTCTTCGATCTTAATCATTCAAGTTCTTACCTCTTTAAATCAAATAAATAATCCCAAGAAAGTGCAGCGGTAAGATATTACGTGATTAAAAACCTCGTTCTCCTCAAAAATGAACAAATTGGAAATAACAGCGAATCTCAAGCGCTCAAAAATAAGCGCCCATTTTCAAAACTTACAAGAAAGATGTGAGACAAAACTAGAAAAATCAGAGTAGCCGAGAGAGAAAAAAAATAGGAAAAGCAGAACAAGAAAAACCACAATGGCCGAGAGAGGTAAATCAGCGTAAAATGCATTTCCAAGAGCTATGGAAAGGTGGAGAGGAACTAATGCCGTTAACAAGGGAATCAGCATTCATATGAATAAAAGAAAATTCCAGGGCATCAAAATGAGCTGATGTGGCAGGGATAGAAATAATTCTGGCATTGCCTAAATTAAATTTATGTCCAAGATTCCAACAATGTGCAGGAATTGATGATTCCTCGTATTCTTGATACGAACATATCTATCGAGTATTTTTAAAGTGAATGATGTTTGTAATCAATTAATTCTCACCTCCTTATTTATGGACAATTCTTAAAATGTAAAATAGAAATAAATAAATTAATATTTTTTTTTAATAATTTAAGTTATTTTTAAGAAATTTTTAGTTTTTATAATTCCTATCTTTTGTTTTTGTTAATGACATTCATGGATTAGTTAAAGAATAACTAATAATCAGAGGTCTAAAAGTGTCGGTCATCGCGGCATTTAAAAATCGTATTTGGCCCCTAATATTTTAGTAAAATTTAACCTTACCTAAAATAAAAAATGCTGAAAATCTCAATATTTTTGGTCTGCTGCTTTCTAAAATAGCGTTATGGCTTCTACAAATACTGAAATAATGTGATACCTTTGCTAATAATTTGATACATTTTTCTGTTCCTTAGTTTTATATGCACACTTAGAAAAATTCTTGAACCCTGGTATCTAGGACACTTACCATATAGTCCTACACCACTTACCATATATTTTCATGTAGAAAAATGGAAATGATCAAAGGTAAAAAAAACATAGAAGCTTTAAAAGCGTAATACTTAAAACTACTCTTATTCATAAATGCTATAAAATATCTGGAATTGATAAGATTCGCTATATTTTACATTCCCATTCTTATGGTAGATATTTTTTATTGTTATTATTCAAAGGTACCTCTTTCCTTGTACTCTATTTCAAAAATCCGATTATTTACTTCCAAGAGCCACGCACTCCATAAAATAGATTTTAAAAAAAAAATCGAAAGTAAAAAGAACAAGCCTTATTTGAAATTCTAGGCAGATCACCATGTTCGAAAAAGTCAATGCTTGATCTAGATAAAAAAAAAAAAAAAAAAAAATAAATAAATAAATAAAAAATAAAAATAAAAGACGGTAGGTGATGCATCAGAAAGAAAATTTTCTCACCCTTTCTAATTCTTATGGTACCTTACCGTTTTTGCAAGTACTATATTTATTATACACTTTCGGAAAACAAAATGGTTGACTTATTATATCGGTACCTTGAACCATAAAAAAGTGAAAACTTGCTGCAACCTAAATACGGCAATTAATTCAGCACTGTTAGAAATTTTTCGGAAAAATGGTTAAATAATAATTTAATTAATTCTTATTTTACCGTATTCAAACAAAACAGCCAAATAACCATAAAAACGACAGTAATTAAACGGTTAACTGTGAGAAAAATTGTTTATTGATTGCTTTCACCTAATACAGCAGAATTTTATAGCACCAATTAAGCCTACCTAAAGAAATCACCTAGTTTCATGCAACTGCATACATATTATAGCTAAGACAGCTAATCTGTCAGTCTCGTGACCGACTGAACTGGGGTTCGATTCCCTGCGTTGACATCACAATATTTCCTCCATTTCCTTCAACACATGGAGAGTTTCCCAGTGTTCTGCTCTCCTGCTCTCTACAATGCCTATTGTCAATTAAGATCTTAGATCCTATGTCCAGTTAAATTTACATTTCAATATTTTGAAACCATGCTAGTTGTAAATGGTTTCAAAACCGTGCAAATAAAAAATGTTCGTTACCGTAAACGTAACCGTTAATCGGATGGACCGACAGCTGCCGGCTATTTTACCATGGTTTTAGAATGAAAATTCTAACAGTGTACGCTTCCGTTCAAATTGGACCACCAAAGTATCATGAACTCTGGTTCAAGAAGAGCTACAATATGGTTGGCTTGTTTAAAAAAAAAAAAAAAAACTTGTGTGGCTTGTTAAAAAAAATAGAAAAAGCTTAAACTAGATTTTAAAAAGAAATGTGTTGGAGTAGTTGCGACAAAAAAGAGAGAATTTCTGACTGTTTTAATTTTTTATGGTACATTTCCGTTTTAGCAAGTATTATGTCTGTCCCAGGATTTAGAAGAAAAAAAAGCAATAAAAAAATAATTAAAGGCGCACTTTTTATATAAAAAAAGTTTTTTTTTGTCTTAACACTGTTTTCTTTTTTTAAACAAAGGGTCGAAAAATAATTGAATCCCTTAATTGAAATTAAGTAAACTATTCCTAAATATTTCATAGTACAGAGGAAATCCGGTTTTACGTTGCCGTTTTCCAACGGTGTCTCGCTTCCTACGTCATTTTCCGCTGATCTGTGAAAATTGCCTATACCGATAATGTTAAATTAGACAGTATTTTACGTTAACTCTTAAAAAAAATCGGCATTGTGGGTTTCTATAACAGATCATAATCATTTTTTTATCTACAAAGCTCGCACAAAATTTTTCTTAGTTTTTTCTTTCTTTTTTTTTTTTTTAAAAAGACTTTTTTATTAGTTGTTCGTGGCTTTTCTGACCCCCCCCCCTTCGATTTTAAGTTATCCCGCATCGTGTGTTTTTTTAACACTAGTCCGACGGAATACCTAATATCGGGATTCCATTGTATTTAATTATTATTTAATGTTTTCCATAAAAATTCCAAAAATATCCACTTTCGTTCCTCGATATGCTAATATAAAAATAAAATAAAAAATAAGGACTGATTACTTTCAATATACTTTTATATTACTTTACAACACCGCTGAACATGCAAATAAACACTTAACATTTAAATTATATTTTAGTACTCTATGTTAAAGAAGTAATTTCTCCCCGTGCTTGTCTGTCAATAACTGAGGGTAGAGGCCCCAAAAGTACACAAATTATATATTTGAATACACACATTTAAGATTTAGATTAGTTAGTTAAGCCTCAACTACTGGGTAGCAATATCAAGAAAAGAAAAGTTTTTAGTTGTAAAACTCCTTCTACTAGGATTAAAAAAGTTAAATAAAATTAATTAGCAAGCTATTTTAACAACGAATTAAACTTGTCAAATAAATGCAAAGACTGAATTCAACTTTTTAACGTGAATACTTATTTACTTGGTAATGTTGTCTTCAAGTTCTAGAGCAGCGCCATTAAGCTAAATTATTTTTTTAATGTATTGTCTTTTGCTATAAAACGCTGTTTTGCTGTTACAAAATTGCAATTTGTACATGAAACACTGTAAAATAATTCATGACTGCTGTTAGTATTTCTTAGCAAAAGTCTGTAAACTGGAAATAAGTGTAAAAATATAAAATTATTGTAATTATTTTTAGCAAATACTGTATGTAGTACTTGAAAGGTAAATACTTTTTTTTCCTTCGTGAAATATGAAAGTGTAAAAAGTCGACATGTTTTGCGGGCTCAAAAGTAGGTACCCTTTCTCACACGTAGAACAGATTCATTCATTCGTTTTTTTTAAATTTATTTATTTTCATTTTATTTACGTCTTGAGAGTCTTGAGAATGGGAGCCTATTTTCAAGCGAGCGCTAGAAACACGTAGACTTTTTTTTCCCTTCATAATTTATGAAGCAAAACCACAAGAATAAATATTTCCGCGCTTCTTGGAAATATTCGCTACAATACTGCATACTGTATACTAAAAACTCTCGTGCTTTTTTAGAAATATAATGATGAATTTAGAAATATAAAAATATAATAATATAATAATCATGCTTGTAAAAATCATGTTCTTCTTTAAATAAAACAAAATTTAAATAGATATATAAATAAAATTAAAAACTAGTAAAATCAGTCCTTTTTTAACGGAAGAAATAAGATTAACTTCGGGTTAAGTATTCTTAAATCAAATTTTAACAACGTGTCTCACATCGTCTAAACAGCAAGCTATATATTTAAAAATTGTATGTTTTTATATTATCATTAAAAATGCTGACAAGGTAATCATTAAAACGAAGAAATAATTTTTCTTGAAATTTCGACATAAAGTAGGCGTACTTAGGTTTGATTATTTTTTATCATAAAAAAACAACACTTCAATTAAGTGAAATATGATACTGAGCATAAGAAAAAAAACTTTTATCAATATTATTTTAATAGGCTAAAAGTTCGATTTTTATCTATATATTTAAAAAAAAAATATTGTTTTCCTCAGTTTTTATTTTAGTTTCAACAGTTTTTGCATTGAAAGCTTTAATTTCCCGCATCATATTTCAACGTTTATGAAGTCTCCAGGTATTTGCATACTTCAAACGAAAAAGTAAAAAATTTCTTAATTTCGTAAATTGTAAAAAGTAATTAAATTAATAATAAATCGTTCAATGATAAAATTAAATATTCGAGTAGCCTCTTAATCGCACTCGATTCCTGTGACCTTAAATTAACATTCAATCCAATTCAAAAATTGTTTTTAAAAGTTTACTATTATTGATATGAATACCCATTCCTAGATTATAGGTGTCTTCATATTTTTTGAGAAGCATTAACATTTTTATCACGTTTGTTTTAGAGATGAATGTAGTTACCTTTCGAAGAAGAATAGAAATGTATAATCTCTCCCATCCATCATCCCAGTGACCTTATTTTCTCTGAGATCACATGATTTACGACGGCCAATCAGAATTCATAAATGAATTCTCACTAGATAAGTACCGATAAATCTTCCTGCTTTGTTTTTCTTTCTACCACACATGGTAAAAGAATTGTCAGCTGCTCTATAATTTCCGGGGTTCGGATTGAAAATGAATTAACAGCAAACATGGCGCAAAATCGATATTTTCAATATTTTAGAAGCAGAAATGAAAAGTAATAAAAGAATATTCCATTGCTTTTAATTTTGCTACTAAAATGATAATTCGGAAATTTAGTTGCTCATTGTTATTCGTAATTTCTTTTTTCCCCTTTTTTTTCAAAAAAAAAAAAAAAAAAAAACATCTTATTGATTTTAGGTTTTAAAACATCTGTTATTTTTGCGAGAAAATTAAAAAAATATTATTTACAGAAAAGGTAATTTAAATTACAAACTGTTTTTATTATTTTTTTTTTAATATAAAAGTAAATTCAAATGCATTGTTTTGACACATTGAAAACATTTTTGAACAAAAATTAGCGGAGTTCTACACGTTAAAAAAATACTATAAATTCTTTAATCAGCAATATTATACAACAGCAAGTAAATTATAGTGCTTTAATATTGAGAAACAACTAAATCCAATTTACACAAAAATGACCCTTTTTTTTTAATTTCGATGCTTTGAAAGAATTAAAAAAAGTATTCGAAAAACTTTAGTTTTTTTAAGGAGCGTAATTACCCTCCCCCCAGTACTTTCAGTATTTTTTTTTTGATGATATACTAGACAATTATATTTCAGAACAGACTATTTTTTTAAATCAAAATTTGCAAAACGCCAATGGTCATAGTACTTGAATAATCTGGATTCAAATATTTTTTCGAAGATATCAATTATTTTTAATAATTTTTAAATATTTTATAATATTTAAATGAATAATTTACAAATTATATTGTTGCGGATCGTTCCCGTCATGTCTTCTTGATTGGCCCTCGTACCCACGATCTTAAGCTTTCTTGTTAAAAAAACCAATAAAAATAACTATGTAATTCGGATTTTAATATTATTTTTTTTAGTTCAACGTAAGTTTAGTTTTTATGTACTGTTTTTTTTATTGAAAAAAATTTTTTTTTTCTCCTTTAAAACACCACTGCAGTAAATTATCTTCTTAATGTTTTCCAATTGGATCATTAAATCTTTAGAATTTATTACAAAACAGGAGGAATAATCTAAATATACGTGTTTTTATTTATAAAACGTTCCATGAATTTATTCCATATCTAAGCATTTTCTTTTTAAATATAAATGTTTCCTTTTTGAAACCTCACAGGAGAAAACAATGTTTTCTAATAGTTTCTTTAACTCTTTCGGACTAATTTAAAGACAGGCAGAATAATACGAATATACGCGTTTTTATTTATTATATGTTCCATAAATTCAGTTCATATTCAAGCATTTTTTTAAATTTTTTGTTATGTTTGTTTGTTTCCTGTTTGAAACCATACAGGAGAAAACAATGTTGTTTTCTAATTAGTTTATTAATTCTTTAGGATTTATTTCAAAATAAACTGAATAATATAAATATAAATATACGTGCTTTTATTTATTATATGTTTCTTAAATTCTAAGCATTTTTTTTAAAAAAACAATTGTTTCCTATTTGAAACCTTACAGAAGAAAATTTTTTTTCCCAATATCTCATTTACTCTTTTGGATTTATTTTAAAACAGACAGAATAATACAAATATACGTGTTTTTATTTATTATACATTCCATAAATTCACTTCCCATCTAAGCATTTTTTTAAATACAATTGTTTCGTATTAGGAGCCTAACAGAAGAAAACGATGTTTCCCATTTTTTTATTAACTTTTTTTGGACTTATTTCAAAACATACTTCAAAAATTCACTATACTTCAAAAATTCACTCCATATCGAAGCATGTTTTTTAAAAAAAAAAAAAAAAAATACAGTTTCCTATTTAAAACCTTGCAAGAGAAAACAATGTTTCCCAATTGTTTATCTAACTTTTTTTGGATTTATTTCAAAACACAGATGAAATAATAAAATACGTATCTTTATTATTGTACGTTCTATAAATTCTCTTCATATCTAAATTTTTTTTAAGAAATACTATTGTTTCCTATTTGAAACCTTACAGGTGAAAACAATGTTTTTCAATTCTTTTGGATTTATTTCAAAACAGATGGAATTATATAAATATACGTGACTTTATTATTGTACGTTCTATAAATTCTCTTCATATCTAGACATTTTTTTAAATACCATTGTTTCCTATTTGAAACCTTACAGGTGAAAACAATGTTTTTCAATTCTTTTGGATTTATTTCAAAACAGATGGAATTATGTAAATATACGTGACTTTATTATTGTACGTTCTATAAATTCTCTTCATATCTAGACATTTTTTTAAATACCATTGTTTCCTATTTGAAACCTTACAGGTGAAAACAATGTTTTTCAATTCTTTTGGATTTATTTCAAAACAGATGGAATTATATAAATATACGTGACTTTATTATTGTACGTTCTATAAATTCTCTTCATATCTAGACATTTTTTTAAATACCATTGTTTCCCATTTGAAACCTTACAGGAGAAAACAATGTTTTTCAATTGCTTTTTTTTTTAATTCTTTTGGATTTATTTCATAACAGACAGAATAATACAAATATACGTGTTTTTATTAACTATACATTCCATAAATTCACTCCATACCTAAGCATTTTTTTTAAATGCAGTTGTTATCAGGGAAATGCAATGTTTTTGATATTTTTGCATTGTTTCATTAACATTTTTTGGATTTACTTAAAAAGAATGAAATAATCTAAATAAGTATTGTTATTCAATTATAGTTCAAAAGTCATGTTCAATTTCAAGATAAATTGTGGGCTAAAAACAACAAATATGAATCAAAAAATTTAAGGGCAAAATATATAACCTGAAGCTAATTAATTGAAAACAAATTAAACAATTTTTTTTGCATATTTTTATTTCGAAAATTAGTTGCATGCAAATGAGCTATTATCTCCAATTTAAATACTAAGACAAATATCATTTAATTCCGAGAATGAGTGTAATTATGTGGAATTAACGCGCCCTAATTTCCTTGTTACACGAGCTGAAAAATAATTATTGCTTTGTAATAAATTTTAATGCCGTTGTTATTTTCGAAAACATTGAATAATGACCAGTAAATTGGCATTGACTGTTAGAAAAATAGCATAATTAACGAGTTCTTAATTAATCAATAAATTCCAGCGTGACAAAAATAGCAATACATTTTAAGGCTTCGGGTATTTATAGGGGAAAAAACGAATCTAAGATTAAGTAAATGAAAAAGTGAAGAAAGAAAGCGAATAAAATGAATGCAAGTTTCGATTGAAGAAGAATCGTTCATAAACGATCTCACTTTTGGAGGGGAGTGATTGGTTCATAAAATTGTGACGTTTGTGACAAGGAGGAGGGACGCTAGGATGTATGACATCACACGTTTTGTTTAAAATAAAAACATAAAACCATGTGATAAAATAGATTTATAATTCATTTTATAAATTCAGTAGAAAAAGAGACAAATTATCTCATATATGGGGAAAAATATGGGGAAATGGGGAGTTAATCGCTATCTGAAAAATATTGTTCTAACTTATAAAATGTTTTTCAAACATTAAAATTCTAACACGGTCAGACCTAACTCTTGTAGTTCCTGATTTAAAACTTGATGTTTTTTTATCTTTCAGAAAAGTGTTACCTGTTGTAAAAAATTTTCTATTAATAGAAATGTTATGTACCATGTAAAATTAGGGTGTTGCGTCATTTCGTCCGCATAATATGTCGTAAAATTCAACGTGACGACAATTCGTCGAGGGATGTATAATATTAAGATAGAAGAAAGTTACTATTTACTTTAAACTTAATAATAGAATATGTTCAAGATAAATCTTAATTTTCTTATCATATCATGTATTTTGTATAGGTTTTACATTTTAAGTTATTGGCCCAAGTATTTTATCGGATTCTATTTTCTTACAACTGCAGCTTAATTCTTTTAAGCAAATATTTGAATGATAAATTTATTGAAGTCGATATCATTGCTATTGAGGTGTTAGAAAATCATAAATGTGTTTTCTCGATGTTTAAGTTCAAAGTGTTATCAATGAACCAAAATCGGATTTTGTAAAAATGGTCGTTAATTTCGCTTTCTAGGTCTTTTTTTTTTTTTTTTTTTTTCTTCAATTGTTTGATAAGTGTTGTCATTTGTAGTTTTTCTCATTCTATCAACAAATCTGTTAATTATTTTGGCTTAATTCTTTAGATATTGATAAATAAATTAGTATTGCGTTAATTTCCTTAAATGAACGAGTAAAAACACTTTAGACCGTTTGATTCTTACCGTTAAAGTGATTGATTCTATCAATCACACGTGAAAGTGTGCTTGCTGATTGTCTGATAACTTAACACTTATGTAAATACGTTGATTGCTTGATCACTAATTACTTATGTTATGTGAATGTGTTGATTGCTTGATCACTTATTACTAAGGCCCGGATTTTGATGACATTTGAATTTTTGTTGCATTTTTGGACATTTTTTGTCCTTTAGAGCATTTTTTTAGATATATAGGGCATTTTTCTTTAAATTTTGGGGCATATTTTGCATTTTAAAGCATTTTTTTAATTTTTTGTTAATTTTTTCCAATTTTTATTATTTTTCATTATTACATTGGCTTCCAAACAATGAAGAAAATCTCTAGGATATTAACAGGTGAAGCAACATCTTTTCAAATTGAAGAAGAATTGTCAGTAAGTGAGACCGTCTTTTTCAAGTACGCACCAATAACATCAGTAGACGTTGAAAGAAGCTTCTTCAGGTATAAAAATTAACTTTCATACAAGAAACGCTCGTTTACATTTCAAAATATTAAAAAAAAATTAATAATCCAATATAATTCTGATATTTAGTAATATTATGAGATGGAAGTTGTTATATTCATTAAAGTTTCTATACAAAATGAAAATGTTTTGGAGTCAATATGTTTTCCTTTTTTTTTTTTTTTTGTTATTTTAGGATATAAAACATATTTTTCAAACTTTAATGAACGTAGAACAAGTATTGCATTGCTTTATATTTTTTGAAATGACTCATAATAATTTTAAAGAGTAAAAAATTGTTTTAGTTCAATATTTTTACTTTATTTAAGTCATGTCATAAGGCGTTTTTAGTGCAATTTTCGCATTTTAAGGGCATTTTTTGAATTTTTTAAGAGCATTTTTTGCACTTTTAAAGGGCATTTTTTGCACTTTTTAAGGGCATTAATTGAGATTTTTTAGGTCATCAAAATCCGGGCTCTACTTATTACTTATGTTATGTAACCGTGTTGATTGCTTGATCATTTATCACTTTTATGTAAATGTGTTGATTGCTTGATCACTAATTACTTATGTTATGTAAATGTGTTGGTTGCTTGATCACTAATTACTTTTATGTAAATGTGTTGATTGCTTGATAATTTATTCTTTTTATGTAAATGTGTTGGTTGCTTGCTCACTAATTACTTATGTTATGTCGATGTGTTGATTGCTTGATCACTAATTACTAATATTATGTAAATGGTTGATTGCTTGATCACTAATTACTTATGTTATGTAAATGTGTTGATTGCTTGATCACTAATTACTTATGTTATGTAAATGTGTTGATTGCTTGATCACTAATTACTTATGTTATGTAAATGTGTTGATTGTAGTAACTTTACTTTTTAAATGGCGAAAAATAAATAACATTTTGTTATAAGCGCTCAGAAACGCTGGTGCTCCAGCAAAGACTTTTCACTTTAACGAGTACTTGTTAGGTAATGAACAGATTATCTAGGTAGTTTGCAGGTTACTCAGGTAGTTCGAGAAATGTCACTCAATTTCTGATAATTTTTACAGAACATCCTAGTTATTCAACGCTTTAGCTAGATAATCTGCAAAATAGTAGATTTAAGCGGTAACATACATAAAACAAGTATATTTTATAAACTATTGGTTTTACTCTAAACTATTGGTCTTATTCTCTCGAATCTGATATCATTCGATTCAGTGTTTAAAAAATACATTTGAAACAATACCTAGATTATCAGTAGGGAGTTAATTCAATTCTCTCAAATCACCGTCGTTCACCCCAAGAGAGGCTAGAGTAGAGCAGAAAACAGTAGTACAGACATACAGACACAGCAAATCTTTCAGGGGGGGATTTCAAGCGTCTATTTTTTCCAATAAACACTTTTTTAGTTGCCATAACTACTGGTTTATCAATGAAAATACGTTTTCGAATCAAGTGTATTTTCATTTAATTAATTAAGAGCGTTAATTAGCATATACGAGAAAATACAATCATTAAATCAAAAGTTATTTAAAATAATTTTATATAATTTTTTTTTAACGTTCCCTGCATTGCAGTAAACTGTTTTCGCTATTATCGATCAAATAGAAATTCGTAAAATATCGTAATTATAAAACAAAAATGTTTTTGAATAACATGAATATGATTAGAATTTTTTTTTTTTTTTTTTAAAACTTCATTTCTAAAATAAAACTTATTTCAGAATGGTTCGTAAAAATAATAAGAATAAACAAGCAAGGAAAGGACTTGCTTTCAAGATCATTAAAATTTAGCATTTTAACATCAGAAACATTTTTATTTTTCAATTGCTAAGCGCATTAAAAAACCATAAGGATTTGAAAGAGAGAAAAAAAAGTAAAAAATGAGATGGTGAGATTTCTAGCCTACATGCAATTAACGAAAATGTAAACATGTTTTAAATTTTGAATTTCTTTTTTTTTTTGAGATTATGTTTTTTGTTTAAATTTCAAAAGCAGTAATAGTTTTACTTGAGTCAAAGTTAGAAAAAAGTTAAAATTTAATTTATATTAAAAGAAAAAAAGTATGAACAGAGAACGGATTAGTATTTCTGTAAACCCTATTACTTTTTTCAAATCTGTTTTGTTTTCTTTGTTCACGTTTAGTGAGTTTGAAGAATTTTCGAGGGCTCGGGACACGTCCACTTTTTCGAACGTTTTATAATTTTTGAACAAAATGAAGTGTTCAAGATATACAACGTTCTTTGCTATAT
The DNA here is from genome assembly GCA_949128135.1 of Parasteatoda lunata. NCBI lineage: Eukaryota > Metazoa > Arthropoda > Arachnida > Araneae > Theridiidae > Parasteatoda > Parasteatoda lunata. The sequence goes on from OX421974.1 coordinate 44,825,213, forward strand.
TTATGCTGTTGTAGCAGCATGAAATTTAAAATAACTCCGGGAAATAAAAGTTAATTATCATAAAATATTATTTAAAAGCAGCAGCAGTCAGAAAGAAAAAAAAATTGTGATCGCATTATTACGATCACTGGTTACCCATTTGTCAAATCCTTTTTTTTTCCCGGTTTGATTCCAATAAACGCAACAATCTTTCAAATCACGTATTGCAAAAACTGTCTCAATTGATGTTTGTTGTCGGATTGGTTTTCAAATCCTTGATATATACGTGTTTCAAGATATCACAAATTACTTTTCCTTCTTCAGTATTCATATTTATATTAAAATCACCGTCAAGACAGTAATTATAAGTTAATAAATAATAAAATGAATATAAAAATACTTTAAACTATTATTACGTAAATACATTAAGAATGACTGCTGGTGAAAAAAAAAAGAAAAAAAAAAGGAATTCTAAAAAAATTATTAAATGCCAGCGGTCGCCATAGCAACGCACTGCAATGACGACGCATGCGCACTGTCACTCTTGAACCCAGTTGAAAAGTGTGAGGACGTTCAAATAAAGTGCTCACACCATAAAAACCAAAACAAGACCCATTTTGCCAATGGGTAATAAACAGTAGTATTCGAGAACTATTTAATCTATTTTTCTTGTCGTGCAAAAATATAGAACTTCTTACTTCATCATTGAAAGCATTAGGATCTTTGTTAAGTGAAAAGAGAAGCAGCTCTCTGCGGCCATTTATTTTGCCTTTCACAAGTATAAATGCACAAGTCGTTTGCACATATTTCTATATTTAATTCCTCTAGTTGATTTGCAATAATTCCATTGTGAGACTGATTACATAAAGCAGTTAAAATCTGTTGGTTATAGTACTTCAGTACATTCACTTTAGCACAGATTCGTATGAGCAATTCTTTTTAATGTGAATTAATTCCAGTGGGACACTGATTCGTTCACTGGTTGTTGTCTGTTCTGTTATTTTAAAAGGGTGGGTGTATGTAGATGCATTTTGCCACTGGTTCACGTTGGTATCATTGTGATCGTTGTGAACCGAGAGGAAAATTCGCATCAATCAGCCACTGCTGGGATTCGAACCTGGTTCACCTCATTGAGAACCGAACGCTCGATGTTTTTGAAAATTTTGCTCATAATATATCATGAATAATGTATCTTACGATAAATATTGAATGTATTAAAATCACAGGCAATGATAATATCGCGATTATTATGAAAAATCATAATTATTAAATTCGATGATGTTGTGAAAATTATCTTTAACGATATTTACTCCAGAATATGATAAGCGGTGATTGCCGAATATTTTAATTTAGTTAATGATGATAAAAGAATACAATATTATTATATCAAAGTTTACTGTAATTTTTGAATAAGATATTATAGTAAAAATTGATAAATTTCATTCGGTTAATGAAGATATTAACCAATGTAAAAATAATATGAATTGGTTGAACAAGCATTGTTAAACATCGATATTACATGACGATCTATCGTGATACGGAAATTATGATACTACTCTATTATTGACTATCAATTTTGATTTCCTCTCCTTTTTGAGTATTGGAAATAAAGAAAAGTAAACAAAGGAAATTTTTTTATGTCAATGTCAAGGATAAGTAAAAATAATGTTCTTATGTCATGTATGTGATAAGAAAGAGAATTTTATTTCTATATAAATTGATGATGTGTCATTATTATAACACCTCTATTTATGACACCAACGAACTTTCATGATTCTGATCTTATTAGAGTCAGGGTGGCATCACTCAAATCTGACGTTTACATAAATGTAGACAGGAAGTGTTCTAGAATATTTGACGTCATTTCATGAGTTAGTTTATTGGTTTGTGAGTTGTTGTTTTTTTTATCCCTAGACGCTGTTATTAATATTTAATAACTGCTTTTTCATCGTAACGAAATATCACGTGGATTTCAGAAAAAAAAAATTTTGTTAACAAACACAGCTTTTTTGGCTTTCGAGAATTATAAGAGAATTATCAAAATGACTTGAGTGCGTTTTAAAATTAAAATTCTATTTGGTTTACCATAAGACAAAATAATGTTGATGAGCTTTTTATTTGGGTCAGATCACTAAATGCGTGTTTAAGAAAATGGTCCTAGCTCAAAATGCGTGTTTAAGAAAATGGTCATAGCTCAAAATACGCGATTAAGAAAATGGTTATAGCTCAAAATGTGTGTTTTAAAAAAAATGTTCTAACTCAAAATGAGAGTTTAAAAAATGATCATAGCTCAAAATGCGGGTTAAAGAAAATAGTCATAGCTCAAAATACGCATTTTAGAAAATGGTTATAGCTTAAAATACGCGTTTAAAAAACTGCCATAGCTCAAAATACGCGTTTAAAAAAAATGGTCCTAGCTCAAATTGTGTGTTTAAAAAAATGGTTCTAACTCAAAATGAGAGTTTAAAAAATGATCATAGCTCAAAATGCGGGTTAAAGAAAATGGTCATAGCTCAAAATACGCATTTTAGAAAATGGTTATAGCTTAAAATACGCGTTTAAAAAACTGCCATAGCTCAAAATACGCGTTTAAAAAAATGGTCCTAGCTCAAAATGTGTGTTTAAAAAAATGGTTCTAACTCAAAATACGCATTTCAGAAAATGGCCATAGCTCAAAATGCGCATTTTAGAAAATGAAAATTGTTAATATACGTATTTTTAGAAAATATCCGTAACTCACGAAGCTTATTTAAGGTCGTGGACATAGTTCCATGCGACTATTCAAGTAAATGGGGACAACTCTATAGGCATATTTTGGAAGACAGACGTAGCTCAAAGCTCGTAATTAAAAAGATATCCATGGCACAAAATTTGTATTTAAGAACACAGACGCAGCTCAAAATAGGAACGTTGGAAAATGTGTATTGCTCAGAATACTTATTTTAGAAAATGGTCTTTTTTCAAAAAGCGTATTTTTTAAAATAGACATAGCTCAAAATGCGTATATTTAGAAAATGAATATAGCTAACTTAACAAAAATTGATATAGCACTTGATTCCGTTTTTAAAATGTTCTATTAAGTATTGATTTTTTAATGAGAAATAAACTTGTTATGTAATATCGTCATTCGCATAAATCAAATGTACATTTTTCAACTTAGTCTTTCTTGAAAAAACATTAAAAATCATTTCTTTTTTACTGGGTTCGCAATGGGTAATTCGAATAATAGTGGTTGTAAATTTAAGTAGAAAGAATTGCGTTTTTTAAATATATCGTTTTAAAGTCGGATACTATATATCGAAAGAAAAGACTCATCTGTAGTAAAAAATACACAATCACCTCAAAGTACGGGAAGAGGCCCAAAAATTATATTTTAGGCTTAAAAAAGAAGGCGAAATTCTAGATTTAGTTGGTCTTTAACATAGAAAAGTTACCTTTTACGTGTGTCCAATTTCTTAATCCTTTGACGCAAAATTTATATTATATTTTTAATACTTTTTTCATTATCCTGTATTAATTCAGGTTAAAATAAATGAGAAATATCATATTTAGCATTTTAATAATTTATGGTTATAAAATACAGCATGAAAAACCGTCGACTTTTTTTTTATTTTTTATTAAAGGTAATGATATATATTTGTTAAAAATATGTTCGCTGTTGAGTTTTTATATTCGAAAAAAATTTGTAGGAAATTAACAATATTTAATAATTTTTGAAACACACACACAAAAAATCTTAAAATTTTTAAAAAAATAAAATAAACGAAATTAGCTAAAAAATTCGTCAAATTTTGTAGATAAACAATTAAATGGAAAAAAAATGAACGAATGCAAAAACTCAAATAAATATAATAGATTGAAGTAAAAATAAATTTAAAAAACACAGTTCATAACAGTGGCGATATATTAGACATTTCACAAATTTTTTTATGAACTTATGTCCCAGTAATCAAAGAAAAGTTACATTTTTTTTATTGTTACAAATAACTGGCTGATAAAACCCATTTCTGTGACTTGGGAGGAAAAAAAGAAGATAATCGATAAAATCAGAGAATTGAGACGGGGGAGCAACGCGCCATTCTTGCTGGGTATATAGTCATTCCTTAAATTTTGGGAGCCAAGGGCTACAGCCTTCTTTAAACCAGCTTTGCATAGATTTAAGAATTAAATTTTTATATGAGCATTTAGATTATTGATATTATAGCTTTAGAGCTTATTTCTTTAGGAAAGGATTGGGAACTAGGCAAATTTTTATGCAGTGATTCCGTACCAAATTAAATAATGTAATTATATATTACAAATTGGCGACATTACGTATAGTTGTATTGTATACAAGATATACAATACAGCTATACTTTTATATATTGAGTAGTATTTAAAAATTAATATAAACTTTAGAGTTATTATAATATTATTTAAATTAATATAATAGTTTTAGCGCTTATTTTCTATTATATAAACTATGCAAATTCCTAAGTAGTGATTTCTGTCAAATTCAAAATTGAATTTACGCAGAAGGCATGCAGTCCAGGTTTATATTTATTCATAGATTATACTAATCACATCTGTAACGTTCGAAGATCTAGGAGGGGCTTGGCCTCATAATTTTATTCCAAAACTTCAGAATTTGTTCAACTTAAATTTTTTTCAAACCTCCAAAATTAGAGCCTGGATAGACAAGGTTTGTAGGCACTGGGCCCATGTTCAAAAGGTCGTGGATTTGATCTCACCTGCCCAAGACCTAATATGTGTATTAAATGTTGACTAGTGCACGTTAAACCTGTTGGGTCACAAAGACCTCCATAAAAATCATACCTCTGGAGGTACTGTTCCCATAACAAATCATACCTCTGGGGGTACTGATCCCGGAGTTTCCTTGTCTTTTGAATTGGTTCAAAATTACACGGTTACGGAGTTGAACATTAGTAGTCGTAAACCCAAAATTGGGTCGGCTGTTTAATGATGGTTATATAAGAAAAAACCTTCACAATTTTTTAACATAAAATTCTTAAAAATAGTTATTAAATTATTTGTAAAATTTTTCTGTGATTTGTTGATAATATATAGAAGAAAATTTTTTTTATAATTATTGAAAAAATTATCAAAATATTTGATCTTATTTATAGTTAGTTTAACAAAATTATTTCACGATTATCGTATGATATTGTTAGTACTTAGAAATTCATTGCATGTTTTTTTTTTTTTTTTTTTTTTTTTAATCAGCACAATTCGAACCCTATAAATACGAAATTAAATAAATCTATTTTTTTTAAAAATATATATATCTGATGGAAATTAGTTCGGACTCGCTTTTATAAGTCCGAGCCCGAGTCTGATATACATAGGATTACTCAGGGCCTGAGTCCTCAAGAGTCCCAGATTTGCGTCAGATAAAGGCAAAATTTTGATTGTACTGACTGAAACTCCAAGATAACTAAAATTATATATATATATATATATATATATATATATATATATATATATATATATATATATATATATATATATATATATATATATATATATATATATATATATATATATATATATATATATATATATATAAAAGGATAATTTTAAGCTAAATAAAAGTTATTTGACAATTAGTGACAGCCTTCCGAAGCAAAATCACCGCTCAAAAGTAGAGGTAGATGTAGTTAATTTACGTCGTACTAGAGCTGCACAATGGGCTAATTGGCGACGATCTGGGAAACATCTCTGAGGATGATCCGAAGACATACCATCACAATTTTGATCCTCTGCAGTGGGGATGGCTCCCCTGCTTCGGTAGCCCAACGACCTGCACGCGAAGTCGAGCACTTTACGGTAGAACAGTTTAACGAGGACCAATACCGCACACCCTCGGTCCCTACGCAGACTGATCCAAGTGGTCCTCCACCCGCACACTGACCGCAGCCAGTGATGCTTGACTTCGGTGATCTGCTGGGAACCGTGTCTTAACGATCAGTCCACTGCGGGACCCGCTCAAAAGTAGTTGATCTTAGTTATTTTTTTATACCTTAGAAACTTCGAATTTTTTATATTTGATAACTGAATCAATCATTTGTTTAAAAATTATTAATAAAAATTTATTACTTACAATCTTTATTAATAAAAATTTATAATTTTAATAAAAAAAAAAAAAAAAATTTTATCATGAGTCCCAGACCGAAACCTTTTATTCGTAAATGAGTCCGAGACCACGTTGAACCCAAGCTTTTAGTCTGAGACCTTTAATGTGAGCACCATCTCCCCCCACATAAAATCTTTTTTTTTTTCTCCTCTTTTACGTTAGAATTAAATTGTTGTACAGTAGTTAAATTATTGTTACACTTTTAGAGTTCATTTATTATTACTGTTTTTTAGATTTTACTAAGCAAATTTGTTCTCAGTTATACATTACTATGTTATTTACCTCACAAAAACCTCTCTCTATCACCAAAAAATTCAAGTTCTATGTTAAAGAAGTAAAAGCTGTTGAACTTCCAGTTCATATAACTATTACGTTCCAAAAAACTATTAATCACATCATCTCCGACCTTCGACAACAACCACACGTCCTATCTTTGGCCTCTCGCTCCCTATGATTTAATATTCTTTCTTTTCTTCCGTTGAACAAGAGGCCAACATGGGTGGCGATTGCATAATGACAAGTTTGGCGAGCATTTCTTCTGGCGAGTTATCTATTGATTCTAGCAACCCTTACCCATCAGGTTTCCCCCTTCCTCTCTTTTCACCGAAGAAATAAGGCGGTTTTTAGCTTCTTCAGTGAAGTTAACGCGTTTGTTGTGTTGTTGTATGGAAATTTGTAAAGGCGGTGTTGTGTTGATTTCACCACTCACGTGTACTTTAGTGCTGAAAGTGTTGATAGAATCCGCTGACCGTGTGTGAGTGGTTGTTATTTGCTGAAGGTGCTTTTATCTGTGCTGTGTTGTGCTTTGATACTTTTGAAAAAGTTGCACTCCCTGTAGGAAAAGGGGGATTTGTGGGGTTGTAGATACGGGAGTACGCTTTCACTGTTTGGGTAAGTCGGTATTTGGGTCTTTGTTTTGCTATACGATACTATAGAAATATTTATATTTACTCTATTTAATATGAAATAATGTCTTGGAGATATAGCGTTTATTCTTTTTCCTTTTGCAATATATTTTTTTTAAATAATTATTATCGATACTATAATACAAATTCTGACGAAATATTTTAGAAAAATATTATAGCTGTTAAAATATAAATGATAGTATTAAAATGTTTATATACTCATATGTATTAAATGATATACTCATATATATAATATTTAGAGAAATCGCCTTTTTCTTGTCAATATTCTTTTTCTTTTCTGTTTTTTTTCTTTTCTTTTTATACCAATATACAAATGTTGATCATATATGCTATAGAATATTCAACGATTTTGCAATAGCATATTTCAAAGACTTTTTTTTTTTTTTTTAATATTTTATTAACCAATTTACAAATTCTGACGAAATTATGTAGGATATGATGCTGTTAAAATATAAATGATTGAATTTATATATTTATGTACTCAGATGCATTAGAGAATATACTCATATTTATATTATTTTGTGAAATTGTCCTTTTCCATCAGTATTTGTAATTTTTTGTCCATTCTACAAATTTTGACGATTTTTACTTTGTAATCTGATATTTGCTATAGAATAATGTTCAACGATGTTGCAATAGTCATTTCGTAGTCATTTTTTATCTGTCAATATTTTTTTAATCAATTTACAAATTATGACGAAATTGTTCTGTATGTGATGCCATTAAAATGTAAATGGTACTATTACTGAAATATTTATATCCTCAAATGTATAATAGTGTTTAGAGAAATCGACGGTACGGGATAGCCTGGTTGGTAGATAGGGCGTTGGGCCTATGTACAAATGGCCGTGAGTTCGATCCCGCAAATTGGTGACTAATGCACGCTAAATCTGTTGGGGTCACAAAGTCCTCCAAGTTTGCATAAATACCTCTGGGGGTACTAGATCGGATATAAACTTGCTCTGGTTCAGGTCAAAATTACGATTTTTGGATGGATAAATGTTGTGTGAATGTGACCTCCCTGTGAAACGGGCTGCGACGTATGTGTGTGGCAGGAGTAGAATTCTTGATTATAGATGATGCCAATGGAATATAGGAAGAAGCGCATCTCTCCTTCTTTAATGGCATAGGACAACAACAAAAACAGAGAAATCAATCAATATTTGATTACTTTTGACGAATATACAAATTTTGACGATATCTGCTATGTATTCTGAAATTATATTATATTTTATTATTCAACTATTTTGCAATAGAATATCTTGAAGTCATTTTTCTTGTCAAAATTATTTTTTTTTAACCAATATAAAAATTTTGAAGAAATAGTTTAGGGATAGTATTAAAATATTAATACTAGTTTTTTTCATTATTATTGTTTAGAGTCATTGTTTTTTTTTGTTGTTTTTTTTTTTTTTGCCAATGGTTACATTTTTCTGATCGAAATTTTGATACATTTTTGTCGAAATCGATTTAGATTATTGTGAATTTAAACTTTAATGTTAAAATATTTATAACAATTCAAAATGTGATGTATCATTTTTATTTAATTTTGTCAATGTTTATAAATCTTTTCTATTGATTGCATGATGCAAATTTTGATAAATTTCATTTCATTTTTATAGAAATACCATTTTGAATTGTAAATATTCATTTAAATAATTTATTAATAAAATTCAATATGTTAGTTATCACTTGTAAATCAGAAATAGTTTGATCATATTATAATTTATAAGTACATTTTCCAATTTCGTTTAATTATTTTGCTTTTAATCTTACAAAATCAGTTGCACTACTTCGATATCGTTTGCAAGATAATCGTTTTTTCCCATAATTCTTTTAACTTATTATTAAAAATTAGGGAATATTAAATTAAGCAGTTAATATTAGGAATTAATATTAAATCAAAGAATTTGTTTTTTTCGGTTACAGGATAATTGGATCATGATAGTTAATTCTTCATACTGCCATTTATATTAAACAAGTGTTCCATAACCCTTAAAGTCCCTGTGATTTACCCTTCTTTTCGATTGATCACACATTTGATCACTAACACAGTTTGATACGCATATCATGTAGTATTTTTTATGTTTGGCGCAGTATAGCCGATTACAGCCCATGAACTCTAAAATGGTGTTGTTTTATGCAGCCTTAAACGATGTTCTATGATAAATCGGTCTACGTTTATTCCTTGTTTTTTTTTATTTATTAGGGGTTCTTTTTAGGGGAAAGAATATATGAACTTCCAACTTAGGAACATTAACAACGTAATTGTATGAAAATGCTATTTTATTCCGATAACCAAGCTTGAAAATTATATAAACATTTAGTTTAAGATATCCTGTGTTATGGGGAATCCTTTGAAACATAATTAACGAGAAATTTGTCGCTTGTTTTATCCTGAAAAGAAAAAGAGTAGTTATTTCTTAAAAGAATAACTGTTATTTACTCCAAGTATTATAACCTCTTGAAATAAAGATTGTATAATCAGTACTTTCTATATATATTCCTAATTTTTCTTCAGAGATAAGTCTAAAAAATTGAATTTTGCTTCAAAAAAAAAAAAAAAAAAAAACAATAATAATAATTTTGTGTAGTCACTTCAATTTTATGGGTGGGATTATGAAAAAGAAAAAAAAACGATGAGAAAAGAAAAAAAGTAATTTCTAAAAAGAATAATAGTTATTTACTCTAAATATTATTAACTGTTGAAAATAAATATATGATCTATATTTTCAATTTATATAATGCAATAATGCATTGCTCTTTAGAAATTGAATTGAATTTGTCTAGAAAATTGAATTTTGATTTTAAAAAAAAAATGTCAATATAGTATCTTTCGTTTTATGGGTGATTGATAATATAGAAAAAAAAAAAAAAGTATACGCAGTTCATTTTAGGAAACCAAACGATCGAAATATTCTAACGGTACACTTGGCAGGTTGCCAGATATCACAACACGTGTAAAATCTTTTGTTTATTTTGATGTTCTAAATTCTTTTACTAGGTAGGTTAATTTTTACGTAAGATAAGCAATAATAATAAACAAGTTATAAAATAATAAAAACGAATGATGTTCCTTTTTTCAGGGAAAATGGTTAATTTTGTAATGGAATTTTAACTTGGCTCAGTTCCAAATGGATCGTTCTTATTATATTTGGTCTGATGTAGCTTAGTTTGGTATAAAATGTTCTTTAATTTCGGTAATTTATTTGTAAAATTTAAATACTATAAACAATTAGTATAAGAGTTTATGATACGATTTTTCTTTACTTTTTTTTTTTTTTGCAACTCCAACAAGATGTACGTTCGAGATCGTTTTCGTTTAAATAAGGTGAAACTAATTTATAGAGGAGAAAAATAAAGCGCAACCGCGAACGGCGTGATTTATTTATACACAAATAATTTATCGTTTTTGAGCTTATGCTTGATTGAAATATTGAGAACGAACACAGAAAATTATTGAAACTATAGAAAAATTGATGTTAATAAATAAATTAACAATAAAGGATCTTATTCAAAAGTTTCAAAAACTTCTTTAGCTACGAATTGCAAAATGGCATAACTTGATAACTCAACTAAATTATTGGTTAAAGTTGCTGAGCTCATGAATATTAATTATTCAATGAAGATTTTTCTTGTTATACTATATTTAAATATCTGCGTTTTAGTTATTCCTCTAATGATTTTGCAAAATTTCAATATTTTATCCACAAATATTTTTTAAATTTATTTTTCAACATATACCTATAATAATACAAAATGGAATTTTAAATAAATTATCCTAAATTCTAATCATACATAAAATTATAATTGGAAGGAGTACTCACTTAATAATAGTTGCAATTGGAGTATAAATCGGAGTCGGTCTCTTAGATACATGATAGTGTATATAATTCCGGAGTCGAACATCTAAGTACCCGACTTCGATTGTAAACTACCGACATCGCTGCTCAGTTTACGATGCTTTTCATACATGGTGGCAATATTTTATCTGTAATAGAATAAAAAAGTTCACAGCATGTATGCTAATGGTATAGTTTCCATGATAGGTAAGACTTGTTTATATAACATTCGTTATAGCTTTTGAGTAATTCGACGAAAAGACTTGGTCTGTTAAGCATTCTTCGTAGAGCTGTGGAGTCTGAAGTTAAAATGTCCGACTCCAAGCTTTACTGAAAGCTCAAGTCAGACTTATGTTCAATTAAAATTTCTACAAAAGCCCATGAAAGTATTAATATTATTATTAAGTACATCGTTGTTAATTTCAAATTATATATTTCTTTTTTTGTTATGTACTATGCAAATAAAAGACACTTTATTTATTATTATATTTTGTATTATAACATAAAAATTTAAATAAATTTTAAAAATATTATTTGTACAAAATATGAAAATCGTGCAAATTCTTAATAAGAAAAAAACGCATATCAATATATTTCACACACATGAGCATGTATATGAACACCGTATGGTAAAAAAAAAAATTGTTTAGTGAATATTCATGAAATAGGAAACTATTATAAATCAATGTATCAAATTCAATTTCATTCGCATATTTTTTTTAATTAAATTAACTTAGCTAAATAAATTTGGTTTTGGAATTTATAAATTAAAAGATACCTTATTATTAATTCATTTATCAATCTCTAATTTTTTTAAAAGCTTCAAAAGTTTTCTGTGTTCTTTTTTTTCCTTTCAATAATTCGGTTGAGCATTGACTGAAAAAGCCTGAACAGGTTTAAATTTTTTTCAATTCCGACTGCAGAACTTTGACTTTTCGTTCGATATGCGGCCATTTCGTTAAAAATCGTTTGCAAAAATATATTTTGCTTTGTTTTTATTAAAATTTTTACTGCAATGGAAAGTATATCAATATGCTTTCGAATTAATTAGATTAATTGAAAGCTAGGATCTGTCTTTTTAATTCAATAGTTGTTATTTTATTGAAATATTCTTTCTCTGAGATATATTTTCAGTAAACCTTTTCTGTTATCTGTCCAATAATATTAATATTTAAAATATCCAATATCCATTGCGATGTAAAGAATTTAGTAATGTGAATGATAATAAATCAAGTTTCCCGCGCAACGCCAGGTATTTCCGCAAAAAGGCGTTCCTAGATTATACGGCAGAAATTCCATCGACTACTTGAATTTCGGCAATGATAATTATTATCTAAGTATGGGTTTGATGTCATCTGTTCCGTGTAATTCTAAACAATAGTTTTACGGCATTTTGTTTAATTTACTCTCAACAGACTAACTTTAATGCACTTTTTATGAAATTTCGGTTGCATGAAATGATAGTGATAGGCTTATTTATTTATATTATTATTTTCAAATGCGTGTTTTTAGTAATAAATATCATTCGATACCTCTGTTCTAAGTAAAAATGAGTTTTGCACCGTTTTGTTTTTATTTATTCAAAATGGTCTCACTTTTATGAATTTTTTTATAAAATTTTATCCATATGAAATAATGGCGATAAGATTTTCATATTAATATTATTTACAAATGTGTTTTTAATAATTATCTTAATGTGGGTTTGAGACAATTTAATAAAATAAATAATAGTTTTGTGGCGTTTAATTTTATTTACCCTTAACCGAAGTAACTTTCACTAACTTAGCAAATTGCGAGGAATTTTTAGGAAAATTTACGAATGTATTTTTTAAGTGAATGAATATTGTACTAATTTAGAATTTTAACCGCCATTAAAAAAGTTTTAATTTTTTTTTTTTTTTTTTTTTTTTTCTTCAAAGTAACGTCCACTTGAGAAAGTCAAAGTTACATTGCACTATAAAACTCGGTTGTTTAATTCTTACGAAACTTTCTGTTTCAAGGTCAGAATAGAGTAAATATTAGTAATCAGTTAATTTGAAAAATTTAAATTAAGATGAATTATAGCGTGCGTTGCCTTTCCCCCTTCCGTCTCCACCCCTCTGACTTATACTAAGACTGCTGTTTATAAACGTCATTTCGAATTCGGACTGAGCAATTAAGTGAAACCACCTGTTGGGATGATGTAATTTTCTTTTCCCCGCCTGCAAAAAAAAAAAAAAAAAAAAAAAAAACATTAGGATACAACGACCCTGCCCGTTATAACATTTGGAATCTATCCAACTGAGATCTTTCGTAAATTCCACTTTCTGTCTTTTTGCTTTTAGCTATTATGGTTTGTAGACCCAATTAGTAAAAAAGGTTTCGCTATCTTTAAACAACCACTCAACATCAAATGTGTTCTTATCAAGTAGTACTCGTATATATTTTTTTCCTTTTATCTATCGGCTACAGAAAAAGAAATAACATGCAAGCAGAGGTCAAGAAAATGCTTTTCAAATACCGTTTGAGTGATCACTTTCTTATTTTAACTTCTATAAATGCAAACGATAAGATGTCACGAACGACTTTTCACCTGATTCTTGAATCGATATAATACTGATAGTAATTGATTTTATTTTTATAAATATATCGTCGATCTCGTTTATTTTTTGACAATTTTTTGGTACAGTTTAAAATGCATAGTTTTTTTTTTTTTTTTTTTTTTTCATTTATGAAAAAAAAAAATAATAATATCAATCAAAAAAAATTATCATCAAAAGATTTTAATATAATTTTATCTCGAAAAAAATTTTTTTTTCACTCGGTTAAAAATCTATTAATTTTTTTAAATATTATTTTTAAAAAAATCGAAGTTTATTCTTATAAATTTTATTCATGATATCGTTTTTGAAACAATTTAAAGTGTTTACAGTTTGTTTTCTGCTTTATTGTTAAGAGCAGTGATTGGCATCATTCACGCAAATTTTATTCATGAATAAGTTTAATCGTGATAAATTTATTCTGAATAATTTTTCATATGCACATTTAGTCATTATTCATGATGCAAATTTTTGAATAATTATGGATGACTAGATTCATTAGTCAGGACTAATTTTTCTGATTAAAATCTTGAATTACCAGCGAAAAATGCATTCATTATGTCATTTTCAGTGCAAGTTGAGCATCGATTGCAGTAATCGATAAGTAATTAATGATTTATTCTTTATTCAAAAGATTTCTGACTAATGATTAAATCTTCATTCATTAATCAGGAAGATTTTGAATAATTGTTCTTTATTCATTATTTCGAATGACGAATGCCCATCTCTGGTTAAGGGAACAATAAAGTTGATAGAAATTTATTTTTATAAATTTCACCGATACGAGTAATTTTTTCGAAACAGTTTGAAACGCAGTTCTGTTTCTTATTTTATTTTAAAAAGGTTTGATATTTATAATTATATAAATTTTATTGATACAGATGTATTTTATTTTTTATTTCCTCTGTACGAATTTGTTTTATTTTGCAAATTTCAATAGGATATATTTTATGTTTTTGTCCTTTCAAAGAGTACATGTTTTAAGCTTTTTAAAATGTTTAAATGCAAACTGACTGATATTTTTTTATATATATTTTTTTTAATTTTTTTTTTTTTTTGTAAATAAAAAAAAGGCTTCCCCTCATCGACAGGCGATCCTAATCTCGTTAGTACCCCCAACCCGGACAAAATACAACTGAGGGGAAAGAAAGAGGCTGGGGAGCATTGAAGAAAGTTCCAGATATTTCCGAAGTTCTCTTCAAAATATTTACTCCAATTCAAACTCGAAAAATATTAGGTCTGCGTTTTTTTATACTTTTTCGTTTGATATTTATAACAGTAAAAAGGAAAGATTTTATCTTTAAAAAGTTCAGGATAAATCGATGTACTTGGAACCTTTTATTGGAAAAATATTTCGTAAAATGTGTTTATTTTTACTAAACGCTGTTTTCTAAACATTCGAAATTCTGGATATAAAATGTAGTTTATTAGAAGTTTATTTTTAAAAATAAATAATAAAAGTATGCAATAAGGATTAAAAATTAAAAACGAGTAATGCCAGCGAATAATTCTTTCCTGATAATTAATAATTCTTTATTTTATTTATTTATTATTATTATTATTAGTTTTTTGTCCAATTTTTATGGTTAACCCAAATTAAAATTTTATTGCTAAAGACTTTACAATGCCATTTTTTTCGTTATTTCAGGATATATTTAAAAAAATTTTATATAAAACTTTTCAAAATCACTCAGTTTAGCAAAATGACTGGGAATTAGTAAAAAGGAATTATGTTTTTTTTTTTTTTTTTTTTTTTTTTTTTTTTTTTTTTTTTTTTACATTTGGAATTATTTAATTAAAGCATATATGTGATAAAAAAAGAGCAAACTTGAACACTTTTTGCAACGGTTGTAAGTAATTCTAAGCTAAGATAGAAATTGATTTTTTTTTCCAAATATAAAAATATGCATTTGTAACCGAATGCTCATTTGTTTTTTATGTTTCATTAACTATATGAAACAGTTATATAGTTATATGAAACATAAAGAAAAATATTTAAAAAAAAATTGAATTTCAATGTGCAGTCCCTCCCCCCCTTTATCACACTTTCCCATAGCCCCCACCCCCTTGTCATTAGTCACACTATTTTTGTTTAATCTTAATCCAACAGTTGCGGAACCAAGTATACAATGTTATGAATCATATTTAAATTTTTGATTTTAAATTTTAACTGAGTTTTATTAACATTTGTGTGATATTAACAATGATTATTTGAGTGTTTTTTTTTTTTTTTTGAAGAAACAGATGGAAAAAACATAAAATAATTGATCAGCTGATTTTAAGTGTTTTTATTTTAACCAAAATATGTGTTGCCACAATTGTTGTTACCCGTTCGTGTTCCCTCGTCTCAAACTGTCAGAATTTCATGAAACCCCTCCCTCCTCTCCAATCCAATCAGTCCGATTTCAGATCGATTTATAAAATGTTGTACTAAATTTCTGACTGCTTAAGTTGAGGAAACGAAAACAAGTTGAACAAAAAATAACAGAAAAAAAATCAAATTACTTGAAGAGCAGGCACCGAATATGGTATTATAATCAGTGCTCCTTACACTAACTGCTTATACCAACATTAGAATTGATGTGTAATTGTAATGTATGTGTAGTGTAATTGCTGTAATAGTATCGAAACGGCTGACTTTTTTTTTTTTTCTTTCTTTCTTTCTTTCTTTTTGATATTATATAATGTGTGTGCTTCAAGCTTTTTCTACGTTCAAATTTAGTCTAGCATATAGATAATCGTAATTTCTTCGCCACAAAATAATTAAAAAAATATTAACTGTATCAGAAGCTTTCGTGATGCGCTACGACAGGAAAAAAGATATTTCTCAATAAAATTCTTATTTAAGTTAAGATATTACGGTTTCAAGATATTGAGTTTATTTTTTATTTTCTAAAATTTTTCAATTTTTGCCTTTTCAACTTTATGACCACGAGCTTTGAAAAGAGTTTTAAAATTTTTTTTAATATTTTTATTTGTAGCGTTTCATTACGATTTTTTTATATATAGTGTATATTTTTTTACTACAGACGCACAGAGTGTTCCATAAAGACAACTCTTAATATATGTTTTTAGAATATCAAAAATAAAGTTGACAAAAAGTATTCACATCAGGGGTCGAAAATTAATTATCAGGGACTGAGAGCAATAACGAAGCACTATTATGGAAGGTGGGGCTGAAAACATCAAAACTTGTTAAGTGTCCGAGGAGTAGTTTCTATATTTTAATTAGAAACACCGTTACGTGTAATCAGGTAATTGACGTTTTCCCTCCTATCTTACCAATGATTCGACAGATTTCGATAGTGATTTTAACTTTCGTCTCTGAAATATTAATGTACGATCCCATATAGACTTATTTTTTATTCCATTTTGAACTTTGATTCTTAAAAGTAAGGGCTGCCATTACGATACACCCAGTATATTGCGTTTCATAGACTTTCATATGTGTATGCAAACGATTTTTTTTTAAGACCTAATTTGTTTTATTGTAATAAATTAGTATAAAATTACAAACAAAAAAGTTGTAAATTGTTATAAATTTGTATATAAATTCTTTTATTTTAATGAAAATAGTCTTTTACAACAATTTTAATCACGTAATTTTGTTGATCCAATTTGGGAAATGATTTTTTACATGTTTCTTCGAAAATTTGTTATTTAATCTATTGTCGTCTGCTGCGTTCAATTTCCGTTGCTTAATAAATTTTGAAAGGTTTCGCGTTTTAAATTAAATGCAAATTACTAGAAGACGCAATCTGAAACAATTGTTGAAAGGCAAACTTTCTACGGTTTCTGAGGTGTTATTTAAAATCATACTTATAAGCCTTGAAGTTTCAATGCAATGCCATGAATTTCGAAATATAATTTCTAGCGAATGTCTGAAAATAAAAGCTATAATTTCGATAGGCATAAATTATAGATGTACCGAGATCGGGTTCTTGGTATCCGACCGGTTCCGGGAAACCGGTAACAATTGAATTTACTATCCAGTCGATTCTCCGCACCCAATATTATATTCTATTTTATTTTTATAACCGGTTTGAACAGCCGACCTAATTATTTACGATAATTATATTTGATGAAGGGGCCCAATCTGTTAGCAGGCCCAAATTTCTAACAAAATGATTCCTGATGTGCATGATTTTAGGGCATAATTCAAAATCATTTTTTTCCGTATTTTGTTTTAAAAACTTTAATGATTAAGATAGAAAAATTATTTTTTATATTCTCTTTAAACTAATTTTTAAATGTTATGCATTGTATATGCACGTGTGTATTTGACATGGTTAATGTGCTCACTAATATAAATATATTGCATAAAACGGAAATTTTTTTCAAACACAGTGCAATAAAAACTTTGTTATTTTGCAACCCCAAAAGAGTTTTCAGTTTATTTCATTAGAAATTAATAATTGAGTACTTGCAACTCGAGTAGAAGTGAAGTGATTATGTTTAAAAATGTTTTTTAAATCGGATTTAATTGGATACCTGTAAGTGACGTCACGCGTGTGTGTCGAACCTGTTTGAATCGACAAAATTCCACGATTTACCTATGATGGAATTGGATAAGTCACTTGCATACATCAATTAAAGTGAGGAGAAAAAAAAAGTTTCTTACGAAAACTATTCTATAATAAATGGTTAATTTGGGAATCTATGTTTTTTATTTGCATCATTTGTTATGTTCTATTTGATCGACATTTTGACTAGATCTACAGATTGATTGGATGTTTTTTTTTTTTGTTTCTTGTTTTTTTTTTTTTTTTGTCAGTGAATGAATATTTATTTATTATTATTTCTAACACACATGCTTTTAATGTTTCAATCTTGCTAACAATACATTGTTCCCCGTTCTGTTCAATTTTATGGCGGTTGCAGTTAAGGGCAAAAAAAAAAAAAAAAAATTACTTATGTAAGAAAGCGGCAAATTATCAAGCGTTGAATTATTTTCAATCGCTTGCTGACAACTAGCAGACCAGATGTGACATTTCCTTTTTTGTAATGCTGTTCAAGGTGACAATTTTTTTTTTTTAACATTCATTCAATCTTCTGTGTTTTTAAGATTCGAAGCTGTTTAAAGCCGCTGCGTCTAATTGAAATTTTTTTTGGGTAAGTCATTGAATTTAGATTTTTTTTCTAGTATTACTCGTAGTGCTTTCTTTAATTTTTAATTTATGCTATTTTTCTATAGTTATCTATAATAAGCTTTTATGCAAATTCATTTGCTTTTTAAATTGCGAAAATAAATAATAAAATAAAAAAAAAGAATTGCAGGATGTTTCGCAATTTTCGCTCACAATAGAAATGTTAAAGATCTTTACCGAATATAAAATAAAACTATGCATAGTAGGAGGTCGAAAGTTCATATTTGTTTGAGAATCAATCATAACATCATTAAATTATAGCCAAATACTACAGGATAACTGCAAGAGACGTCACGCGACCCGCGATGGCGCAGGGGATAGAGTGTTTGCCTTCCAATGACGTGAACCGGGTTCGAATCCCAGTCGATACGAATTCCGCATCCAGCTTGCACCGACCACAGTGCTGACGTGAAATATCCTCAGTGGTAGACGGATCATGGGTTAGAGTCCTCTTGCCGTCAGGCTAAACGTGGGTGGTTCTCGTGGTCTTCCTCTCCATGTAACTAAATCGCTGGTTAGTTTCATCAAAAGGTCCTCCACGAAGGCAAATTTCTTCCAATGCTTAATTTAGGAGTTTTCTAGATTGGGTTTAAAATTACAAATTTGTGGAGTTGAATATTAGTAGTCGTAAACCTAAAATTGGATCGATTGTTTAACGATGATATTGAAATTTAAATTAAATATGAAAAGTGACGTCAAGCGGGGTCAGCCAATCAGGTTTAACAATCACGGATGACGTCACTTACAGGCATCCAAATTCAACTTGATCCGAAAATTTATTCGGCATAATAATAAACCCAAGCATTAAATCTGTAACGTTAACTCGCTATGCGCAACCACATGATTCGACACTACCCTGTGATTACTAGTTAGTACCCAATTGGAATCAATAAGTACAAAGGAGGAATTAAAGTAGTCTATTTTTTTTTTTTTTTTAAATATTTCAGAGAAAACCGTGGGAAAAAACTAGCAGTTCAATAAAGATTTGTTATCATAAAACTTCTCTTAAATAAAATCAAAAATTAGAATCAATTTTAATACCGACTGTAGAATTTTAAAGTCAAATTATAATCGCAAATTGATTTTTGTGAAAGATAAAACTAATTTAATTGGGATTAAATAGTTGAAAAATGAGAAATATATATTACTAAATAACAAAGGATTATTATTACTGTTGGTCCTAAGTATTTTGCTTATCTTAGCCATGAATAAAAAAAACCTAACTATGTTCGAAAACCTTGGTGGTCAACTGGTAGGAGACCATTTAAACCCCTCTCGGACCACCATGAAATAATATTTAGTGGTCCGTTAGACCCTAAATATGCCCCTGTTAATCAACCATAGAACGACGGCAGAGCTCCATGTCAATAAAAAAAAGAATCAACCATAGAACGAGGGCAAAGCTCCATATCAATGAAAAAAAAAGAAAAAGAATCAACCATAGAACGAGGGCAGAGCTCCATGTCAACGAGAAAAGAATCAACCATAGAACGAGGGCAAAGCTCCATATCAATGAAAAAAAAAGAAAAAAAAAGAATCAACCATAGAACGAGGGCAGAGCTCCATATCAATGAAAAAAAAAGAAAAAAAAAAAGAATCAACCATAGAACGAGGGCAAAGCTCCATATCAATGAAAAAAAAAGAAAAAAAAAAAAGAATCAACCATAGAACGAGGGCAAAGCTCCATATCAATGAAAAAAAAAGAAAAAAAAAAAGAATCAACCATAGAACGAGGGCAGAGCTCCATGTCAATAATAAAACAAACAAACAAATAAAGCATTTAATAAAGAAAAATAGATCGCGTAAGAGAAAAATAAGCGAATTCGTGCATTTCAGAATCAGTGACAAATGTCTAGAATCTGATGTGGAAAATAACGAAATTGATGGCACATTATCCAAAATTATGATCTTAAAAAAATTCAAGTTTTTAATGAACCTCCATCAGCAAATATGTTTTGCTTTTTATTTTGTTTTTGTGTAATTTTGATTTTTAATTATTTTTTTTTAATGAAAAAAAAAAAAAAACAATTTAGTGTTTTATTCAAATAGTTAACTCGATTGGCTATAATTAATCGAATTTCATTCAAATGAAAATGATAGTTCTGTGATTATAAGGCATGAAAACGATTTTAAGTGATGTGCAGATATATTTAAGGTTAAATTTCAAGTGTATTAGTACTGTAGTGTATTTTTACCAGTAGATATTAGTACTTTCCGGTCCTTCAAGCCAGGAACTATTTTTATAACTTTTTATCTGCCTAATATGATATTAACTGCAATCGTTGATAAAGAAAACTAAAATAAAAGAAAGATTTCTATATTGATTTATTACACGAGCCATTCAAGATGAAAAGTTGGGAAAGGAGTAAGAAAGGGGTGGCGCTATTGATTGACCCTGAACTTGACACAGAAATTTCAGGGTTTACCTTTCTTCCCCCACTCCAATGTGGGATAGTCTTTTTGGCGCCAAAGCCATTGGCTGTGATTAGTTTTAAAGTGTTTAGTTTTAAAGTTTATAAAGTGTGCGTCAAAGCTAGATTATATTGTGCATAGCACACGCATACTTATTTGAATTTGCATAGTATTTGAACTCTTTTACTTTATTTCTCTTTTACAAATTTGTCTTTTTTTCGTGATTTTATTATTTAATAAGGTGAGCCAGGGGTCTGTCCTGGCCAAATTTACTACCGTTTAGCGGTACCTTCACAAATTCATTTTTAGGAAAAACGGTAGTTTCACAAATTCAACTTCAGGAAAAACGGTAGTTTCGCAAAATACTTTTTCTTAAAAGAAACGATAAATCGATATTTTTACCATATTTTTGTGTTGAGTTTTTAATGTAATTTTTATTTTTCACAAATTATGTCTAAATTTTCACAAAATAGGTACCTCTCAGAAAAACCTAGACAGACCCCTGGTGACACTCTTGTGTCGCCTTGTGTTGAGGCAATCTTGTGTTAAAATAACACAAATTCGACTTTTAATACTTAAAAAAAAAATATATTTACGGATTTCGCTAATAATATTTAAGATTCTAATTTTAGAGCTCAATGACTGTAGTATAGTGTAGCAGGAGTAACTTCTTGTCATAGTTTTCTTAAGTTTTTGTCGTTGGGGCAGCACTTTACCTCTCATGTTCTTAAGAATGGCAGCGGCGAAACAAAGGTTGCTAGAGCACATTTTCCACTATTATCAATCCATGGATAGAGGTTCTCTCCATATTTTATTACAAAATTTAAAAAAAAAGTTTTTTTTTCTAATTTTAATATATTAGTTAGCGTTTAATTCTTTCGTTGACGTCAAAACGTATGCTCCCAGTTTCTTGTTCATGGACATTTTTCGTTAAATTGAGTTAACTTCCTTCCGTTGTTTAATCTCTTTCTGATTGTTATGACGCAGCATGTCCTCATCTGGATATTTCACCACTAATTCAATTAATCTTTCTGATTATCAATCTTCATCATTCGTTATGTTAAAAATTAATTATTTTGAAAGCTACGTGCTCTCCATAATCAAGTGACGCTATAATTTTATGCCCAAAAGTTCAGCAAATTTTTATTTTGTGTTTTGTTTGCATCTTTTACCCAAACTTAACTAATACTCGTATTAATAAAATATACCGTGATTCACTTTTTATTGTTCTAGTAACTGACTATTCACGTTTGTCTAAGGCAGTGTTTCCCAAAGTGTGGTACGCATACCCCCCCCAGTGGTACGGGAACAGTTTAGAGGAGGTACGCGTTTTTACGCGAAATATCTCGCAACAGATGAAAATGTCAAAAAATTTTATTTAAAAACAAAGCTAGCCATGAAAATTTATGATTGCGTATTTTTCTATTGGCTATTTTTTGCAGAGTTAACAGTGAATAATTAGTGGTGTAACTTTTGTGCAATTTTTTTAGTAAAAAGTACATTAATTTCTTTATTGGTGGTACACAGCGTTACGAAAAATTTAGAAAGGGTACATAAAAGTCTTAAGTATATGGAAAGCACTGGTCAAAGATATTGCGTATGCTTATTATTAATTTTTGTTTTATGCTTAAATAATTTCAAATTCGTGTTTGAATTAAAGAGCCTCTTGATCTTGAAATTTGGGGGCCTTAGGCCTAGTTCTTTTGTGCTCCTTATTAAACCAGTCATTTTTGTTACAATTAATCAGGCGAAAATGTTATTTTTTTTCCAAATAACATTTATTAGAGCTTATCTCCTAGCTGTTCTGTAGTAGAGCTGGATGAAATATCGATAAACTATCGTGAGAAGGCCGGGATAGCCTGGTAGCTAGGGCACTGGGCCCATGTCCGAGAGGTCGTGGGTTTGATCCTTGTCGGCCGAAGACTCCCCGTGTAGTAAATGGTGACTGATGCACGCTAAATCTGTTGAATCACAAAATCCTCCATGTTCCCATAACAAATCATACCTCTGAGGGTACTGGTCCAGGAGTTTCCTTGTCTTCTGAATTGGGTTCAAAATTACAAGGCTACGGAGTTGAACATTCGTAGTCGTAAACCCAGAAATTGGGTCGGCTGTTCAACGACTGTTATATATTAAAAAAAAAACTATCGTGAAATATTGGTATGTTTTAAATATTAGTATGTTTTAAACAATGCTATAATAATATTTTAAAATTTATTTTTAATGTGCAACTCGCATGCCATGTCTTATGAATGTACAATATCTTTCAAAAATGGTAATATCAAGATCATTGTCAACAACATGCTATACGATGCTATCGTGATAATTAATAACGATAATTATTTATCGAATCTATTATTCGATATGCATTGAATAATCGCGGTGTTAAAATATTATCAATAATCACTTAACGAATGCTACTTAAATACCGAAATCATTATCGACAAAAATAATTATCCGAAACATTAGCATCGCGAGTATTATCGATAACAATAATTATCTTTTACGATATTGTCGTTAGAGTGTATAAATTTCATTTGATTGACGAAAATATTGACCAATGTGAAAATAAATTAAATTGTATTAAAATACGTACTAATCTAAAATACAAATTATACCGCCGCTCTTATTTGCTCTGAAGGAGTCTGCACTAAAAATTGCTCCTAAATACTTAACACCTAATCAGAACACAAAAAGTTTTATTCCAGGCAACACAAACAAGCAGACTGATTAACTTCTTTTTTTTCATTACTAAACATTTGTTTAGTTTTCTCAGTTGTCGTTCGCATTCTCCTATCATCTGGCATGTTGCCCAAGAGGCTTGTCTGTTCCGACGAGAGCGTTAATTCATAAACTTTTCCATTTCGGTAATAGAAGTGAAGGTCACTCTACTCGGTTTAAATTGAATAGTTATGTAATTTATTCAAAACGATTCGTGGTATAAAATGTTTGCTGTTGTGTTAAGAATCTGATTCAGTTCACATTGTTTTCTGACGTAGTGGGAGATAAAATTTTCATTAATATTCAAACATCTGTTCGTAATAATGTATTAACTTATTATGTTATTGACTTATGGTTTTTACAGATAGGATATGTTATAATTATTTATATCTATACGGAGCTGCAGATTCATGTAGTTTGGGATGTTGTAATGCATTAGAACTTATATTTTTAGTTAGAGAACATATAAATTTTTTATAAGTAAAAAAATAGCAACTTTGCTTTAAAAAATTAACTTTTAAAGCTCTTATAGTGGATTTATAATCTGGAATGGAATATTCAAAATATTCGAATTACTGCTTATAAAAATTTCAGCTGCAGTTAGAATGTTTCTTATATATATAACTTAAGGCAGTAGTGCACTTTTTGACATGGATCATAATATAAATAAATACATCCGTACCAAAAAAAGAAGAAAAAACATTAACTTAAACCGATATTATTCTACCAGTGTTCAAAAATGTTTGAAGAAAAAACTAAGTTCACTGAAGCATAAAAATAATTTACATTCTAGTCAAATTTACATTGTTCCTCACTAACGACTGCAGAGGGACCTGTATGGTATTTTTTACTGCAAGTTAAAAAATTCTGGCCAATAATTCTTAGAGTTAATAATTATTGAGCTCTTTTTTTTATTTCCATAATGCTCACAGTATAATATTATACATAGTTTCGTAATTTCAAGTTTCTAAGCCTTATAGTTTTTGTACAGCAAAACAAAATGTAACGTTTAAGTTGAACATCAGAAACAAACACGACAGCCGACGTGTTTAGGATATTTTAATATTGAGAGTTATTTTCTTTTATATCTCCACTAGTCTGACTTACGTGTGTGGAAAAAAAAAACGTTCAATTTCCGCAAAAATTCCATAATAAGTAAGTAAAAAGCACTTTTTTTTAAAAAAAAAAAAAGAAAAAAAAAACATTTTTGCTACTTTGTTGGAAAAATTGAAAGTAACACGCGTAATTTATTTTTATCTTCAGACACGTTTAACGACCTTTGTTGTGGAGAAACATAACCATTAAAAGGGTTTAATTTCATTCCTTTGCCGCGATATTTAGAATCAGTGCTGATGAAGCTAATATATATATATATATATATATATATATATATTATTTTTCTTATTTACATAAACTGTTTATCGTAAAATACGGACTCTGATAATGTTTATAAATCCTGGAACGTGACTGGAATAGAAATGATTGAATTTTGAAAAGATTCACAAATAAATTATCCAAAAACAACCAAATAAATTATTCGAAAACAACCTAAATTAATTCACGTTTTACTGCAATAAACATAAACTGATCCAAAACATGTAGGATATAAGATATAAAAAGTAGGAAGTGGTATTTAATAAATTTCTATTTTACAAAAACTATTTTGAATTTATAGACATTTTATTTAAATTATCCCCGTTTTACTTTTTTGAACCGTTTTAACCGTTAGAACTTTTATTAACCGTTGTTGGATGCGGTTTTAATCTGTTTATTACGTATATATGTATAGATCAACGCTTCCCAAATGGTGTTCCACTGAACTTTAGTGTTCCATATATGTGTCTCGGGGGTTCCGAGAATTAGAAATTTTTTATTCTGTTACGAAATTTATGTCGAATTAATTATCCCTTACTTATTTAATATTTCCGCTATTTTTATAAAATTATTTAATTAAAATACTTGCGAAGAAAGAAAAGTAAAATGAAAAAAAAAAAAAAAAATAGTCATTCAATATATTTTCTAGTAACAATATATTGAATGAAAAATGAATGCATTTATGAGAAATCTCGTCGGTACCTGGCATCAAATAAAAATAACAATGGACAGCATGTTTTGCTGATAACCATTTTCAATATTTATTTTCGCCAATTTTCATTTATATTTAAACGAAAATCATATTTCAGCTCATTCATTTTCAGTTTAAGCATACATTGAAATCCTATTTTGAAATAGACTAGATGCCGCTCTGGGCCCTAAAATTAAATTTTCTGACATAAAACTCAATCTGAAGACTAGCATTGGTGGAATGATACGATGAAAAAATTCCATATTTCATTCATTCATTAAATATTTTCAAAATAATTAAATAAAAAATTTTATTCATTAAATATTTTTAAAATAATCAGTAGACGATCCTTGATTATTACATTCACTATTGCTAACGAAATTTATTTATTAAGTCTCTGGGTTCCGCTAAAAGAAGGTCCATGATTTAGGGTTCCAGAGCCGAAAAAAATTGGGAACCTCTGGTCTAGATATATATCTAGTAATATATATGTCTAGATTTAGAATTTAAAAAAAAGCTTTTTTAAGGCAACCAACATTTATAAGTAAAGTAAAAAATTAAATTAAATATTTCTTTACGTTAACTGTAATTAATTATGGACGATCATAAATTTGAAATTAATTAATGAGATTTCTCTCCTAAATGCACTGAATATCATCAATTCATCACTGAATATCATCAATTAGAACATAAATTACGAATTAATAAGTAAGTGGGAAAATTTGACGGAGTCTGAATTTTGCCCTTCAGAAGGTATGTGTGTGGGGGAGAGGTGTTTAGGGGAAAATATGATCGCTATAGCCTCTGAAGAGCAGCTGAACCAGAAGATAGCAGAGGCGCAGCTGAACACTTGGAGATTGACTTCTCACGCATTTTAACATGTTTCAGGAACTCTTTAGAATCTAAAAACTTTCCCATATAATTCGTTTGTTCAAAGATTGTTCCATTGAAAAAAATTTTTTTATCGGTTTTTATTATTTATTGATCGAAAAAAAAATTTGAAATGTTAGGTAGAACAAAATATGAACGAGATTTGTCGCTTAGTTCTTGAGAAATGAAAATTTAAAAATATGACTTTCTTTTAAGTTTTTATTACTCGGAAACTATGAATAATTTGATTCACATTTTGCAATTTGTCCTAGAAAATTCCACAGCTTTAAATGATGTTGAGGTTTGATAAACTATTATTAAATAAAATAATAAAAAATAAAAAATAGTTGTTAAAAATTATATTTTGTTTGGAACTTTCTTCAAATTATCAAATTCTATAATTGTGAGGAAACATTTTTTCGATTCCCTTAAAAATTCTCCTTGACTTAGTATAATTTACATAATAGGGTTCACACGATTGACCGCTCTCCTGATTATACTATTTTCTGATTATACTATTGGACTCTCCTGATTATACTACTCTCCTGATATACTAAATTCGCAATAAAATCAATATTTAGCACAAATTATTTTAATTTTATATCCTATTTGTGACTAGCCTTTGAGACGGTCTTTCTGATGGAACTAACCCGCATTTACACGGAGAGGAAACCTTCCTCGGTTAGCCCGATGGCAAGGGAATTCTAATCGATGATTCGTCTACCTCTAAGGATATTTTACGTCTGCATTATGGTTGGTGTGAACGGAATTATCAACCAGCCACCGCTTAGATTCGAACCTGACACGCTATATCCCCTGAGTCGACGCGGCTCCAACCGACCCATTTGTGAGTTTTACGACTATCAATATGCAACTCAATAGCAATGTAATTTTGAGCCCAACTCAGAAGAAAAGAGAGCCCCTGGATCAAGCCTAGGGACAAACTAGCCTTTGACAGTACCGTCTTTATGCATGGGCACACCAGGGCAGTGCCCGGGGACACTAGGCACTCAGGAGAACCTTGAGAATCTTACTTTTTATAAATTGTTTTAAAAAAAAGCTAAGAATAAATAACATTACATTATATATCTTTTATAATAAATATATTAAATTGTATAAACTGTGCATTCCCCCCCTACAAATAGTGATTGATTATCATGCAAACATCAATAATTTGATTAGTTTATCTCCAAAAAAACTTAAAAAGGCAATCGAAGTCTATTTTTCTACGTTCCAATGAAAATTTTAGGTACATGGGCATTGAAAGATGTTTTAATGACTGCTTAGTTTGACAAAATTCATACCTTTTTTAATTTTTTGTTTGTTTTACCTTTATATTTATTTAATTTAATAACTTCCATAATTTAGAAAATTATTTCATTATTTAAAGATTGCAAATGATTAGCATCTTAAATTTTTTTTTTTTTAAATAATGCATAGTTTAAAATTCTTTATTTCAGCTTTTGGGGTAATCAAAATGTGTTCACATTTGCTAAAACTTTTGCATCATATCATAAAAATGATTTATTTCAAGTTTTTAGTTCGTTTTTAAACAATACGGCATGTTATAGAGGCCTAAAATATTTTTGTGTGCGGGGGCCCTGCATGCAATTAAGACGTCCAAGCCTAAAGTAATTTTTGATAGAACTAACCCACATTAGTGTTCAATGAAGAGACAAATTACGAAATCCTCTCATGGTTAGCTCGACGTCAAGGGGATTCTAAGATACATTCAATTTACGTCTGAGGATATTTCACGTCCTCACCTTGGTTGGTGCGAGTCGCGGGCAAAAGTCGTATCGTTCAGCTATCTTTATTATACGAAACTGTGGGCCCTCATTGACTTTCTTTCCATGAGCAAACACGACTCTAATTATTTAACAGTTTTAAGGTCACCCCTTCAATGTCGTTTTTTGTGATCTTCGATTTACATCGCATTATCCATAATTATTCGAACAAATTTTAATATCTCCCCTCGTTTGATCGGAACTACGATTTCGAGCATTCGGATCAAGCATATTTTATGAGTTTGCTTCGCAACTATTTTTTTTTAAGGGCGTACGCTTTATCTTCAGAAAACTGTTTTATTCTTATCACTCGAACACTCCACTCCTCCTTTCCTTTCAGGTAATTTTCTAAAGAACCATCATCGCTCGAACGAACATTACGAGCGAAAAAAGGATGAACTTTCTTCGAGAACAAAGCCATCTCTCTTTGATCGTTATTTATAGTTACAGTGAATATTGTTAGAAAAAAAAGAAGATGAAAGTAATGAATCGTGTAATACGGGTGGATGGTTTATGTGTTGGCGATAAACCGTTGGATGATGATTGAGTTCAATATTGGATGACATTCTCGCTTCATAGAAAAATAAACATTTTTTTTATGGAGGTTTTTTTTAAGAAATGAAAATTTATTTATTTACTTTTTATCGTGGAATGTTTCTTTAGTTTTGTTGATTTCGTGACAGTAGAAAAACACAGTGTAGCTGATTTTTTTTATAAAAATTTTGATATCTAAGATGTTTAAAACGATATTATTTTTTCACTTGCATAAAATTGTTTGTAGCGTTAAAAATTATCATTTTTTTTTAAAATCCTTACAGTGCTCTTTAAAAGGGTGCGTAACGTTTTTAAAAAGTGCTTATTTTCGATTTTTGTTTTTTAAAAGCACTTAAAGGTGCTTTTTTCATTGGGTGTTTTTAAAAAGTGCTTAATTTTCCCTTTTTTCAAAATGAGATTTTTCCTTTACCATGTTGATTTTCGCTACGAATTATGCAAAAAGGCACAGTTCACATTGTTCTATACAACGTTTTCACAATTAATCCAACCCCAATCTATTTCGGCGTATTGTCAGTCCGTAGCGTATGAAAACTCCATTCGTTTCACATGTTTCGAAATGTCATGATTTTTGACAATCGTCAAAAACAATGCCAAAAGGTTTTTTTTTATGACATGGCGGTTAAAACAAGATAAAATCGTCAATTGTTAAAAATTTCCAACCCTGCCTAATTATGATATTTTTTTTAAAGTGTCTAAAAATATTTTTTAAGTGCTTAAAAGGTGCTTATTTTTTGTTAAATAATTTGGCTACACACCCTGTTTGAGTTTTGATAAAATTTCCTAAAATCTTAGTTACAACAAGTATAAAAGAAAAAATACTTTTAGAAAATCAAATATTTTTGTGAAGCGTTAATGTTTGTGTTGTATATTCCTTTTTGGTAGGCAAGCGCCAGGAAATACAACTATTTTTTTGGAATTTTTTTAAAATTTAAATTTAATTTTTTTTATTTAATATAATTTTTATGTGTTTCGATAAAATGAAAATAAAAAAAAATAAATGAAAAAATTGTCGAAGATTTACATTTTTTGGCAACTTTTCGCTTGTGGCTTAAGCATAAAGTGGCTTAAAAGCTTAAGCAACTTTTCGTTAAGCATAAAGTACCGTATATTCGCTAAGTTTACGAAACGAAATGTACATATTTTATTCAGGGGCGGATTAAGCGTATGTGGGGCCCTAAGCCATTAAAATTTTTGGGGCCCTTAGATTAAATTTTTTTCTCGTATATTTTTTATTTTTTCAAATATAAAAGTGTTTATATATATATCTTTTCATTTGAGAAAGCATATTTAAAATAAAAATAAATAATATCCTGGAGATCTTAAACAGTGACAATTTCGATATATAAAATTTGATTGAAAGTGGCCAGTTGTATGAGTTTTTTCTAGAGTATATAAAACAATAAACAAACACTTACCTTTTAGTAAAATATTTTGTAATTATTTATTGATCAAATAGAATTACGGACACTAAATAATTATAAAACACTAAAAAAATTATACACTTCAGTTGAGGCACTAAATAACTTATTTTTTATTTAAAACGTCTCAATAATGTCAACAGCATTTAGTTCTTTGCTTTTTGTTTAAACAAGTCTCAGCTCGCTATAGTACTGCTTTCAATTTTTTCGCGCGCAAATCGAAGGGACAATTTGAACTTAAAAAACATTGATAAATATTATAATACATAAACTATAATAATACTTATAAATAATAACTAAAATAAGTAATAAATAAATATGTAAAAAAATTATTGTATTTTATTAATATATATTTGAAATAGAATTTTTTTTAAAAAAGTCATTGTTTTTCTTAATTTTTTAAAATTTATTTTAAAATTTTTTTTAAAGGGGCCCCTAATCATTGGGGGCCCCAGGCCATGGCCCAATGGGTAATCCGGCACTGATTTTATTTTATAACAGTCGTTGAGCAACCAACCCAAATTTTGGGTTTATGACTACTAATGTTACTCTTAGTAGTTTTGCAATTTTGAACTCCACCCGGAAGACAAGGGAATTCCTGGATGAAGTATATTGAGAAATTTGCCTTCGTGAAGGACTTTTTGATGGAACAAACCCGTTTGAGAGGAATACCACGAGAACCTCCCACAGTCAGCCTGATAGCAAAGGGAAAATTTACATATTGCATTTATAATAAGTGAAAAAGTTGCATCAAATAGCACGGTGTGATAAAGTTTTAAACTGATTGCTAATACCCTAAACTTTTCCGCTGCCATGACGATATGATCTGAGCCAGTGATCTTCACTGGGCCGGTGCAATACTCAAGCTTGATACTCGTGTTGGCTTAGAAAAAGGGTGGAAAGAAATACAGAGTAGCTAAAATTCTAGCGCTACCACTTTTTCGCAATTAATATATTAAATAAATTATGAATTATCCGGCAGGTTCCGAGGTGAAAGACGAAAATTCAGTGCCTGCCGTAAAGGAAAAAAAAAAAATTATATTTTTTCCCTTCTAAAATGCTCGTAGAAATTTTAAAACAATAAACGGTTCTATGTTTCCGTATACTGTGATACCAATTATTGTTTTTTTTTCGAGCAATAACATATGTTTTATACGATACTAAACTTACGGATCGATAGGTGCGTGAGGATGTAGTACAGCACGTGATTGCAGCATTGGGATGTGTTTTCTATCTTTTCTCACGACAGAGATGGACATACTTCTGCTGCCTACTATTCTGAAATGTCCCAATCTCATACTTACGATGGTTTGTATGGTT
Source organism: Parasteatoda lunata (assembly GCA_949128135.1). NCBI lineage: Eukaryota > Metazoa > Arthropoda > Arachnida > Araneae > Theridiidae > Parasteatoda > Parasteatoda lunata. The sequence goes on from OX421974.1 coordinate 44,856,967, forward strand.
TAATGGCTGCCAAACAGATCTTAAACTATTACTAAAATCCATAACATAAAGGACTTTGAAAATATCGCAGACATCTCTTGAAAATATAGTTAAAATTAAAGTCAAAGTACTTATCCTCGGGTTGCAGAAATACAGAAATTTTTTTTTTTTAATGCATTACTTAAAACTAATTAAGGTGCTAAGTTTGAAGGAGGGTTTGAATAATTAGAATATTTAAATATAGTTGTGATGTGCTTTTGGCTTGGTTATCATTAAAGTTTATGTGATGTACAATATAATTTAAAAGCTGGTTGCCAAGGGCGACTAGTTGCATTTAAGTTGCTTATTGTAAAAAAAAATTGAAGGGTGAAAAA